>VZRW01008960.1:21357-73162 GCA_013398125.1 Aegotheles bennettii | reverse complement strand
CAGTTAAACCCTGGGACACCATGTAATATTTTCAGTCAATTATTTATAAACAAGGTGTGCTTCTGGTCATAAAATTGAAATAACTTATTTGCAAGTCTTTTTTCAGGTGCTTGGATGTGTAGGGGTCAGACTTCAAAAGTAATTATCATTTCAAATCATCTTTGGAACAGAAGGCTATCGGAAATATTGCTCAGTCTTGTTGGGGGGGAACCCTAATAGAAAAGGTCTTAAAGACCAACCAAGCAAAAAAAAAAAAGCTAAACAAGACAAATTCCCCTCAAAACACTGAAAAAACCAAAACAAACCAAAACAAACAAAACCCCCCCAAAAACCCCAAACCAACAAACAAATAAAACACCAAACACCCACCCCCCCCCAAAACCAGAAAAAAAAACCCACCAAAAAAGTCTGAAATACCTGGAGAACTGAAATACTGCAGACAGTGTGGGCAGGGGAAGACTTTAAAACTTAAAATAGTTGTCCAGATCACGTGCTTCATTTAACACTTTCATTTATCTCCTTGCTTTTCTCATGGCTTCTGTGGAGTTTCTGATAATTGAGTGGAAAGCCGGTTTGTTTAAATACTTTCTGCATTCCTTAGTATGAAATAAGTGCCGTGAGAGACATACAGAGCTGCTGCAGTGAAAATTTTTCTCACTGTACTGGGGATTTGATAACCTGGGATACACGCTCTAGTCTGAAGAAGATAAAGTCGAATTTGAGACAAGCTTTACATGTATGGTCTTCCTGAGGTATCTAAATGTTACGGTGTGGTTTTGTTTTCTAGCTTTGACATGAGATTTTATCAGGAGGCTGCAAAGCCCTTTTGTACTGATGTGCATTCCATATGAAGATTTGATCTTGGAAAGTGGCTCCTTCCAAAAGGTGGACAAACTGCTTTATCATAAAACTCTCGGCTGTTTCTGCCAGCTGTGATCCCTGATTCATGCCTTTTCTGCAGGAATAAGTTGCGAGAGGGGAAAGGATTGCAGCCAGTACATGAGCTCAAAGTCACTTCAAGGCTAGTCTTCCTTTCTGCTGCTTTTCAAGGTCTGGGGCTGGGTTTCAAGCATTCTTTAGTGGTGATTAGTCATTTCTATTGTTCAGCTCCTCCAAAACATGAATTTCCTTTCCATCGTTCTCTTTTCCTCTTCAAAGAGAAGCCAAAGCCTACTGGCAAGAAGTATTTCCTTTTTTTTTTAATTTTAGAAAGTCTGTAGAATCCTTTCAGAGTCTCATACCGTCTTAATGAATACCACTGGTTTGAAAATACCATTGTGTATACCAGTGTGCTGGAGTGGTGGGGCTCAGAATTTGGTCTGGTTTAATGGAGAATCTTCTGAAAGGTGCCCCCCTGCTTCCGAGAGGGCAGTACCAGTCTCAGTAAGGATCACTTCTGTGTCACTGTAAAACCTGTTCTCTCTTCTCCTTCAAATGCAGAATTTAAAAGCATACAAGAGTCTGTAAGATGTGACATTGAGTGTTTCACTTTCAGATCAGCAATGTATTTGATGGTCTCTTTGGCCTTTCAGCATCATGAGAACCTGTCAGACTTTAAAAAGGCAGAAGTAGCTGAATAACATGCTGCAGTTAAGTATAAATTATGGGAGTTAACTGGAGTGAATTGAGTGATGTTTACCCCCTTACCCCTGAATTGTAATTCAAGATTATTGTGGGTGCAATGCTTGTATATTAGTCTTTAACAGTGATACTTAAGTGACCATTCCAGTGTGTTGCTTGCTGGTTTGAGGTGATGCATTGTCTTTGTAAAGAGTGAAGGACCATAGTATATGGTTTTCCAATCAATAGCTGATATTAATTAAATTTCCGGAAAGGAAGAGAAGAGTTGGGGCACAAAAAAAAGATTCTGTGGTGAGCAGAATGAATTGGAAACTTAAAGGAAAGCAAAAAAATTAAACAATGGAGAAGTCTTTAAAAAGGTCTTTTCTTGTACTTTTAGCTTGCACCTGTTTTGAGGTGATCCTTTGCATAGAGGGACAATAAGTGAGCTACTGTGTACTTCAAAAATAAGGCTCCAAGTTAATTTCTCCTAGTTGCATGCTTTTCTGTAAACACAAGCAGCGCTTCAGGTGAAGAAGATATACCTGCTTCAGTCGTGAGCATCGCTCCTTGCACACTGCTGTGATGCTGTGTTGTGAGTGCTGGTATGTAGGATTTAGCATGGAAGAAGTGATGGAATGCTGCTTACCAGAGACATATTTCTCAGACTGTTTCCCAGACTGGACCTGTTGTTTAAGGACCTCTTGTTCAACTTGTTGATACCTTAATCCTCTTCCCTACTTTAGATGCCTGCATGCTATGACAGGACTTGTGAGTTCAGCAACCCAGAGCAGCACTTGAATTAGCAAGCTGAAACATTTGCTTTGCAGAAAGCAAGTGATTGTATGCATGATGGAAGAAAATGAAAAAAGTTTGGAATTAACATGATGCCTCCTCTCCCATGGCTTCCCTATGGTATGAAAGTACACTTAGAAGAATTAAAAAAGTGTTATGTCCAAGACTTAACCTTGGTGTGAGTAAACACAGAACTACTTTATTGTCTGAAAAGGGAACTTGTCTGAACGAGTTGGAAGGAGTGGGAAACTGCATGTAGGTAGAAATAATTTGAAAGAGTGACTTTCAAGCTATAGTTACTGGCCTGCTAGGAGCATTTGAACTGCTTCTGGACATGTGTGCAAAAAGTGGCTAAGTGATTATACAACAGTCCAAAGTCAACTCAGGACTGCTAAAAAGAGTGTCCGTTCTCTTTTTTGCCCCTACCTGATCATGCCAGCACAATGAGATTGTGGAAATTGCGGCTGAACTGATCAGTTTGGATGAAAACTAACAGTTTGCTTGGGCTGATCTTAGGCTGGATTGTTTTAAAAACTTGATGTCAAACACCTAATTGATTTTTGTATATTTAAGTGTCCTAGAAGTCGGCTAGTGGATAGGATGCACGTAAGGAGGTTTGAGAGGCTCTTGGATTCTTATATTTCGGTTTTGTCAACCCTGCTTTCAGAGAAGTAAAGCATTCACAAATGATTATATCTCAATTTCTTCCTTTGTATTGTTCATATTTCTGAGAGGTACACGTGAAAGAGCCCTCTCCTGAAAAAGAAACAGTAGAGGGGGTCAAATAGAGCATGCATGAAAATGGTTGTGCTACAGTCTGGAATAGTTCATGAACTGTCTTGGGTCTCCACTGCTGCGTAAGAGTTTGGGTTTTGGAATAGTCTGAAGGACATGATGATTTTAGGAGTAATAGAGGCTAGCTTATGTACTTCACGGAGCCTAGACTTTGAAGACATGTTTCCATTATCAGCTGAAATATTGCTGACCTCTAAAGGAACAAGCATGCTGTACTGGACCACCATTTACCTGCATCAGGCAGATGCCTTTGCATCAAGTAACTGAAGCTTTGAATCAAAGTGAAGCACTGGATTCATCCCTCTAGCTCATGTGAGTGCTTTCATGTGGTAGTACCTTTCATTTCAAGGAATTTTGTTCTGCCTATACTGTTGTGACTTCTGAGGGTTTATCCTAAGTGGTAAAAAGTATTAATTTAACAGGACCTTTAACTTCTGTTCATAGAAGTGCGAAATCATCTAGGAAAAGGAGTCTTAAATCTGCACGAAAGATCAAGCTAGACTTTGCATTGATTTACTAAACTAAAATAAGCTCCCTCAGGGGTCGGTACTGGGACCAGTGTTGTTCAATATCTTCATCAGCGACCTGGATGAGGGTACAGAATGTATCCTCAGCAGGTTTGCTGATGACACTAAACTGGGAGGAGTGGCTGACACACCAGAGGGTTGTGCTGCCATTCAACGAGACCTTGATAGGCTGGAGAGTTGGGTGGGGAGAAACTTAATGAAATTCAACAAGGGCAAGTGTAGAGTTTTGCATCTGGGGAAGAACAACACCATGAACCAGTACAGGCTGGGGGCTGACCTGCTGGAGAGCAGTGTAGGAGAAAGGGACCTGGGGGTCCTGGTGGACAGGAGGATGACCATGAGCCAGCAATGTGCCCTTGTGGGCAAGAAGGCCAATGGCATCCTGGGGTGCATTAGAAAGGGGGTGGTTAGTAAGTCAAGAGAGGTTCTCCTCCCCCTCTCTTCTGCCTTAGTGAGGCCACATCTGGAGTATTGTGTCCAGTTCTGGGCCCCACAGTTCAAGAAGGACAGGGAACTGCTTGAGAGAGTCCAGCGCAGAGCCACAAAGATGATGAAGGGAGTGAAACATCTCCCTTATGAGGAAAGACTGAGGGAGCTGGGTCTCTTTAGCTTGGAGAAAAGGAGGCTGAGGGGTGACCTCATCCATGGTTACCAATAAGTAAAGGGTGAATGTCAGGACGATGGAGCAAAGCTTTTTTCAGTAATGACCAATGATAGGACAAGGGGCAATGGTTGCAAACTGGAGCATAGGAGGTCCCATGTGGATATCAGGAGAAACTTTTTCACTGTGAGAGTGACAGAGCACTGGAACAGGCTGCCCAGAGAGGTTGTGGAGTCTCCTTCACTGGAGACATTCAAAATCCGCCTGGATGCGTTCCTGTGTGATGTACTGTAGGTGACCCTGCTCTGGCAGGGGGGTTGGACTAGATGATCTTTCGAGGTCCCTTCCAACCCCTAGGATTCTGTGATTCTTGCTTCATATTTGCTCCTTCATTGATGGAAATCTTGTTTCTAAATGAAATTGTGTGAAAACCAGTCTGGTAGAAGATGTCCAGGCTAGAACTTGATTACCATTCTTCCTGTCTGGATGTCACTTTTATGTATTCACTCACAGTAGTGAAAAATACCTTGTTTCAAGGTTCAGCATGTTAGATGTATAGTATCTCCCTCTCCCTCTCCCCTCCCCTCCTTTTATTGGTTACTGAGCTAATTTTTGAGGGGTGTGGCACTGAAGACTTCAGGTGCACCCAGTATTTGGCCATGTGCTTCCTGTGTTCCTCCTCTTCTGCTCCCATCTGAAAAGCCATCAGAGGTGGCAGGTGAAATATCAAACACTAATCTCTTCTGGAAATAAGGTAAAGTTGTGAGTAGTGCCACAGCATCTGTGTGGTGCATCTGTATCAAGACAATTTGCCATGGGTAAGGGATGGCTCTGCTTTCCCTGCCAGGTGGGTCCTGCAGGTGGGTGGGGCAAGCAGCTCTTGTGCAGCAAGGACTCTGCTGATCTCTCTGTCAGTCTTGAGAAGATCTGGTGTTGAAATACCGCAGGGCAAAACCTCACAAATACTCTGAACTGGTGTGCTGGAAGAGCAAATGTGTGCTGTCACTGCTGTCTGTGTGCCCCACTGGTCTGCACGGCACTGGTCACAGAATCACAGAATGTTAGGAGTTGGAAGGGACCTCGAAAGATCACTCAGTCCAACCCCCCTGCCAGAGCAGGATCACCTAGAGCAGGTCACACAGGAACGCATCCAGTCGGGTTTTGAATGTGTCCAGAGAAGGAGACTCCACAACGTCTCTGCACAGCCTGTTCCAGTGCTCTGTCATTCTTACAGTGAAAAAGTTCTTCCTTATGTTCACCCGGAACCTCCCATGTTCCAACTTGTGCTCGTTCCCCTTTGTCCTGGTCTGGGGAAGGCTGGTGGGCAGAGCTGCTCTGGGGAGTCCAGGGCAGGCGGAGCTTCTGCCCTGTACACAGTGGTAGGGAAGGAGGGCCTGTGTCAGAAACAAGGAGCAATTCATTATCTTAAGACTGTTAAACAGATTGATCTGGATGAAGCTGTGGTCCCTGTGGTTACAGAATTTGAGATATCAAATCTTGGAGCATAGCTATAGCCCCTTTTGTTCTTGTCATTACGTGTATTACTGCTACAATTTGTAAAATACAAATTGTCCAGGCTGTATTCCGGCTTCTCAAAAACAGGATGTATTATTGTTCTCCAAATTCTCATGATTTATTTTTTTCCCCCTCCCTTTGCATGCTTGGGTTCCTCACGATGAAAGTGTCCCAAGCTCTACTGAAGTGGCATCTTCTCTTGAAAGAATTTTAATAGTTTCTCTTCAGGAACTTCTATGCTTCCTTTGACTTTTATTGATACAGTTGCTGTATGGGATGATAGGTTAACTTGAAAAAAAAAAGACTAATTACTTCCTGGGGTTAATGACTACTCTTCCTTTGCTATTTTTATGGAGTAGAAGAGCCATGAGGTTCCCATGGAGGCTCCCTTCTTCACATCTAAAACTGACTTAGTTGTTTATCCAGTTCTTTTGGTCAGCAGGGTACTTTGTCGTCTTAGAAGAGACAGTAAGGAGTTGGTTGAATAGGGACAAACATACCTGTGAGGATCTGCCCTGACACTTGCTATAGGTCATGTACAGTACTTAGCTGGTAAACAGCTCTTTCCAGGTGGTGGTTGTTTTTTCCCGAAAACAGGAAAACTGTAGGTTAGTGGATATTCTGCGTGTTTCTGTGAGCGGACAGTGTTTTCATGTCAACCTCAGTGTGTGTGTATACTGTTGTTTACTATCAGCTCTTGAGTGTCAGATTACTGAGTGGCAAACAGTTTGTATTTGGCTGCAGCCTCCCGTCCGGGAGGACAACTTCTTATAACCCCAATGACAACAATAAAAAAAGCCCTTCGTAGTTGGAAGTTGTCTGTCTTGAAGTGTTTCTTGGCAGGATTTGTACTGGAAGCTTACTTGTTGATAGTATATAAAATTAAAGTGAGCTACTAGAAGGCACAATGTGAAAGCTTCTGTGAAATAAAAAGATGTAAAGATTGAAAATGGATATTTGTTCCTTTTGTTGTTACTAGGAGTGGACTATCTGTGTGACTACTGTGCAGTACTTGTTTTGATAGACAGTCCAGGTTGGAAAGTGATCTGATGCGCTATAACAAAGAATACCTAATGCCTAGTTTATTTTCAGTAATCTTGCGTAAAAAGCATATGTCTTGGTGAAACTTTTGAGTTGATGGGATGTGGCTGTGTGTACTTAACCTAAGGAAGCTGAGATTTTGTAGGACTGGTAGTCTTGGTGGAACTCTGAATTGACTGGATTTATCACTTCCTGGGGAAATAAAAAATCTTGGTGTATGTATCCTCCTCCTAAAAGGAAAATGGGCAGTTGTGCAGTGGGAATGAGCTGCACACATTTTACGGGACTGATTCAAAAGGAGCAGGGTGATTTGAGCACGGAGACTCATTCCAGCCCAACCCCTGACAGCAAGGAGCCTGGTGTGCTTGAGCAGTTCTTCTAGAGTATGGATGATAATTCAGGAGTGTTGGAAAACTCACTTTTGGTTATATTACAGAATCAAAGGCCTGGCATCTTGCAGTATTTTTTGTAATAAAAAGTTATCTCTGTGGAGTGAATTCTATGTGATGTATTTTTAATCTGGTTTAAAAATGCTCTCTTTCTGACTCAATTTTGACTTTTATAACAGCTGCAGATTCTGTCCAACATTCTCACTTTCATGATAAATATAACTTCAAGTATCTGTAGAAGTTATTTCAGTTAGAATAGCACTCATTTGTACTACAGCTATGCATTTCCCTGAGACATCATAGTTTTTTATACAGATGGAAGTAAACAATGCTAGTAACTGTAGCAAAATGGGCAATAGAACAGCTGCAAAATGTGGTATTTGGCATATCCCACCCCACAGTTTAGATTAGATTAATCCATTATTTTTTTAAATCTGTTATCTTCTGTTTAGTGCTATGTTGAACTTGAAGTAAATCACACCCAGCTCCAATCCAGCTGAATTTATATACTGCAGCCAAAATCCAATAGTGAGTGAGTTTGTTTGTTTATTTTAGATGAAAACTGGGATGATGATCAGCTTCTTGGATTTGAACCATGCAATGAAAACCTTATAACAGGTTGTAACATAATCAACGGGAAATGCGAGTGTGACACCATTCGGACCTGTAATAATCCATTTGAATTTCCAAGCCGGGATACTTGCCTGTCGGCCTTAAAAAGGATTGAAGGTAAGCACTTGTCTTCAGTAATTCAGCGTTAGTAATTTTTCTGTGCATTTGATGAAAAGCTAGGGTCTAGTTTAATATGTTTTAGGATGGATGACTTTGATAGCGTCAGATACTTTTCGGAAGATGATTATATGCTTTAAAGCAAGATAGGACTTCAGTAAGCTTGGCCTTCCAAATACATTGATTTAACAATGGAAGAAGCTAATACTTGGTGCTTTGTGTGTTATGATGTTTGCAGATTTTACAACTGAAGCAGTTCTGTTTATAGTTCCTGGTAGCTACCTGCACGTATCTTTAGGTGTAAAGCAGTGTGTAAAGCTCTCTTTAGGTGCACTGATGTGACTGAACTATGAATAAACACATTGAATTTTAATAGCAAAGGTGTAGAAAAAGGAGTAGTTGTTGATTATAGTTGTACCTTATATGAATGCATGAATTTTGCAGTTTTCTTTAGGTTTACATGCTGTAGCATTATTTTAGTTCTTGTATTTTCAGTTTCTGTGTTCCTTTAGTTGGACGTGCATTAGGCCGCATATGTTCATGCTTCTGCACACACACATGATGGGGTTCTTGTCAGTGTTCTTTTGTTGTTTGTTTTTGTGGGGTTTTTTTTGTTGCTTATGGCTGAATTGGAAGAGAGTTGGTTCAAATATATCTAATTAGAATGAAATTCTCATGGTGTATTTTCAGGATTATTTTGAGCAGCTATCAAAGGTTTGATCTTGAGCCCTTTCTATGAAACTGTAATTACTGTTTATTTCCCGAAGTGTCCAGGAACATGCATAAGTTGATTAGTGATGTGAGCCTGCTTAGTTAGTCTGCTTTAAACCAATGTTTAAAGTCATATTGCAAAAGTAAATGTCTTTATAAAGCTACTAACTATATTTAAAGTTACTGCCTTTGAGTTAAGGAGGTGTGATCTGATGTCATCTGTCGTATTTCTTTTGTGATAAGAAAATTGGTTTTGAGCTGCAGACTTCAAACAAGGAAATCTTGTGAGAAGGGGAAAAAGTAGCTGGTGGAAACATGTTCGTTGTCATCAGTCATGATGTTGGTTACTAAAGGCACAAAAGTGCTTTGTGTGGGGTTTTTTTGCTGTTGGTTTTTAGTTCTAGGAAGAGGAGAAGCACAACCTGTGGCCTTTTGCTTGTTGTAGTAGTCGGCAGTAGCGTATATGGATTCTTAAGTAACCTTACTCACCACTTCTTTTTTTTACTTCTGAATGCGTGACTAAGTCCATAGTAGTTCAGCAGACTTCTGTTGGCGTGACAATTTGTCATGTATTTAACTTACTAAGAAAATCTGTTGTGGATGCCTTTTTGATTTATTTTTTTTTTTTTTTTTGCAGACTTGGAAGAAATGGACTTAGTTTATGGACTGGTGTGGGTAAAGCAGGCTGATTATCTGAGTAGCTTGCCTTCAGCAATCTCTTGTTTCAGCTAGATTCCCATTTCATAAAGAATAGCATTTTAAGCTTAGCCATGAGGTAACAATATTCTACATGTAAACTGTCTGCTATGACAGCAACTGTGCAGTTATTTTTCAGAGGTGTAATTTTCTTTTTTGTTTGTTTTCTTAGGTTTATTTCTTTTTTTGGGGGTGTGGGGAGGGTGTTCTTCCAAAGTCTCAGACTACAGGGCACCAGTAGAAGAGTTTAGGAGCTGATGATTTTAATCTTTCACAGATAGGAAGGATAGTTGATGCAAGTGGTGAATACCCTTAAATACCAAAAATCTGTCAGTCTTGAGTCTTGAACAGTCCATATAACTTGAGTCTTAAAACAGTCCAAATTTTACTCATAAGAATGTGAATTTGCATTTGCATCCTTGGACTATCAGACCCTATCACTGAGGAACGTTTGAAGTTAAATCCATCTGTATTTTGTAATAGAAGGGCGGAAGTCATAGCATAACTTTGATTTGTCTGCATTTCACAGCTATAGTCAGTCAAATCTGCCTACAGTGTTTTGCACTGTAAATGCTTATTCCCTCTTTCTCTCACTAGGATTGGGAATTGAATGCTAACTGCTTATGGAGGTTGTTTCTTTAAATGCATTACTTCCTGTTTTGATAATTAAATTGTATGCTTCATCCTGTACTAAAGCTGATGGAAAAGAAGAATAACTTTTTTTCCCCTTGCACTTGCCACATCTCTGTTTGGTAAGCAAGCCAAGTCTCTTAGGTAGAGTGAGATAGCCACTTTGGTGTGTCTGAGCCAGTATTTGCTGCTTGAATATTTCAGGCTTTCAAAGTTTGTAGTCTAAAAGTTGAATTAATCCACTTGGAAAGCCCACCTGAAACATGGCTTAGGTAGTATGCAAACCAGGGAGTTCTCTGAGAATGTTAAAATAGAGGAATCTTTCAGGTTCTTCAAGGCAAGCTAAGCTTTAAACTGTAGTGTCATGTAAAAAGGGGTGATTCATAAGATCTGTTAAATGTGTCGAAGATTTTCCTGAAATCCAAAGTAGTGATGTATACTTCACTCTCTTGGCTTGTCTGTTAAACATAACAGCAGGAAGATTTGAAACTAGTAATTTAAATCTTGAAATACTCTAATAGAATCTGCTGCCATGGAAAGTGGGACCGAGGGAGTCGAGGTAGTCGAACTTCCCTCTCCTCACCACATTTGATGTGGATAATTAAATACGCAGTGTGATTAAAAAGACAGAAGTTGAGCATCTGAATGGAGGATACACCATAATCAGAGTTCCTGAAGAAGACTTAGAGGAAAAGGGCCATCTAAGCAGCTACTTCCATGTGTGTTCTACTTTAAGGATACTTAGTAAGCAGTTGAGAATGTTGTGTGTTGTTCAGTGACGTGTTACTCTGCAAGATTTTTGATGCTCATTATAAGTTTATGCATCGTTCACGTGTTGATGAACTTCCAAAACACAACTGAGGCAAGGGAAGATACTCAGCCTCATCCTGCTGAGGAGAAAATGGGTAAGGTAGCTTTCTTTCTAATTATGGATGTAACCAGGAAGGGATCAGGTCTTATCAAGTGAGCTCTTTTTTGGTCGTGCTGTTTTTAAAAGCATGGCTGCAATAGATTTATAACTTCTCAGAATATTTGACAAATTGGAACCTAGAAAATTAGGATACAATGGCATCTAGAGAAATTCTGGATCAAGCAATTTCATTGCATAGTTGCATAGCTATGACGAGTTATCTTGGGCTGTATAAATTTGCTTAATTGAGGACCTGTCTTTCCATTTCCTGAACAGTTGAGTGAAGCAAGGGTATTACAGAGGCTAGTGGTGCTAGATTCATGTGGTTTGCATGTTCTGATTAAAATTAATTCCGTGGCTTTTCTTTTTCTTTTCTTTTTTTCTTTTTGTTTCTTGAATTTTTTGTTGTTTCCTTGAAAGAAGGAAGGGTGCAGATAGGCTGTCCAAGCCACACTAGGTATACATAGGGCCATGCATAGGAGATGCTGAAGATAATGCATAGTGTTAGCTGTACTTGCCAGCTCTATCACCCTGTACGACTCACTGAAAGCCACCTTTGCCTGCAGGTGTGGAATCTGTTCCATAAATACCACCTGGCAAATAACAGGTGGTAAGCCAAAATCTGGAGTCCCATTTCTAGATATAAATGCATATGTGCTAAGGGGTTGGGGCTTTTCCATGTACTTTGGCTTGTGTCTTTTTGTGCTTGCACCTTCCCTTTCAAGTGCCTCTCCAGTCATCTACTTTTTATCTAGGTTGTCTTATACTTAAGCTCTTCAGGCTGTGTGTGGTCTTCCCTTCTGGGCTTGATGTCAGTTCTAGCTTGCTTACTCGGCTAACCCAGAGTTTTCTCTTGTTGGCTTTGTATAGGATCTTTCCATATTGGCTTGTGTCTGCCTGCCTTACTGGGCTCCTTGTATTTCTTTCTACCTTTACCTTTCCCTGCTTCCTTTTTATGCTTTCTTTGCTTACCTATTTCACACTGTTTGCACCTCAGTTCACTTAAACAAGCCACACGAGGCAAATAAGACAACTTTGCTGCCTTCCTTCTCACAATCAGGCTGCGTGGGCTCTAATGTCATGTTGCTTAGGTATCTTTGACAGGGCCTGAAAGTCATGTTCTTTATTTTGTCTCCCAAAGTCTTGCTCTGCCCTGAACTGAAGAAACCTGTGATGAGGAGAGTCTGTTTTAATCTCTACTCAAATGTATATAACTTCTGTAGGAGTGCTGATATCTATTTGCAAGAAAGTGCTTGGAGGCTAATGTGAGATCTCCAGTAATATGGGTACTGACTGCAGTTGTTGTCCTCACCCCATGCTCTTATTTTCCTGGAGAACAGGAGGATTAGACGTGTTTGAAAGGGCTGGTAACTAGCTTCTAACTAATCTTTGTGTAGACATACTAAAAGTGTTTACAGACTTCTTACTTGAACAAGAGCATCATATAGCATAAAACACACTTGTGCCTTAGAGGTCTCCCAACTCCATTACCAGGCATAAAGTACCACCTTCTCCGCATGGAGTGTTGGTGACTTTTCATGTGGCAGCTTTGTACAGAGGTTGTGAATCATCTTACTGTGGGGAAATGCACACATTTAGGGCTAGAAAGAAACTCTGGAAAAGCTATAATGTACCTAAATAATAATAGATTCCTGTGTTGGGGTGGGTTTTTTTGTTTGTTTAAAACGCTTTTGCTTTTGGTTTTGTCTTAATGAGTGTCTGCTCTGATATGGTTCAGGAAATCCTGTGTTCTTGAGCTTAGAAAGCTTGTTTCTATTCAGGAGCTTGCTAATGATGACAGTTTGGTTGAACTTGGACTACTGGAATGGACTGTGGAAAATATGGCCTGAGGGTGAAAAGCGACAAGATGCCATCTGCCTGCTGAGCCACAGTAACAGGCAGAAGTCTAATAAGCTGCATCTACACATTCTTTCAGTCATGATCTGCTAAGAGTTAACTGCAGACAATGCAGAAGAGTCAGTTCTTCAGACTTCGTGGTGGCACACAAGGAACTAGGAGACACTGAGGACTGGGGATGAGGGAAGTAAAAGAAAAGTAATTTTTTTCATCAAGATACTTTTGAAGGGCATTGGTAGGTGGTAGCATGAAAAACTTGATGTGTAGTGCTAATCCAGTTACCTCAAAATCTTGCCTAGCATGTATGGAAGAGTCACTAGGAAGTCAGTATCTGAAGTCACCCAGACTCAGTAGTTTCAAAGACTGTATTCCAATTCTGGAATCATCTTTCCTTCATGCTGTGCTAGACTCTGGCAGCAGTTCAGATAGCCTGACAAGAGCTTTAAAGAATAGGAACTTAAGGATGTTTTTGAGCCTGATACTCCTCCTCTACCAGAGCAGATCAGGGTCTATGCTCTTGTGAGCTGCCTGTGGTAAGGCAGCATGCCTTGCTGCCTTCCCCCTTCATAGGAAGGTCTTGGGAATGATAACTCGTTCCTTGAAAAATGTTGCCTGATTGAACAGCTGTCTCCTCTTCCCTCTGGGAGGTGGGGGAAAAGTTGTGAGTTAGAGGCATCCAGCCTTTCACTAGGTGGGCTGTACTTCAGGCCGAGATCTCTTCAAATGGGTTTACTCAAATCTTCAGTCTGCAAATTCTTTCAAAGATGAGCAGCTTCCCAGTACTAGCCTGCTTCTTTAAAGTAATTTGGCAGCTGTATTTGTTTTGATAATACCCAGTTACTCGTGTGAACCGCAGACAAAGGTGTTCTCGAGTACTATGGAGAGCGTAAGTGCCACCAGCCATAGCAAAGGTGGTGGTTCCCTCTTTCAAGTTCTGTCAGTGTACTCTAGAGCTCCGAGAAACAATTGGCTTTCCTTATCACTGCTTACTTTTACTTGAAAGAGCTTCTGCTTTAGCAAAAGTTAAGCCCAGTCTTTATTCAGAATATATGTAAAGGATAAACTTTGTACCTTTATTTGACTGAAGATGTGATTAATGCTTTACATAAACAAATACCCTTCACTTGCATACATGTCTGCATGTAAAGCCTGCTGCCGATACTAAGTCTTACTTTAAAATAATTGCTTGTTGGTTACATGGCTTGCACCTTTCTGTGCTATTCGCTGCTGTCCTTCATAGGTGAAAGAAAAAAGCCTTTTACATTGCTGGTATCTATTAAGCTGGCTTATTGCAACATACTCCTTGCATTCCATTATTTTTTACATGTAACTGAATAACTTTATACTGGCAAATGTTGCAATACCTGTTAGACCAGTCCTGGAATAACAAATATGAGAAGGTAATTTTATTCTGAATGCTTGTTTGGTTGTTGTTAAGTCTGATTTTGTGTTAAACTTCGCTTGTGTGGTCTTAGTGGCTGCAGCTATGTTGAAAAACTAGAACAGAATAAATCCAGCTTTATGCTGATCTATCAAGCAGGGAGGGGAGCGAAATACTTTCAAAAGTGCTTCATCTTGATACACTCTCCACTCCTCTTGCATAGCAATTAATGTATGTTTTTGCTCAAATAACTGAACTTTGAAGGTTGGCATGTATTTACAATAAGGAATGTGATTGTGGCAAAGGTCCAGATTTTACCCTTGAACATGGTTGTGGGAGCCAAGTAAATGCATTTGAAGGCAAAATTTCACATGAAACGGAGAGGAAAACAGCAGCATAGCTTTTGGGCTTTGTTTCTTAATGCATAGATACAAAAGGAAAAACCGTTTGATGTGGAAATAGTACAGATTAGAAATACTGATATAAACTTGAATACACAAAGAAATCTTCCAAAAACCAAAAAGGAAGAAATTTTGCTCATTAGTTGATGAGAGGATTTTGTGACAGTGGCACATCTGGCAGTGCAGTTGCGTTCAGGGCATAACAGAGCAGTGTTTAATTTTCAGGACTTGTCACATTTCTAACTAGCTCCTCAGACAACTGGTCCCTGACCGAGGAAATACCATCTTTTTCTAATGTATTGGCTCTTTTAGCATGTCCTATTTTTAAGATGAGCTGTCACATGGAGAACATCTGTGCCATGAAATCTGAAGCTAACAGTATGAAAACTTTGCAGAAGTTTCATAAAGATATCAAAAGGGAACACTGACTTTCATATTTCTGTATTGAGGTGGCTGGATACCTAATTTTAGGCTTAATTGGATTATCAATAATGCTGTTTGTATTAAGGGAGGGGCGTGGGGAAAACTGCTTTGCAGAAACTGTTAGGAGGAAAAACTGAAGAAAGAACCCAAAACTGAGCAGCTGGTTAAAAATGACCTAGAATTGTTAGCATCACAGAAACTACTGACAGTTGTAACTAGTATTGTATCTTTGCGCTTCTGTTTTTTCCCCTGCCACTTTATGTAATTGTGTGCTGTTCCTGCTGAGCTTATTTTCCTTCTGTGCTACACTTGCTCATGTGAGCTGCTGTGGAGATGCCACCCTTGCCTTTTCTTTCAAATCCAAATTCCTCGAGCATGTAATGCTTATAGAGAAAGTACTGGATCTTCAGCTTGTGATGCTTCAATTTCCTTCCTTCAAACTTGCACTTTCTGAGATTGCTATGGGCAGAAGTGTAATCTTAACTGTAGGCCTTGGGACAAGACTGTGTGACAAGTGCATCCCACAAAAGCGAGCAATCAGATATCGATGGTCAAAGCGTGCTTGTTCCTAGAGACAAAGGAGCATTCTTCTTGCTTTTTTCTGTTTCAAATGCTGGCCTGCATTAATCTGAAAGTGAATACAAGATAACCTGTTGTACCTGGAGCCTCTATAAGAGAAGGAAAAGAGCTAGACAGGTAACTTACAGCTGCTAAGTGCCTTCTAAATGTTCTTTTGCATGTTGGCAAGTAAGCTGTGTTGAAGTATGTTAATGTTAACTGTAACAGCAAGTTACAGGTTTTAATGAATCTTTGACTTTAATGTCTGTTAAAATTGGGGAAGAGAAAATGGAGCAGTTGACTTTTAGCAGAACGCTTCCAGGTGCAGTGTTGATTTTAAGGATCAAAAGTTATCTACACATGACAGAAGAGACCTGAGCAAAGATCTCAAATTGAATGGTGTGTAAACATGAGGCTAATGTTGCGTACTAGCAGGAAGCTATATTCCTGTGGCACTTGGTGTGCTGGGTCACAGGTCTTGTTTTGACAGGGCAAGTCTTGTTTGCATATATGCAGCATTGATGCTGACAGAGATAAGTGAGTGTTGGATGGTTGTATCCAGTGATAGTGGTATCAGTGACATACTGGTCAATATGACAATTTTAATACAAGGGTTATATCTCTATAAATAATGAGGAACACTTTGTCAAAAAATTAAGTTTTCTTTTGTTTAATCACCTCCACTAGCCTTCACAGTTATCTCTTAAAAGAATAATATACCCACATTTTGTAATTTTGAATGGTTATGTACCATGTTGACAAACTATTTTAGCTCTTTGTCTCCAAATTTACGCTTTGAATTATTTTGTGAAGTTTTTTTGTTGTTTTACTTCCTAAGTAGCACATACACTTTGCAGCTTCTACGGCATCAAACTACCTTTTCTGTGCAATATAATGCAGCATTATCAGCAAAATGTTTGTCTGTGATAAGATGAATGGATGGAGACTAGAATTGGAGCAAGATCCCATGAACCAGTTAGGTTTTGGAGAAACTTTGGTGAAGTTGGATGGTTCCTTGCAGAGTATGGAAGGTACAAGGGAAAAGGAAAAAAAGAAAGAACAATGTTTCTGGGAAACTTCCATTGGTTCTACTTCAGAACAGGTTGCAGATAGGATGTTTAATAACCTTGGTTTGCATTGGAAGCTTTTGCGTAGAGCAAGGATACTCCTATAGCTGTTCCAACTGTACCCTGTTCAAGATGCTTGAGAATCTAACTCAGTCAGTGCTTTCCAACATCAACATTCCAAAAATGCATATGAGCCTTTTTTTACCTGTATTCACTACTAGAAGATGAAACATTTTTCCTCCCCATATAAAAAAAGCACTTGCTAATTAATATGGTAATAGAAGATGTCCCTATCAAGTAACTTGTAAACATTTTTCTCTGTAAGAAAGCAAAAGGATTTGTATTGCAATAAAATTATGATACTGGTATGGTAAGAAAAACAAAATTATTCCCCTACCAAAAATGGTTTTCTTAAACAAAAATTTTAATACTATTTCATGTTCTCTGCGTGAACTTCTCTACGCTGTTGTTTTTCTAGGCTGATAAACGCAGGGGAGGCTTTTTTAATTACTGGTCAAACTCTTGGGGTCTAGCTCAACTCCTGCTTTCCCTCATCTTCAACCTAAGTTCCTCTCAACAGCGGTGCTGAATCTGCAAGGGAAAAGTCTCTGGCTTGTTTCCACATTCAGCAGAAACATATCAAAGACTTAATTGTAGTAACCTCTGGAAAATAATGTTGTAGGCTATTTTCCTAGAATAGTCTTGGGGCTGTGCACTGAGCACTAGCGCTTTTTAGAGGACTTTGCATTACTGGCCTCTTTTCTCCAGGTTAATCAATCTTTATTAATTTAGCAGCATTAGATCTGGCTGATGCTATGTGACAAATCTACCCTTGCCTTTTAAACAAGGTGTATATATGTACAAAACCATTTCAGGTTTTCCTGTAACCACGAGTGTTCAGTCTAATTAGCTGTAATCTGCCACGGACAGCCTGATCTTATGATCTAGGCAGGAAGTTTTGTTCTCAGCTTGTTACTCATGTATGCCCGGTTGTTACTCTGCCCTTCTAGAATTGATGTGAGCAGGTGTTGCTTGATTGCACGCTCCTGCCCCCCAAAAAAACCCTGCATAAAACCTTTTTTATAAGCTCCTTCTGCAAAGATGTCTGAGAAGGATTTCTGCTTCTACCCCACAGTGTTAGCAGGGGTACAGTTCACAGTATAAACAAAAGTCCAAACATCAGTTTTAGGGCTTGGAAACTACCTAGTTATAAATGGACTTTTCAGGACTCAGTTCCACCTTTTCCCATGATGCTGCATTGAGATGCTGCTCTGGCCAGTATCCTTATGTGCTGGACCTGAGTTTAGGTGGTATACTGTGGATGCTTAAAATGCTCTCCAAATGCAGGGGCATCTGTCTATTCACTGTCAATATATTTTGGGCACATGTTTGTGCTTCTAGTTGCTGATAAAGGATTCCTCTACACAGATACTCTTGTCTTATAGGTGAAGTGCTGACCTCGAGGTTGCATTGCTTTCTCAACAACAAAAAAACCCCAGCAAAACCAAAACACAAAACAAACAAAACAAACAAAAAAACCCTAAACAAACAACCAAAGGAATTCTTAGCTTTAGTGCTGATGAGCTCTATCACCTCCTGAATTTCTGTGCATGTTCTCTTCCCTGTTCTGGATTTCCTCAAGTGTTCTGTATTCAAAGTATTTTTTAAATTCTTGCTGTTCAGGAAAACTTCCTTTCTTATTCAAGTAACTCATATGATGTAAATGAAATAGCTTATCTAGAATAGGAAATGTTATGTTAACTTACGTTAAAAGATGTAAATTCTGCCTTACCATCCACAAAAGGTAAAATAAACTCTCAGCTTCAGTTAGAAAGATAACAAATAGTATTTTTCTATGATCAACTTCGTTCTAGAGACATGTAAAAATTGTTGTCATAGTGACAACCCAATCTACATAATTTAAGGTGCTAGAATTTAAATGACTTGTCAGATACGTATGTCAGAAATGGCATCTATAAATGAATGTACTAGTATGTTCAATGTTGAACGTGTTTGGCACTAGCATATAACTTTAGAAGGGCAAAGGAAACACTCTTGATTTAAAACAAACACAAAAAAACCAGAACCCAAAACTGGAAACTCAAATCTGCTTTTGACCTCTGGCTAGTAGATGCAGTCACATACAGCAGCGGAGGAAGTGCCTGACATTCTAGCCATCTGAGCTGGGGCTTACAGCTCTTTGGCACACTTATATGTGTAGGTCTGATCTTTTTTCTTCTCTGTTGTCATTGTAGGCTTCTTGTATAAGTGACCAGGGGACAGAGTAATGCCAAAAGCAGCATGTTTCATCTTTCTGTAGTATGTATTAATTGTTTTATGTCAATTTGAAACACAAGTTCCTAATGTTCTGTACAGTTCTAGAAGCCAGGTCAGAATATTAGTATCAAGATTTTACAACTTTAGTAAAAATAGGCTTTTAAAAAAGCAGTATCTGGATGCTTCTGAAGAAAACCATTTCAGACATCAAAAATCATCCAGTAAACTTGTGACTTGTGTACCATACTGGAATGATGGATAGAAAACAAGATGTAAAATAAAATAAGTCTGTTAAACAAATTTTTCTAACTAATTTTTCTACACTGTTGTAGTTTGTGGATGGTGTGAGTATTCCTTACCTGGGTAGACCGCATGTGGTGGAAAACTAAAATAGCAATTTCAATGCTGCTGCTTTTCAAGTCTTGCCCTTTGTACTGCCACATCAGCTATAGCGTATGCTTTTGCCTGTTCCACTCTTCTAAGCATTCAGTCCTTACCTTCCCTCTGTGTGCATGCCACTGCTTCCAGTTTGCAGTAACCGGATTTTCGACAGAACTGTTCAGTACTAATGTGAAGTGAGGTTAAGTGAAACCTGAAAGCTGAGATAGATGTATCTTCAGGATAACACATCCCTAACTTCTTTTGAATGGTACTATGGTGTTCCAGTAATGTGAGTAGCTTTCTGCATGTAGACTAGAGCATTAATGTTCACTGTAAGAAAGCCTGAGGGCTTTCTGTGCTGAGCCGTCAGAGGGAAGTGATCTGTGTTTGGCTTTTCCACACAGGTCTGCCTTTGTGAAGTATTGTTTTGCCAATGTGTTTATTTCAACAATCTCTGCTTTCCTTCTCAACCCTAGGAACTGTTGCTCTAAAAGCTACTAGCTTGTTGACAAGGGGAAGAGTGCTTTGCCTTCTAGCAGAAATCTAGTCTGTTTTTACAGCTGCAGTCCACCAAACTCCAGTGATCAGATGTGGCTTACATCAAGGTACACTTGCACCTCTTTTCATCACTGTGCTTGTTCTACAGCTATACCTTACACAGCTGAAATTCAGATCTGTGGAATACAGAGCAAGAAATGAGACTTGGTGAAACCTTCTCCTTTATTTGCTGATGAAAGTTCAGCAGTGATCTGTGAATCATTACTAGCTCTACAGTATTGACTCACCTGTGGTCTCCTATGGCAGATTGTCTTTTTTCCCCCCCTTCTTCTTATTCCCCACCCCTTAAGGGGGAAACCTGCTATAGGTTACCTCTGAGGAACTTTGGAAGGGGGCGTACAGGGATTACTACGGAGTCAGAGGGGAAAAAAACTTGAAGGCAAAGGAAAACTGTCAAAAGGATAGGACTTACAGCTGTATAGAGCTTGTGATATTGCTTACGTTTTGGGGTTTTGGAGGTTTTCTCTTGGTTTTGTGGGGGGTTTTTTGTGGTTTGGTTTTTGTTGGTTTGTTGGTTTTTGTGTTTTTTTTCTGGACTGCAACTAACATATCGAAACATATCTGTTGTTTACTAAGGAAGCTGTAGTAGGTGTAGCCCAGAGGTGTGCATGACTTACCAGGGTTACAAAAGTTGACAAACAGGGGCTAGAACCTAAAGCATCTGTGAGGTTATGGCCTAGTAAGAATGTGAGATCACTTCAAAGTACCCTGTCAGTACTCCCACGGAAGTGTCATATCAGTCTTGTATAGAAAAGTTGTTTGTTACCTGGCTGTGTCTGCGTGAGGTGTGTTCTCTGCGTGTGCCTTTGATAAGGTTTGTTTTTTTAAAAGGAAAAAAAAGTGCGTTGTAGTCTGACAGTTTGGACTGATCCTGACTAAGTTGAATGAGTGATACTTCCTTTCTCATCTGTGTTTTGTGTAAACAAAGACTGACCTAGTTTAGGCATTAAAGTGCTTCTGGCTTTGAATTCCAAGTGGGAAAGGGGGTTTTTGAGTTTATGGCCTGGCTGAAAGGATGGGTTTTGCTTGCTGCTTGCCTTAAGGAGTTTCTGCCTCTGAGCTCCTCTGTCCCTGTCCCTGTTGCTTTGACATGACATGCTGTGGGTCCATGCTGTGAACTGGGCAGGGGAATCCCTTAAACTGTTGGGGCTGACAAAGATTCTCTATTGACAAACTGCGATGCAGACAGTGTTGTGAGAATATAAGGCTTTTATCATTCTGCTGCTTTTGCCTCTCAGTCTCTGCCTTTCCCCATTTCCTGCCTACAATTACTTCTGAGATTTGTCAGATTCTCGCAGTTATGACAAATGGATAGGCACCTCAAGATGACATAATACAGCAAGTACTGAAAATGAGCAGCTGACTATTAGAGAGGCCGTACAAAATGTCATCAGCTTAATAGTAGGCAGCAGAAAAATCTTCAAGAGCTGCAGGAGGGATGAAGAGACGGATACTATGAGTGTCCGAACTCTGGGTGCTACGGAATGCAATTCACGCATGGTAATTTGACTGAAGTGAAACCATTTGTTCTCTATTCTGTGCTGTCAGATGTTTCCAGATAAAAAAATAATAATAAAGAGGTGGTAATAATATGGCAGAAACAATAATTTGAGGCTCTAGATGCCACTAGGTGGCAGAACCCCTGCATCTGTTCTGTGGACGTCTCTTTCTGTGTCTTGATTTTTCATCTGAATATATTAAAAATACTTTTCAGCCGTGTATGAGAACAGACATCAGTAGGAATATTTGAATTCCATCCTAACAGGGCTCATCTTGGTCGTTGTTGTGGGAAATGTACATGGCTTTCAACACTCTGTCCTTTATAGTTCAGACTTCTACCCCTTCTGAAAAGCCTTCTACTCAAAGCAGTTTCTTGTATTTGGTTGCATTTAGGTGTCAACACATGACTCACTTCTTTCGCTGTTTCTTGGTTCTATTGTTAATAGACCAGAAATGTGATGGAGACAGTGATGTTTGAGGAATGCGTTTTAAGGACTGGTGATGGGGCATGCATATGGTGAATTTGAGTTTAACTTATGGTGGAAGGCATGATTTTTGAGTGCTGGAAGCTCACAGTCTTGTGGAGTGACTCATTTCTGTTGGTGAGTTTTTTGTAGCTGAATGAAGTTACCACTTGGAAACAAATATATCTGGAAGCAATACCTGTTAATGACTATCTTTAAGGTTCCTCTTTTCTTAGTGCTAGTCTTCAATTACAATGTACTTGTCATCCACTTAATGTGGGAGAGTTTTTTGGCTTCATTTTATTGCAGTTTTGACTTACAGAGCAGCTAGGGAGGTAGTGAAAAACAGGCCAAGAATAGGGCCAATGCCAGCACGTATTTACTTACTAACAGAGGGCTGTCCAGGTCTTGGGTGTTAGGACATGATAAATTCTGCAATTACTGTATATTTGCATATTGTAATACTTGGGATACAGTCCTCATCTTGCATTTGGGGATTCATTGCAACCAGGCCAGAAGACATCCACATCCTTATGATCTACTTTATAAATATACCATCTCTTCTAATGAAGACCTCAATGGGTGGATGCCTTAATAATGAGGCTAACTAATACTGAACAACAAATCTTAAAGCAACAGTATGAGTTTCTTTCTTTAGGTGCTGGATTTTAGGAACATCATCTAGATATTTCATTTTGGAGCATTAATATTGATTAAAACTGAAGTGTCAGATTTCAAAGCAACTTGATTAAGGTTTTCAAAAGGGGTTAGAATTTACTTATCGGAATGTGGTGCCTCTTCTGAATTTTGTATACAGTTGACGCTCTGCTGCAGTAGGGCAGTTCAATACAGATACTTCAGTTTGCCTATGAAAGAATACAAAGAGATGCCGGCTTATTCCATTCGTTGGGTGCACGATGGTTAGTTTATAATTTTATTTTGCAGTTCTGGAATAATCACATGAATGAGAATGACCTTTTAAATGTAGTGTCTTGAAGGATTTGGATAAGTTTCTTATTTCTCAGTAAGTCCAAATAAAAGATCATATGCAAAAGGTTTCTTCCCACTTCTAATTTTATTCTAGTGTTAGTCATCTGTGCACAGCCTTCTCACTCCTTCACTTTTCTAACACATCTACTGTGGCTACTCCTAACCATCTTCTCCCCAGTTCCCCTGCATCAAATTGGTCCTCTTCTCTGATGATCTTGGGCATGCCCATTCCCCTCATTCCTCACTTCATCCTCAGTGGATCTGCTCTGAACGTCTGATCAGGAAATGCAAGTGCTATTGCAGCTGCCATCTAGCTCTGCTGTACCACTTTGAGGATGTGATATGGATATGTTAATGTCATCTGACTCTACATAATGGTTACCTATAAACCAATACCACAGTGGTCATTCAGCAGGCTTTGTTTGTGGTATAAAGGCTATAGGTATTTATGCATAATATAGACTTGTTTTCGAACTTATCTCTAATATTTGCTTTGAATTCCTCACTCAAAGTTATTACTTTCCTACTCCTATAGTATTTTGAAGATGATATTTCTTGAAAGTTTATGAGAAGGTTGGTTGTTATGGTGATAAGCCATTTGAATAGCAAAAGTTTATCGTGTGGTTTGTTTGGTTGGGTTTTTTTTTAATTAGAATTTGACATTTATTTAAAAATTGAGTGTAGAAGGCAGTGTTCCTTTCAGAAAGAAATGTGTTGACTCTCTGCTTCCCTGTGCTGTGTTGAAAATAGCTGGTGGTTAAACCTTGGCAACTCAAGAGCTCTGATATGAGATATCTGTATGGTGCCTGGTGAATCTTAATACTATCATTTAAGGCAGTACATAGCCTAGCATACTAAACTAGTGATGAAAGTGTTTGTACGAAGCAGCTGAACTGTGAGCAAGAGTGATGCCTGCATGTAATTTTGTTGACTGTTTTAAAGTGATGGTGATTTCTGATGAAGCTTATTGCAGTGGTGTAAAGAGAAAACAACTTCTTAAGCAAGCCTTGCCAGCCCTCAGGTGCTGAGGGGTTCAGAGTCCCAAAGCATATAGTATTGATGAAGGGGATTATTGGAAAAAAAATAAATGTTGTGGGCATGTGGAGACATTGAAAATACTACATTACTGATAATACCTTGAGTACAATTCAAAAGATAGCTGTGGAATATGCGTTCAGAGAAGCAGTATTGGAGATGAGACCATCCTGTTGATGAGAGGATGGCTAATGCAGAAGGGAAGTTCTCCTTTGTGGCAGAGGTCTTGTGTGAGGCCCTGATGGGTTTTATCTGTTTAGAGAGAAGAACTGGAAATCCACAGTGAGGGAAAATATCTTGTACTATCAGCCTTGGGCTCCATTAGGCCTTGTTTTGGAGAGTGTGAAACACTACATGATGTCTGCCTGTGAGATTGGGCAACATGCTTGCTTGCAAAGAGGCTTGGCTTTCAAACACTGTTTTGTCCTGATGTACTGGGTTGTACTGAGACTGTGTGAATGCAGTGGGCTTTACTGAGAAAGGATGTTTCTGAATTCTGTATTGGTGGTGATCCTTCAGTTGTTCTGAAAGAAGAGACAGCAAAGACTGACAGTGCTGGTTTGTGCGTCCAGATTGTGGCTCTGGTCTTGTCAGCCTGGGGAGAAAAGAGTTCAAGTAAGTTTCCTGCCGACTTCTGTATAAATAAGTTTAATTTCAGCCTTGCAGTTCTTTCTTCCAGTTCTCAGTAGACGTGATTGCTGACTGGAATGTACATGTTTTAGTTCTGCAGTATAGCTTGATGTGGGATATTTTTCTTCTGTTCACTTATGAGAGTGCCTTTGGGGAGCAATACATTGGTCTTGTGTGTCTTGTGCCCCCTAAGGACTGATGTCACCCTGGGCTGTTGGTTTCAGATTTCTCCTGTGACTCTTGCCTGGCCAAGAAGCTAGACAATAAATTTTTGTAAGGACTTCATCCTGTGTTAAATTAGATTTGGACTGTGCAGCCAGTGGTTCTTACCAGCTCCAGCATGATCCTTTTTAGCAGGTGGATTAAGTCTATCAGCTCTGCAGTCCCTGGCTTCCATCAGTCTTGAGCCTGTGGATTCGTTGGCACTGGAGAAGGTAAGTCCCTCAAAAGGGAATTTTCTTTGGAATAAAACAAACAACAAACCCAGCATCGCTCTCAGTTTTTGAGGAAGTAACTATGAGAGTTTGTGCTGTGTATTTAGACCTTTATGAATGAGTTTCCTTCCCAAGAAGGCCATCTGAAGTCCACTTTCCATTAACGTTCCATCACTAATGCTTCATGTGCCAAGCAGTTATGTTGTGATCATACTCCTGCAGAGTATGGCTTACTCATGCAGAGTTTCTCAGCATGGCTTTCAAGGTTCACAAAATTTTGCTGAAATCAGGGGGATTACAGATTACTGAAGAGCAGTCCTGTGGTCTTTCCTTCTGCAGCCCTTCTTTGCTCCGTTTGGCTAGGGAGGAGACACAAACCAGGCTGCAGTAACTGACTGCAAACATTTGCAGAATCTACTGACAGCTGTTCCACTTCTCTGAGGGGCCCAGGCCCACAGCCGCTCCTCGGCAGCGGAGCTGCAGCTGATACAAAGAATTGTGCAAGAATAAATGACCCAAGCAAGGACAAGTTCTGGGACACTCTTGCTTTTGCATATGAAGGCATTGACCCCCTTTCCTGTGGGCGATGGTAGGATTATTTTCCTTAAGCGTAACAAGTGGGTTTTGCCTTTTCTGCCCCATTAAGACTTAGCAAAAGAAATGTTAAATGCACAGGTGTGGTTTTTCATCTGTGAAAACATGAAGTATCTCGTCTATAATCATGTCATACAGTTTTCTCTCTGTTGTTAAAAAGTTCACAAACAAGCTGTGGTTCTTAACGTAAAAAAATAAATTAAATGATTGAGATTTCCACTGTCTGTGGCTTGAAGATATCTAGATGTTTGCAGTTCTTACTGTTCTACAGTGAACCTTGTGTAAGAGTGTCAGCAAAGATGACCACTCTGAGTCAACTCACTCACCTGCTCCCACTGCAGTTCTTGGCCACAGAGGAATTCATCTGCATCTCAGTTTTCCATCCTTAATTTATAAAACAGGAAATAACAATTAAAAAGACAGAAGAACATTAAGAAAATAATAATAGATCAAAAATTTAAGAATCGAGGAAGAGAGATGTGTTGAAAACTGCCCCTCATCCATCTTCTAGATATTAATAACGGAGAGATTTTGGGGTTCTGATGCATGCAGAGTCGAAGCTTCTCCACAGAGAATACTGAATTTTTGTCGCACTGTATTTTCAGCCTTTTTGCCTGGAAAACAAGTTCTGAATCATGAGTGAGCATTCAGTGCTAATTATGGTATTGGTGCACTGTAGTTTGCACTTCCGAAGCTTCTGTTGTAGCAAATACGAGGTTATTATAATCTGTGTTATATTGTTGGTAGCTTGACTTGAAAACGTACTCTTGCTTAGATAACAAAGATGATGATGGAAATGATGAATTTCCTTTAGTTTGCTAGTTCATTTATCTATTACAGTTTTCTGCTTGTAGTCACATTCTTTTACACACATTTATGTTAACTTTTTCTTAGCTGGTAGAGGGAACTTTGTATTCTTACATTTCACTTAAATCACCTCTAGGGTTAACATTTTAGGGAGAAGTTCACTGTTCTCCATAATAAAATCATTTCCTCTCTAGTCAGGCTTTCTGCTTTATTCTGTACTTCCCCAGAAACTGAGACGTTCCCACTTCAATGTTATGCCAAAGTTACTCCTTGCTAATCACATGTGGAAGTACTGGAGAAGTTTTACCACTATTTATAATACTTTTATTTCAACACTTCCATGGTCAAGAAAAAAAAAACAAACAAAAAAAGCCAAATCCCCAAAAGCAACCAAACAAAAAAATAAATCAGCAGTTGGAGAAGGTAGGAGAAGCAGCAACCACTTTTCCTTTGTATCTCTTCCTTATAGAGAAGAGATGGAGCCTAAGCTCCATTGGGAATTAATTCCCATTATTTTGCTCTTGCATAATCATATTTAGATCTTCTAGTATTGTGCAGCCTGACTGTTTGCCAGTTAGATTATTTTTTTTAAAAAAAGTCAATTTTCCTTATTTTTTTAAGTTCCAGGTTATGTAAGAAGCAGGCTACTTTTGCTAGGTCAGCAGACCTCTAGTATTTACCATGAAAACCAAGTGCTCAGAGAACCTACTAGCCTTTAAGTATGGTGGAAGTTTCTGTAGTTGCAGTCCTCAGCTCAGAAGCAACCTCATTCTCATGCTTTCACAGCACATTTGTTCTTTTAACAAGATGATGAGTAACATAAACAGAAGTAGCCAAAATCCACTCCTTGCCAGTTTTTTTTAATTCTTGTGTGAAACACTTCATCCTGCGGATTTAATGTTTGGGTTTGGGAAATACTTTATGTGAATCACAGGATTGCGGAATGGTTTGGGTTGAAAGGGATCTTAAAGAATGTTGAATGAATCTCAGTTTTCGTCCATTAAATATTTCTTTTTCTTTCCCCGCATTGTGGACTAATCTTTGCCAGTCTTATGCTTCACCTGTCGTGTTTCCATCACTGTTTGAATACTTTTTACTCTATGTTTATACCACATAATTCATTATTTTTCATACCATACTCACCAACATTCCTATTATAATGTGGTACCATTAGTTCTTAGTATCCAATAATGATTCTGTTTTATTTAATATCGGGAGTTTTCCAATTGCTTTTTGTTATGACACCAATAATTTTATTAATTTAGAATCCTCTTTGTTTTATGAATATGTGTATGTAATGTGTATGATTTCAGATTATCTGTTCTTATATTCTTGTCAACCGATACATTGCTGACTTAATTCCAAAATGTCAATTTTAAATAGTATCTAAAGTCTTGGTTAAAAAAAAAAAAAGATGACTTTGTGTCCCTGTAAGAGTTGAAGAGCAGCACTAAAATATTTTTGGAGTAATATAATATTGTACTCAGCCTCATATCTGTCTCTGCATTGCCTGCCTGTTGCCTTTTACTTTCAAAGCTGGTGGTACAGGTAAACACTTCAAAGATTGGGGAAGAGGATGCACTTGAGCTCCCCTCAAAGCACTTTAGAGAGGAAGCACAACTGACCCATCAGTGAAATTCTCTATACAGCAAATGCTGGTAAGTGTACTAAATGAACTGAAAAAAAAAATAAAAATTGTCTATGATCTTTTAATTTTAGCAGTCCTGTAATAGGACTACAGTGTCTAGATGAAAATGTGTGTTTGCTTTTCAAGTTGAATGGTGCTAAGTTAATCATCCTGTCTTTAATTCTTCCCTTCTCTTGGATCTACAGTTGTCCATTTCTTTCAGATAATCCAATAAATTCCTTTCCCTAGGCTACTGTCTTGGCTGGCTTTCTTCCTTACAGCATATTCTCCTGTTCATTTGACAGTAAGAATATTTCTTAGCAGCAGCAGCTCTACTTACCCACATATGATCTGAAAGCATAACTATTCTAGTGGTGGAGGGAATTGTTTTATGAAGTATCCATGGAAGTGTGTACAAAAGTGTCTTAGTTCTGCATTATTTGCTAACAGTGTTGAGTGCTAGTTACACTCAAACCATTTTGAATCTGAAACCATTCTGTAATCAGATTTACTTTGTCCTTCTGAGATGTGGGGATATGTGATCTGATGGTAATTAGGTGAGTGTCAGCTGAATTAATTGTAATTGCTCTTGTCCACATGCTTTGCTTACTGTAAATGCAAATTAAAATTCATAAATTTAGTTGGAATTTGCATTTGGGACAGAGTAAGTACCCTACCATTTCTTGTCACAGCTTAGCTGATAAGTGCTAGCTTGTTAAGACAAGGTAATACTAATAAAGTTTAGATAGCATATCTGTATCCTTGGCCTCACTGGAAGTATTGAAAATTTAAAATTTCACCAGTATTATCCATCATTGATTTTTGCTCTCCTATTATGTTTGTTCTATACAGTACTGCCGTAACTCATACTGGTGCTCTAAATGTAAAAATTTTATTTTTTTTTCTTTTTCATAAGCCCAAGACAGCCCTTTCAATAATAAAATAGACTTTTGAAACTTCTTTTAGAGAAATTCTCCTTATGGTAATTTCCTGGAAAAATTTACGCTGGCATTTTCAAATGCTTTGGGTTTTATTTGCCTCTGAATTCATCCTCACCCTGCTCGTAGATCATAATACACTTTTTTCATTAGTTAATTCTATAGACTCTAAACATCTTCAGAAGCTAAATTCTGAGTAGCTTCAGGTGTCAAATGTTCATTTCATTGACTGGAAAGTTTTGTGGAAGTTCTACTTAGGCCCCTAATGATTGTATCTTAGTGAGACATGGAACTTCTGTGCACTTAAAGGTTTGGTGGGGTTTTTGGTTTTTGGGGTTTTTTTTGTTTGGTTTTGGTTTTTTTTGAGAGAGACAGAGCTGCATGTAATGGGCTTTCTGTCAGTAGAGGATGGAACCATTATTTCCTTTCAGCTTTTTCAAACATGATTCTTGATGGCTTGAGTCACTGTATTTTAAGCAAATCGCTGCTTGCTTATCTTGCAAACTTTGCTTGCATTAACAAAAGCAAAAATGCTTTCCAAAATACTAGTTGTTCCTTGTGCTGTAGTTCTATTGAACATCCTCAATAGCATTTTACTCATTTCAGACTTTTCTGGTGTTGTTCCTGGTAAAACTCCTCCATGTTATAGTTACTGATATAGTGAACCTTGAGAAGCAAATGAGTTTTCTCAGAGAATTATTTTTTTTTTTTTATTAAAAGTGGATGGAAACCTGTGTTAGCCCCAGTAAGGACTGAGGTAAATGAGATACTGTCTCATGGTAGTGTTTTGGAGGTTAATATTCTAAGGGATTCCGTCACTCCAAGTTAATTTTAAAACAGAATGTAGCTATGAGAAAGCAACATTCAAAGAACAGAAAACTTAAGACCTTCTGTTTGAATACTGAGAGGCAAATGCTGCTTCACAAAAGTTCACTTTTATGCACTGCTTCCATTTGAAAATGTCTATACAGAAATGCCTTCCTTCAGGATGTAGATTCATACTAGAAAAGTGCCAGTGTATGTATATGCTTTCTTGTTAGCATTGTGCTAAGGGGCTGAAAACTGAAATGGGCAAGAAGTGCTCTGATGCCAGTTAATGGGAACTTTGATTAAAGAAAGAAGCAGGCAGAGGAATGGTCAAGAATTGGATGATTTATTTTTTTTTTTAGACATGAAAACAGAAGTGACACACTAAATAGGTGACAAAGTTGACTGCTTTAAGGCCTGGGTGAGAATCAAAGAGGTAAGATAGAGGTGTGATGGTAGTTGGCGTGGTTCTTAGCAGGAAGGTCTAGGAATGGAAGTAACAGAAGAGGTGTTAATAACATGACTGAAGAGGATAACGGAGAAAAGATGTGTAAGTTACATGCGGTTTTGAGAAGAAAGGAGAAGATGAAAAAGGCAGTCACTATGAAAAATCCTAACTGTAGCTGTGGTACTAGGTAAGAATAAGGCAGTCGTGAAAAGGCTGCAAGGTGCTCATGCTGCTCAAGAGCAGTTGAGAAGAATGCCTGTCACCATGAATGGAAGAGAAAAGTGTTACTCTTTCTTTCTGGATGACAAGATGAATCAGTGACAGGGAAAGTACAGAAGATATGATTGAGTGGTGGGAAGAGTATTAATTCTGAGGCACAAAGTTCGGCTGTGGATAGGGAATTTAAGGGCTCTCTTGATTTTGACAGTAACATGACATCTAACAGAAGCAAGTGATATTGCCATCCTGGAAAGTCATTGTTGTGTTAAACACCTGTTGAAGGGCTTTTGGCAGCCTGATGGTTTACATGTGTTCAGAGCATTTGATAAGAGATGCTGAGTAGTGGCAAGGTGCAGTCTTGTCAAGGTGAAGAACCACGGTATTTCCCACTTACGGGCTTGTTTTCTTGGGTTAACCCATCCGTATGAAGAAATGTTCATTCAGTTATTGTAAATAATTGTATCTTGGCTGGAGGGGGAGATAATGGAGTAGCATTTACAATAACTGTTACAAGCATTTTTCGGTTTTTGTGTGCTTTTTCAGTGATTCTCAGTACATACTGGGTCAAGATTTTTGAATAAGTAATGTGGGTTAAAACTTTAGTGCCTTGGGGGCATTTTCTTTTTCTTTTTCTTTTTTTTTTTTAAAGCAGCTGAGCTTCATGCTTAATGATAACTGTTTTATTTAGCTTTGAAGTTTTGAAGGTATTCAACTTCTGGCTTCAAATTTGGAACCTTTCACTCCTGTTCAGTTCTCCTTGATAATTCCACGTGCAAAGGTTCTCCATTTTCTTACAGGTGTTGGGTGGGTTTGAGTGGCAGGAAGAATGGGTACACTTTTGTTTTTGTTCTGGTCTTGCACAGGCCAAATGCTTTTTTTTCTTCCCCACTTAACATACTGCTTAATGTTCCTTTGACACAATTTTCTTTTTCCAGTTTGTATTTTGCTGGTAACTGTGTTATCATTTTGGGTTTTTTTTAAGCACTGTTTAAAAAATACAGATGCCCAAATGCAGACATGTGACTCCATCTTTGCAGAGAATTTAAACTGTAACATTTGAGTTACTTCTGTGAGAATACCCTCCAGTAATAGTCCTTGGCAATCCGTAAAGAGACTCCATTCCTTCAAAATTCTCACCTTAGTGGGGTGTTGTTTGGGCCATACTCACCTTAAGTGTAACGAGCTTGCTGGGTGTTTCAAGTCAATAATTCATGGAGATATCACTTCACTGACATTCTGTCTTTATCTCTGGATTCTTTGTGGCACACGGGATGTTTTCGGTGGTTTGATGTATTTTGTAGAATAATAACAATTTTTCTCATTTACTAATGTTTCTCATTTCACCCCTCTTTCGTAAGTAGATGTAGTTGCTGGTTGCCTACAACTATGTAACATGCTATAAAGAGCTAAAATAGAAAATCTAGGTTTTTTGAGCTTTCTGGCTTTATAAAATAGTTTCTGTATATTATAGTAATATGTGATTATCTGTGAAAACTTGATATAATTTGTGGGACCAGTGGGTTATTTTAGATTCTCAGTTCCTTAAAAAAAGCAGTTTCAATAAGAGAAATTTTCTTGTAAAGAAACTTAGCACCAGGGAAAGGTGGACCTCAAATACAAGGATGATCTTGTTCTTATTTTCTCTTACCATTTTATGGATCATCACATTAGCCTCTTGTCTGTAGCTAAGCTTTTTATACCTTTGAGTTCCACAGAGATTGAGTTTCAAATGTGATAATGCCAATAAGTTTGGCAGTTGAGATGCCCGTCTCTTCTACCTCAAAATAAAAAACACGTTTTTTTGATAAAGATTGTGACACTTGGAAAAAGCATGTTAGAGGCATGAAATTTTATGACAGCTTTGTCAGGTGTCTTCATTTTAGATGGCTAAATTGTCTTACATCAGCTCACATAGTTCCTAAAAACACACTTTTGTACTAGTCAATACATTTTACATTCCTCCTCTTCAAAAACTTCTGAGAATAGGTATTGTTTTTCCCCTCTGTACAGGGATTAGATTAATTTAGCAGATACTTTCATGAATTCCAGCAAAATTAATAGGTAAATATAACATGCTTGTCCACAACTTTTTTAAAAAAATTTATGTGCATATAATGCAATTAAAGCATTTACTGATACACTGGTACAGACAGGAGAGCTTAAGGTTTATTATCTGCATCAGTCCTTTGTACAGTCTTTCCTCTGGAGTTTTCATTAATAGAGAAACTGAAGCTCACTTAGACCTGTTGTCTTCAAAGGACAGTAGCCAATATAGCTAAATACTGCAGATAGATGAAGTTTTTTGGCCTAGTAGCACATCATCTTCATGTAGCAGAAACAGTAAGTGTCCGTAATAGCAACAAAGCACTATTCCTGTGTAACTTGTTATGCCCTATTAAGTTTCAGCTGTTCTCCTAGTGTCGCTCATTTGGCCTCTGGTAACCGTTTATAGCAGCTTTTCTTTTCTTTCTGATTTCTTTAGCAGAGGCTTCTATTTAAGAAACGTGTAACAGGGGAGAAGGAGAGAAATCATCAACAAGCCATTGCTTCTCTTCAGCCTCCTAATGCCTCAAGCAACTACTTTCCTTTTATTTCTTCTTCTTTACAGTTTGGTGATGAAGTTTTTTCTAGATTCTCACATGCAGATTAGGTCTCCATTCTATGGATATGTAACTGAGATGGAAGTGCACAGGCTGGTACTTCCCTAATGGCCTTGATTGACAATTCTTTTGCTTCCTGGTAGGTGGGAGCCGTAACGCTTAGTGTAAGGACTGTGTTGTAGGCTGGAGGAAGAGGAAGACTGCAATAAACAGGACTACTGGTAAGTAACACTTCCTCCCCTCCCCTAAAAGTCCTCAATGATAGAGGGTGATTGTTCTGGAAAAAAGATTGATTTAGATTGATTTTTTGGATGAAAATGTTCCTGAGGCTTCCCAGGAAACTTTCTGTTTTACTTAGGGACTTAAGACACATCTTAAACACTTAGGGGGTCAGAGTAGCTAAGAACAGTTGTTCCAAGTAACAGGGGATGTGAAGGGCACTCTGAGTCTGAGAGGCTGCAGAGTAGCAAGATTTTTGATCTCCAGCTTGTTTATAGATTAAAAAAGCTCAAACATGATGTTAGAATTCTATTAAGAATAGAAAGATGACCCTCAGCAAAAATTATCTGACAAGATCAGATGGAAGAGCATGGAATAAGGGCATTTCAAATTTGTCTGCTATTTGGCTGTATAGCATATTGATGTTGCAGGCAAACATACATTCAGTAATTGAATTGCCTCTGATAAATTTGGTATTATGTGTTTCATTCCGTTACTCTTAAAATCTTTAAGATTTCTGGGTGGTGGTATGATAGTTTTGAGGAAGAAAGAGGTGTTGGTGTTCACATACTGGTATCAGTAAAGCCCATAGCACGTTTATATGTAGCCAGAGGAAGAGAAGTGTGAAATAGTGACAGCTACCTTGTCCATCTATACATGAGGAAAATTAGTGGTACCACTTAAATTCAATATCTGTTGCCCTTTGTATAGCCCTGAAGAACAGGCAATGGCTTGATGCTGTGTGATGAAAATGTTTAATTTTACATATAACATCATCATTACAACTCTCTTTAAGTGTCAGTTTTTCAGTGAAAAGTACATGACTGATTACTGTGCTAGAGCCATCACTAAAAATTACTGGAAAGGTTTCAGGAATCATACTGGCTGTGTTTCTACACTACAATTGCCCGTGGCTCCCTAATAACTCTCACAAGGTATTAGAAGGTATGTAGAAAAAAATCTAGTTACAGTAACCTGTGAAAGTTACTGTGTTTTACTAGTGAACTTTGCAATAGCTTTACAAGTGTAATCACAAAAGCTCATTCATCAAACAGTGTTTGCCATCCTTCTGAGTAAGCAATGCATCGGGGTAAATTTGTATAACCAGAATGGAAGCCTCCAGAAAGGCTTGAACAGAGTTGGTAAGGATGTGTACACTAACAAAGAAATTTGCTTAGGCAGGTAAATTTTTACATTATTTGCTGAAATTTGCACGATAATGAAAAGTCACTATGGACAAAGCAGGCCTACAAAGGCATTATCATGTGCATTTACCTTGGGACCTGGGGTATGCAAGGATAAATGATTCCTTTCTAGAGGATAAATGAAAGGTTTGTTATGAAATGAAATTGCTGTCCCTTGTATCTTTCAACAGTACTTTAACAAGAATCTGAAACATTGGAGGATGAGAGATACTTGTTTTGTTAATGTTTTGATTTTTATATTCATGAATATGAACTAATCTTGTTATCTTTGCGAATTTCAAATTTTTCCTTGACCTCTAATTACATGGAAACATTGCGTTCATAATGTCAAAATAATAATAAAAAAAAAAATTCATTGATTATTTGTGATTTAATACTTCCCTTGTTTTTACTGTCATCAGCTTTTGCAAACTAGAGTTAATTTTGGCAATGCTATCATGTTGCAGATTTCCACCCTTAATGTCTTGAAACCATATTAATGTCTTGAAACCATGTTAATGGTTGATCAGACTTTCTTAACTTCAACTCTGGATATTTGGAGTGTAGTCTGGTAGCTCAGCAAACACAGAAAGCCAGAATATCGAATCTTCTGTAAGTGTGACAGGCTTTCATCTGGGTCCTTCGAAAAACAAATACTCTTTCTGCTCCAGTTTCTTAATCTAAAAACCACTATGTATCTCTGGAGTTTGATAAAGATTAGAGAGTGCTCGTGTATTTTAATATCTCTAGTAACAGAGATAGGTGAGGCTAAAGGGCCAGGCTTGCAGGACTCTTCAGAGGAATGGAGTTATCTCACTGTTGATTTTAGTGGACAGTTCCATTTTAGCGAGGTTACAGGAGCTAAAAAGAAAATACTAAATTAGTACGGAGAAACTATTGGCATCATCTTGGAGCTATTACAAGTCATAAGCATTTAACGTGTATACACTTGCAGATGTCTAGAAAGAGAAACATTTTGGCTATACATGTTAAATAGAAGGTGTGTTAGAGGCTAGCAAATAAGCCTTTACCCTTAGTTTGTTGCAAGTTACTCAGTGTCCTTTTCACAGTTCATCTCTTCCAGTAATACTACTGAAAAAATGTCCAGTAGTAGTTCTAGCTAGAAACAACATTGCTCTCTGCTTTAACACATCTAGTTAGCACCCTTGCCATCTTACCACTTCTGATTGGGAGCAAAGGGCATGATAGTCAGCTGGAAGAAGAAACAAACTGAATGAATGCAAGACAGAGACAGGGTTTTTTTTTTCCCTTCTTAGGAAACACCAGAAGTCTGCTTAATCACTTTCTTCCCTCTTCTTACCACTCCGAGTTGTTCAGAAGGTGGTAGTGGTAATATTCTTGCATGTTTCTGTGCAACTTTTCTTTTCCATTCCCCTTGTTCCCACGTTTCAGAAAAGATGTATTTCCTCACTTTCACAACAGGTTATTTTCCTTCTCAAAGGAACTATATGGATATGATGAATAACTACTACTTATGTGTGAAATGTCCCATATGGAGATGATCAAAAGACATTAACTGTGAAATAGTGTATGATGTCATGTGGGAGTACCATAGTTATTGATACTTTATTGGGTGCACAGGGGAAAATACAGCCACCTGACCAATAACTGATAGCTTTTAGGTGATTATAGCTAATGGTGATTGTTACAAATTATGCATGGACCTTAAAGAGGAGAAAATTTTCCAAGACCAGAAATTGTTTTAAATGCATGTTATACTTAGAATGCAGGAGAATAAGACAACTGGTCAATTAAGAAAAATTTCTGAAATCAAAGAGGAACAGAGTCTTTTCAGAAAAGACATTATAAAACAGTTGGTGAGTAATATGCAATGAAAAGTAGAACTGCAGTGTGAATTTAAAAAAAAAAAAAAGAGAAAACCAAACCTGAAATTTTTTGTAATGAAGCATGCAGCCAGCTTCATAAGAAACCAGAAATGCCCACTGTGACTAGTACATCGGGCTGAAATAACGTTTGTTCACACAAAATCTGGCACTAAACCAAGAGGATTGTTTAGAGTTAAGAAGTACTACATTTTCAAGTGTAGTGGCTGCAGGCTGCTTTCCAGGCAGCCGGATCCAGTGTTTGATCACCCTTCCAATGAAGAATGTTTCCCTTGTGTCTAACCAGAACATCCCTTGCTGTGGTTTGTGACCACGCTGTGCTCACCTTTCCCTCGGGCACCTCTCAAAAGAGTTGGATGCTGCTGCCTTTGTAGCTGCCTGTCAGGCAGTTGAAGTCAGCAGTTAGATCTTGTTCACCTTCCTCCTTGAGGTTGAACAATACCATTTCTGTTTGCTTCTCCCTGTACGTTGTGTGCTTCAGAGCCAGTTCATCTTGGTGTCTCTCTGGGACTTGCTGCAATGCATGAGCACCTTGTACTGAGGATCTCCAAACTGTATGCCCAGTGTAGTATCCAAGTCACAGGTAGGAATAAGAATTTCCTTCAGCCTGTTGGGTGAACTCTGAGTCAATGCAGCCTGGTGTCTGGTAGCCTGTGTTGCCACAAGGCCACCCTGCTGACTTATGTGCAAGCTGTTGTCCAACAGGGCCTCCAGATTGTCCTGTGCAAAGCTGCTTTCTGACCAGCTAGCCCCAGCCTGTACTGCTGCGTGGGGTTAAATCATCCCAACAGCAGTGTTTTTGTGTTCTCTGAACATGTTAGCCTCTTTCTCCAGCCTGTAAAGATCCCTCTAAATGACCTCCCATTTATTAGCCACTCCTCTCAGTTTGGTGTCATCTGCAAGCTTGCTGAAAGTGTGTTCTGTCCCATCATCCAGCTCCAGGAAGATACTAAACCGTATCAGTCACTGTAAAGGTGCCTGAGGAGCACTGCTAGTAACAGGTCACCTGCTGGATATGAGGCCTGTGGCCACTGTCCTTTAAGCTTGGTAGTCTAGTAGGTTATTGACTCACCTTGTGGTCTGTCTGTCCAGTCTGTTTCTTGCTTGTTTGGTTACAAAAATGTTATGGGGACCCATGTTGAAAGCCTTGTTAAAGTCAAGGTAAATGACATCCAGTGCTCTCCCCTCATCCACCAAACCAGTTGTTTCATTGTAAAGGGTGATTAGGCATAATTTAATCAATGGTGGCTGTTTGTCATCAACTACTTCATGTACCTAGAAGTGGCCTCCACACTGACTTGCTCCGTTATTCTTCTTGTAGACTGAGGAATTGTGTATGTCTAGTTTGCTTTTAGCTGTCTCCAGCTTTAACTTTCTCAACCCCGAAATAATCCTTCAGCCTCACAAATGTGCAGTGATAGACCCAGAAGGGCTGACAGTACACCTTATCAGGAAGGACTGCGGCAGAGGAGACAGTAAATCAGCCTACCCTGCATGTTTTTGCTGCTGGGTCCTCCATCCATTGGGCAGCTGCCATTGATTTGATCAGTCTTCCCTGCAGAAGTCCTTGTGGCTTTTACCCCCAGTACCAGTTTCACATCCAACCCAACTTTGGACTTAATTTCATCCCTGTGTGTCTGAGCAGTGTGTCTGTATTTCTCCTGAGTAGCCCAAATTTACTTACACTTTATTTTGAATTTTCACACAGTCAGGAATTTCTCATTCAGGGAGTGTCTGGGCAAGATTTGGTTTATTTTAGCTGTTCACAGTTTTGGGCTATAGTATACTGAATATAACTCTGCAGACTAAGAAAAGCTTCACTCTTTTTAAAAGGACAACAAACTTTTAAGAAATAGTTTGCAGCAGTAGGGTTAATTATTTCTCAGGTACACAAGAAGTAGGAAAGAGGCTTTTCAAAAAATCAGCATTAAAATTTCAATAAGCATCATTGTTGGCTGTCCTTGTTCCCAATGTAAATGATACATTCTCTTCCTTGGTGAAGTTGTATGGAAAAAGATATTTGTGGTTGAAGTACAGGTAAAAGCCTTAGAATACCAGCATTTGATAAATTTTATTTGTAAAACTTAAAAAAAAAAAAAAATCCAGGTTAGGAGAATTTGGGGCTTACTTATTAATAGCAGTCCTAACTTGGGTAGTTTTTTTTACACTGAGAAGAAATCAGTTTTATTCCAGTACAGCTGTGAAAATCTACGAAAGTAAATGACAGTAATTGTCTCTAATTTTAAGTCTCTTATGCTCTCCTGGTAAATTCAAATATTCAGAAAGTTTTAATATAAATATTTTGTATAGAATATGTGCTGTACATGATAAAGGCAAACAAGAGAATGATCTTGTGCCTGGGTCTGTGACCAGTAACTGTTGCAGGTCAGAGTAGTGTTTCCCATAGTTCCTCAGAAGAAGGTCCAGATCCGAAACATCTCTGTGAGGCTTCTCCCATGGAGATTTCCCACATTCTGTGTATGCTTGAGGAAAGGATTTTGTGCTTTGTAGTTATTCTGCCCTTTGATTTATTTTTTTCATTGACTCAGTGATCTATGGCCTCCCTGTTGTTTTTGTTGGCTATAATTGACTACAATGTTACATTTTTCATACATACTGCATTAAGGAGGTAATGGGAGTTGTATAGGTGGTTCATTAATTGTATAATAAGCAAGATGGGAAAGAATGTGTGGCAAGAACATTGAATTTTCTTTAGTCTTCGTCTCTTTGTAATGTTGTCAATTATTCACATTGCTCTTGTGGACTATTGAGGAATTAATAAGTCTACTTTAAGCAAGTGTCAGTGTAATAAAGCAGCATTTCAGATGCACCTGAAGCTGAAATATTCACAAGTATTGAAAAGCAGCATAAACATAATGAAGGGCAATAGTAAATGCTCAATATTGAATGTACGAGTGCCTATATATTAGGGTACTGCATCATGTTGATAGATGAAGGTTTTTGTATTGTCAGTCAGTGTTCTGGAAGTGGTAATAAACAGCATATGTATTAAAGCTTCCACATGATTATGAATTGGATGATTGTGCAAGAAGCAAAGTCTTTTACATGTAGCCAGAGAAACTAGAAATATCTAACAAGCTATTCACTGAAATTTTCTGTTTATACTGCTTGTATTTTAGAGGGAGGCGAAAGAGAGGAAGAAAATTGAATGAATTCAATTACTGGGGGGATACTCACCAAAAACCAGTCATTTAATGAACAACTTAATGATTGAAAGTCTTTTGGGATACAGCTGCAAGGACTTACTGTACTTAACAGGTCATTTGATGTTATGTTTAAATAGTCGTTGCATACTGGAGCAGCAATAAGAGATCTTCCCTGAAGCTCTGCAGAGAATCATCATCTCTTTCATCTTCCTTCCTTCATTAGTTTTTTGTACTTCAAATATATATACTTTGCATATATTAGTATTGAGATTTCATGAATAGGTATTTTAGATCTGGTAACTCATGACTGTTGAAACTTCATTTATCTCCTGCTTTTTATATCAGTCTCTCTTGTAGTGATTTCTGTCCACAGAGGAGCATATGCAGATTTCTGCAATTTCAGAACTCCCTGTATTTCTTGTTTTAAAACCAGACGTGTTTAAATGTCATATTTTCAAGATGAAAAAGAACAGTTTATGCCTCTTAAAACTTTCTGACTCAGACTGTAAGATGGTCAGATCTAACAGTGACTTGCAGTGAAAGAACATCCTGGGAAATGCATAATTCAAGGAGATTTGGCACTTCGTTTTTACTGTGTCCTTAAAATTTGGTTTTTCATGGAACTCTGTTGTTCATTAGTTATAAATTCTTACTTCTGTGGTTTCTTAACAGGATCTCTTGAGAGTTTGATATTTCATGATCTTAAAATCATACTCCCACTTTTAGTTTCTGATTTACTATTTTTTTTTTTTAGAAGAATATTCAGGAATGAAAGGAGTAATACTTTCAGCAGCAAAGTGAAATGTTTTTGGGAAGACAAGCCAAGAAGCAATGGAGAAAATGCTTAGGACTAACTTGAAGGATTCTCCTATTAAGTTGCAAATCATTGCTGACGCTTTTACCTTGTGCTACAGTACAAATGTGGAGAATATAGTACTACCTATAACTTGTTTTCTGTGAAGTAGTAGAAATTAATGAAATACAGAGTTCTGTCTTTGTGATGTTTTTCTAAAATAAGAGGATTACAGTGTTTATAAGGGAGTTCTGAAAGCTCTTAAATTTGGAGTAGTAGTTCCAATGGGCTTATTAATTACTTGTGATCTCATAAGTAATTTTAGTGTGTAGAATTTAGTGTACTTTTGGATTACAGCATTTTCACACACCAAGTTCTTGTAGTTTAAGCCAGAAGATACCATCCAATACAACCTCCAGCTTAAAACAACAAATACAATTTTAGCCAGTTTTTTTTACTTAATTGAAAGTATTAAAAGCAAGATGATCCATATGCAATAACCAGTGAAAATACCCAAATGCAGTACATAACTTAAACCACAACACTCTCATTCTTTCCAAAAGAAACTTTAAATTGAATGTCAGACCTTACTCTATGGGCATTCAGGCTAGTTGTTTTCAGAATGTATAATAGAAGCAAATGTGCTGGGTAAGGAATTGCTAGTATATAACATGAAAATGGGTCATCATAGTAATTTTAACTTTTTAGAAAGAGAAGCAAAGACGCTTTTTGTACTTGTTTTGCTTTGCTAGTTTGGATGCCTTGAGATAAAGCTGTCCTGCTCCATGCTTAGTGTCTCCCAAATACCTAAGTTTTCCCTTTTAAAAATAGGTTATGTAAGAGTACAAAATGCTATAGTCAACCTGTGTACCATAGGAACCCACATCTGCTTGGTGAAATATTAATATTAATGGTTTAAAATAAAAACTATCTGTTCTGTCTTTTCAGAGTTTTGCTTTCCAACCTGGCAGTTTTCACAGGCTTCTCTGTGACCTGCTCTAGATGGTCCTGCCCTGGCAGGGGGGTTGGACTAGGTGATCTTTCAAGGTCCCTTCCAACCCCTAACATTCTGTGATTCCTGAGTTGCAGCAAACCTTTCCAAATCCCCACCTAGGTGTGAGGAAGATCCTGTTGTCTTTTTCACATCTGTGGCTTGTCTGTTCACCTCTTCTCTGCTTTCTCAGGGGTCTCCTATGCTTTGGGATCCTGGCTTGCTGTGTCTCTGCCTGCCTGTTACTGGGAGTGGAGCAGCTTTCCCTGGCTGGGTATGGTTAGCTGACTCCAGGGAAAGAGGCACTTTTCCCTTCTTTCGTAAGATCTCACCTGAAAGAGTTCAATAGATCAGACAAAGTAAACAAGCAGTGTTCCTCATGGATATTTCACTGTACTCTGTGTTTACCTAACTGAAGAATAACATACTCGGTACTGAGTGCTAGAAGTGTGCCCCTGAGTACAGCGCACTGCTATGGGGTTACCCTCTGAAATACCTGACTTGGATACTGGAAAAGCATAGCTGTATTAGTGAGCACAGGTTAATCCGTGGTGTGTTGTCTCTGCTTTCTCTCAGATATGAGAACTCCCCAGCGACCAGCAGTCTGCCTTGGATTACTGTGGTAGTCCCACAGCACTCCAATTTACGGTTCACTGCAGGGTAGTTGCTTTGTGGTGAACCATAGGAAGTCTAACTTGATGCCGTTGCCGGCTGCTGCTCGCAGTGCTGGTACAGTTCCAGAGGCAGGAGAAAAGCAGAGCTAACACAGGGTGGTACAACTAGCAAGGCCAAGGCAATGATGTAAATCTAAAAATCAAGTATTTAAAATAAAACACGTAATTTTATGTTTTGATTTTTCTTTAAGGCTTTGTAATAATAGCCCACTCCAAATGCATTTCTGGAGGAAATTTTCCTTTCACAAGGAATCATCATCTTCAGCCAAAGCTTAAATTTTCCCTGTGGCTATCAACCATGAGAAACTCCCACACAAGTCTCTACTGCACTGATGACTCCATTCTCTTTCACTTGGGCGTGGTCAGCCATTCTGGTCTCACCCTGTCATCTCTCATATTGTATCAAAATACATACTTACCAGTATGGGTAAGTTGGGTTGATAGCTTCACTTAGCTGATAGAACTAGGCAGGAATCTTGAATTTCAGGAGGTAACAATTTTAATATTATATCATCAACACAATCTTTTACTGCATTAATATGCTCATGAATATTTCTTTCACTCTGTTCAATCCTTAGTATGTATTAAAAATGAGTATTTATTCTTTGTTGTGAGTTGTAGTAATCAAGTGTAGCAGTTAGAAGTGTAGCAATAGATTGATTAATTGGGCTAGTAACACAGACATACTGCTTTGGGGGTATGATTTTGTTTGTTGTTTGTTTCAGTGACATTACCATAATGTGTGCCTGGCTAAGTGGCTCCAATTGCTTTAGGGCTTATACAAATTCAAAATGAAAATATTTTTCTGTCCAGCTTACCCAGAAAGCAAGCAATGGGTAGCAACAAATGTGTGTCTACAAAGAATCAGTGAAAAATTGTCTATCAGCGAGGCTAGCTTTGGAAATGTAGTATTGTCAAGATTTGTATTTGGTATCTTAACAGAATCTTAGTAAGGGTCTAAGGAATAATGGCACATTGGGACAGCTTGAGGGTGACAGCCACACTTTGTTTTGAAAGGGAGTGTCCATCTGTCCTTCAGCCTTCCTGTTCAACTGTCATCTTTACTTTGTCTGTTTTTCTTTAGATTGTGGTTACAGTGGGACAGGATTAACATACCTGGATGATAATTATGCTACTTGAATATTCACCACTTGATTATTAAGCAGTGAGCAAATACTGGTCAGTCTAAAGCATAGGTTGCTTTTTCAGGGCACTGTAACCAAACCTTGCCTAAAGTATTGTTGTTAGATGTGCACTCTATTTGTTTTCTTTCCTTTTTTTTTTTTTTTTTGAATCGCTCTATATGCATAGCTGCCTTCAGTGATGTGAATACATTTCGGGGAAATTAAGATCAAATAATACTATTTCAGAGATCTCCCGTTATTTTTTTGTGAACCAATTCAAGACCTTACCAATGACAGCTAGCTTGAGTCCTTAGGAAAAGATTTCTAGATGTGCTTGGAACTGTGTATTAGGACTGGAAAAGTTCATTCTACTTCTTAAGGCAACTCCAGTGTGTTTAGTGTATAAAGACAAGCTTCATTAGTTATTTTGCTTACAATTCTGTAACAGGAGAAAAGAGCTCATTAAATGGGGTGCGTGTGTGGATTTGGAAGCTGAAAGCATAGCAGATCTTGTACCTGCAAGCTAAAACTTGGAAAAAGATCTAGTGTTAAGGCTATTTAAGATTTTATTTTTTTTCTACCACTTGCAGTTTCAAAGCCAAAATCTGGGTATCCTTCTAAAAAGATTCTTGAGCTTAACTGAAGACAATAGCTGCTGTGATAGGGTTTTTTTTTTGTGTATGTGTATTTCATAGGTCAGATTATATAATATTGATTATTCCTCTTGGTATTAAAATAGTTCAGGGAGCCATATGGATGAAATACTATAAAGTTTGAGTGGAGTGTAAGGTGAGGGAGTAACGTACATAAGCTATATTAGGAAAGACAAAGCTGTCTGGGCTAGTCAGCATGCATTCACCAAAGTGAAGTCATGCTTGACCAATTTGATAGGCTTTCATGATGAAATGACTGGCTTGGTAGTTGAGGGGAGAGCAGTGGACAATTGTCTACCTTGACTTCAGTAAGGCTTTTGGTACTGCCTCCAATGAGATCCTCCTAGAGAAGCTGATGAAATATGGGCTGGATGAGCAGACAATGAGGTGAAAACTGGCTCAACAGCCAGGTCCAGAGAGTCATGATCAGCAATGCAAAGCCTAGTTGGAAGCCAGTAACTAGTGATGTACCCCATGGGTCAGTACTGAGTCTAATTCTATTCAACATATTCAGTAATGATCTGGATGATGGGCAGAATGTACCCTCAGTAGATTTGCTGATGATACACCAGAGGGTCGTGCTGCTTTCTAGAAGGACCTCAAAAGGCTGGGGAAATGGGCTGGCAGGAACCTCATGAACTTCACCAAGGAGGAGTACTAAGTTCTGCATTTGAGAAAGGAAAAAAAAAAATACATGCACCAGTATATGCTGGGAACCATGCAGCTGGAAAGCAGCTATGCAGAAAAGCCCTTGGCTGTCCTGGTGAACACCAAATTGACAGTGAGCCATCAATATGACCTTGTGGCAAAGAAGGCTGATGGTATCCTGGGCTGCATTAGGATCAGTGTTGTCATCAGATGAAGGGAGGTGATCTGTCCCTATTACTCAACGCTGATGAGGCCACGCCTGGAGGGCTGTGTCCTGGTCTGAGCTCCCCAGTACAAAAGAGACATGAACATACTGGAGGGAGTCCAAAGAAGGGCACAAAGATGATTAATGACTAGAGCATCTCTCCTTTGAGGAAAGACTGAGAGAGCTAGGACTGTTCAGAATGGGGAAGACTTGATGAGGGATCTCATCATACATATAAAAACCTGAAGGGAGGATGTAAAGAAGGTGGAGTCAGGCTCTTTTCAGTGGTGCCCATGACAGAACAAGAAGAAATAGGCACACAGGAGGTTCCCTCTGAACGTCAGGAAACAATTTTTCACTGTGAGGGTGATCAAACACTGGTACAGGTTGTCCAAAGAGGTGGTGGAGTCTCCATCAGTAGACATACTTGAAAGCCATCTGGATGTGGTCCTGGGCAGCCTGCTTAGGGCAGCCCTGCTTGAGCAGGGAGGTTGCACCAGATGACCTCCAGATGCCCATCCTGTTTGAACCACTCAGCTTCTGGGAACTAGAACAAAGCAATTTCATAAAAGTTTTTTTTTTTAAATATAACTTGAGGCCTTTTGGAATAGTACAGGAATAGTACCTGTGTCACAGGTTGTAATGTGATTTTTATTTGAAGTTTTTCACCTAGTTGAAGATATTTTTATTGAATGTATGGAATACTTAAACTCTGGGACTTGAATTTGAAATTGGAGCTGGTGTATTTCTGTCTCCTGATTTAAACAGAGTAGTACCACTTGTCAGCCTCTAAGCAAGTTGTGTGCGCCAAACAAAACTTTTGCTTGTATGGTAATATTTTAGCAGTGCACACCCCTGCTTTAGACAAAAAACGGTTGACTTTGTTTTCTGAAAGAAAAAGTAAATTTTCTTTCTTTAAAAGAGAAAAAAAAAAAAGCCTGCTGGTGAGATTTTTTTTTTTTTTATGTCCTCTTCCACAACTGAACTTCTGCACAAGTCTTTGAGGAAGAGGATGTGTAATAACTATTGCTTGGCTGAAAACGGTGCAGTCTTTACTGCAGGGGAAACTTTCCAGGGTGTGCTCATAATGACACGTAAGACAAGAAGGCACTGCCTGGATTGTGCCATTTTGAGCATAAAGATCAATCGTTGCTGTCAGTACTACTTTTAAAGTAAAAGCTCAAGGATTTTGCTTCTTTGAAGAACTGTGGACTAACAAATACCATCCAATTCTGAAATTGTAATAATCACAAACCAGATGTTTTAATTTCATCTTCTTTTCTTAGTATGCTCCCATCTTAGTGTCATCAAATTGTAAGTGTTCTTTTATGTAAAAATATTACTCATACATTCTCCATTAAATTATAGCTTTAATAACAATGTTACAGTACCACAGTATTGCAGAAAAATGTCGATCTTCCAAAATAATTTTCATATACTTTTGAAAGGTTATTGCAATCTTCTGTCCTCAAACCTTAGAGGAGGAAGATGCAATTACTGATTCTTGAGTGTGGCTTTTTTTTCATACTAGTTTGAAAGAAAATGGCTCTTGGTAGCGTGTCTCACCTTGCATACAACATTCATTGGCATATACTTCCTTTCATACTAGCCAAGTTTTAATTTCATAGTCCAGGTTTTAATTTCAAAGTCCAATTGAGACATTCTTGACTCGTTTCAGAACTGTAGAAGTCACCATAAAGTGTTGTCTGAAGAAATCCAGTCTTTAAAACAAAGTCTTTCAAAATGCAGATGAAAACTTTCTCTGCAGGTATTTATTTTTACTTTTTGGGGAGGAAAAGGTCCCAACAAATGTTGGAATCCAAAACTGATTTTCCCAAGCAATTATGTTGAAAATAATTATGGAATAAGGGCAAGAAGTTTTTTTGTCTTTCTGCTTTTGGGATTTTGTACCTCTTTCCCCGCTGCTTTCCGTCAGTGTCCTACTTTGCCTCAGCAATCTTTTGGTGTTTTTCTGGTTCGCTGAAAGCACTACAGACTTTAGCATTTTGACAGTGTGAAAATTCTGACTTGCACAGTAGACTAAACCCTAACTTTCTGTTAATATGATGATAGCTGCTTTAAATTCAGAAAGATGAAAGATACTGTAAAGCTGTTTAGACTCATCTCCATTGCCCCATGAAGTGCTTAATCCTTTAATTCATGGAGCTAATTTAAAGCTAAGGAAATCTTGCAGAAGTACAGTATTTCTAATTTAAAAAAATGCTTTTCATGTCACAAGTTTTTTCTAACAGAACTTCAGCAGGACAAAAAGAATGTTTTAATGTGCGAGATGTTTCCTAGACACGGTTGTTTCCTAACTGTCCTCCATAAAGCCTCATTGATGAAGGTGTGCAAGTCAGGTTGTGCTCACATTTTTCATGTGCTGTTCTCAGTTTAACTTTGAAGTGTGTGGATAAGTTATCATCTGCCACTCGTCTGTGTACAGTATTTGGAGATTGACAAAGCTGCTGCTTGAGTTAATGAGGGCACCTATATTCCTGAAGTAAAAGGCCTTCAAAAAGCAGCTTTGTTGAAGAGCCATAAAGAGCTTAAAGCTGCCCCTTCAAACAGTGGTAGGAGCTGTTTAAACCATGACAATTAATACCGGGTGCTTCCAGTACAGGGAGTTTCTTCCTTCTAATGGCTGAATGACTTCCACTCCTCTCACCCCACTTTCCTCACTATCTGTCCAGGTTAACATCTCCCAAACCCTCTACCAATGTCTCTTCTACATGGCAGCTTTTACCTTTTCCCATACTCTTCTGTACAAATTATGGCACTAACAAAGTTCATAAATACAATTATGACTATATACCTTCTCCCCACTTAAAACAGTCTTTGTAGCAGTTTTATGCAGTTTCTAGCAGCACTGCAGCGTAGTCTCAGCCTTGGCATGATTATTAGCAATAAATGTAGGTTTAGTATAAAAATTACTCATAATATTAAAAAATGAGCAACAGGTTAAGTTTTTCCTTTCTACAGTATTTTGTCTGTGCATTGTACTCCATTTTCTCATGTGTTTGTTGTCAGGACTGCAGTTGCCCTACTCATTTTACTCAAATGGTGTGGAACAACATTTAACTTCCCATTTTATACTGTAACAGAGTACTACTACACATAGTAAAGTACAAGGGTATGCCTGTTCTTTCAAAGAGTTGAAGATTTTAGTGGACTATTTGGATTAGATTAGTTTGTTATTTATTAGTGTAATTCTGATACATTCTACACTTTTTTTAACATGTCAAAGTTATGGAGTCATTGCACTTCAGGAAATAGGGGAAGAGGAAGCTGAGGAAGATGATCCAGGCCACCAAAGGCCTGAATTGCCTTTGTATATCCAGGACCGTTCATAGCATTATATTAGCATGGGGAAAATACAGGCTTGTAGTTTAGATACTTCGTCTCAAGTTGGATGTATCTAGATGGTACAGTTTTGGGAGTCTCCTTTCTAGCTCCTAGTTATTGTTACATAAGCTTGTGTCTTATTTTATGTTTGCCTGACTTTCTGCATCTTTCATGGCACCTGCAGTAGGCAAAGAAAGATGCACAGTATATAATTAACAGCTAAACATATGATGTCAACTACTTTTAAAAGGAAAAAAGAGTATTGAATTTAAAAAAAACCCAAACAAACCCAAACAAAAACCAACACAAACAACACCACCACACACACACCTACCACCTTTTCTACTTTTCTGTCTGTCAGGTAGCTAGTTAATGGCAGTAATCACATACTGCCTTTATTCTTGCTTACCCCTTACCTTTTAGGAGCTTTTTTCTATATTTCAGACTGTCATTATTTGACTTGAATTGGCAACAAGTTTAAAAGCACTTGGGTAGAGGTGTTAGCAGATTACATAAGCCTGGGAAATTAGAATAAAAGATCACCTTGCTTTCAGCCCTGACAAGAAATGCCAGTTTTGCTTCTCTTCTCCAATTTCCTTGAAGAAATCCAAGTTGACATTGCTGAAATGTGATGTTTTTTCTCCTTATTAGTAAAGCCTGGGGAAGAAATACAAAGAATTCCAGGTTAAAGGGCTTGGTTTGCCTGTTAGAAGCAACCAAAATGTGAATTCAAAGGGAAATGGTAAATGGAGTTAAGTACATTTCATTATTAGAAATTGTGACCAAATTGGAGCTTTTAAATGCTATCTTTTGTTGTTTCAGGGTGGAGGTTTTTCCCCTCCCCTCCATTATAGTCTTTCAACACAATGTACTTTTTGTTTTAAAAGTTTGGGAAATAACCATGACACTTGTGGCTGGGTTTCAAAGAAAACCACAGACAAACATATCTGAAATGTGCTTGAAATCAGGAGTTGAAGGGCAGTGTGTTGAATGGGCTTGCAGAAGTAGTTATGGGGTGGCAAACAATATCAATTCGCTATTGTAAGACTTTTTTGGAATGGAATAGATCAGTGTTACAAAAAAAAAAATCACACCAAAAAACCCCCAAATATTTATATTAATATATCTCAAGGCCCCAGTTGTGATAGTATGCCATAACGGATATTACTTTGTGGTGCAGCGTAATTCTCTGTAATTTTCTTCTGGCATGATAGGATTTTGGAAACTGGGGGGAAAATATTTATATAAATAAATGTCACTTGGCTTCTCCCCCCCCCCATATCCTGTCTTTTTCCAGATGCGGATGTGTGTTTTTAGTTTGGTTTTGTCTTAGAAGGCATTAAATGATTACACAGAGATCATTGCTTTGCTGTAGATTGACATGGGTGTGGAAATGTTAGTTCATAAAATACTGATTTAGTTTATTGGATGCAGCTTTCTCATAGTTTCTTCTTGTTAATTTGTATCTGTTGTTCATGAGATTGGTTCATATATAAACTGAATTCCTCATGTAGCTGTTTATAGTTGGAATGTTTCCAGGAATTTCTTTGGGATAAAATCTTCCATTTTATTAAAAACACACTAGATCACACTTTGTAAGCCTGGGATATATAATTTGATTTCCGTTAAAGTTTCAAACATATTTTCTTAGAATTTTGGATCCAGTGAGCTTGACCTTAAATTTAATCTTACTTTTTGTTCTATTTTGTTTGTAGGTAGTCTCTCCGCTTACCTGGGTGCACAGTGGGACTTCTCCCACTGCTGCTGATGCCCCAGATGGTCTCCTTGAGGGAGGAGCAGCTTCAGCCATTCTGCGGGTGAGTAGAGGCCATTGGGATGGAGGCCTGGACAGTACTGCCTCTTCTACCTGTTCTCCTTCTGTTCTTCGCAGGCAGCACGTGAATTCCCCTCAACCTTTAACTATATGGCATGCAATGTTTGCATTTCCCTCCAGATTACAGGCATGGTAGAGGTCTTTTGACATGTTTTCATCGGGAGAAAAACTCTTTGGTTACATGGTTATCAGACTGTGCCTTTCTGCGGCTCCTGGTTAATCTGTTAACTGCTTACTTCTCCTTGCACTGAGAAAGAAGCATCCATTCCCGTGTGCCTTTCTGTTTCTGTGGTTCTTTCCTTCCATCAGTATTTTTGGTCATGAAGCTAGAAGACCACCAAGTGTTACAGATCGTGACTTGAATGTATTCTTGTGCTTGCTCTGTTCCTTCCTCTTGGTCAATTTGGCTCTGAGGAAGTCCTGCTTTGTTAGTAGAAATTGGTGGAGAGGTACAGGACTTAAGAATGGAAGAAGGAAGAAGAAAGAAATCTTCATAGCTATTCTTTTTTTTAATTATGTTTTTTTACATCTTTTGCAGTTCTCTATAGGACTCTCCTGCAACCGGTATGTTTTCTGAAGTGGTTAGCTAAAAGAAAATCATAGATTGTTTTCAATCTATTTAGTTCTATCTCTTTTTTAAGACCACTTTCCTATCTTCTGTTTGAAGGAATTAAACATGGCGCTTACTCATTGATCATGAAGCTTTTCTTGTCTGTTGAAAGTGGTGCTTAACTCAACAAGATAGACAAGCTTTTTCAAATAATCAAGTGTTCTTTTTCCTAAAATGGTGGAGTTGAAAGTCACGTTCGCACTGAATCTAACTTGGTTAGCTAGTAGCTCAATTTAGGTTTTACATAATGCTGTCTTTAAAATAGACCAGTAGAGTTCAAAAGCTTTATAGCAGCAGTTAGTACTAAATGAGCATCTGAGAGGTTCATATACTCAAGATTTAGCAAAAGTAATCTGTTAAAGCCTTTCAGTGGTTCCTTGACTTTGCGGACCAGTACTCAATGGTAATTTGTGAAGCATGCAAAGATGCCTAAATGAGAGTCTGATGGTAAAAGGACCATTGTCATTCCTTAGCATCTTCCACCGTTATTTAAAATACAGCATCTCACATCCACAAAAACCTGTGTGATCAAGCAAAGTAGAACAATAGAAGACTTCTGAAGCAAATGTACTTTGAGGTGGAGAAGTCTTCCAGGGTTTCTGCATGAGTTACAAGTATTGCCTTTTACTTATACAAACATTGAGTATTTCAGTATTTTTAAGAGTAGTTTATTTATTAGAATCTCTGTTCTTTTGCTTAATCAACAGTACTCAGTTTTTTGAGTACTCTGTATTTGATTTGAGATAATATTTGATGAAATTCCATGTTATATACAAGACTATGGTTGGTTAAATTAGATTGAATGAATACTTTCTCAGAACACTGTCAGTAAAGTTATGTTAAATACAGATTAAAAACAAATGCATTCTTTACAAAAAGAGATTAACCTTATTCATGTTAATTTGGAGTTTTTCTCATTTCAAGTTGTAATTCATATGAAAACTTTGAAGAAATTTCATCCTCAATTTCTTGAGGCTTTTTATGGCTGACATTTCTTCATCTCTAGCTCTGTCTTGATCTTGATTGTACATTACTTCTTGTTATCCTTTACTTTTGCTCTGTACTTAATTTTTATATGAAAAATCTCTCAAGAAAAATAATATTGTTTAACATGTACTGTTGTCCCATCGAGACGTAATGGCTCTCTAGGCATATCAAGAATGAGGGGGTCATTAAGAGCAGTCAACATGGCTTTACCAAGGGTAAGTCATGTTTGACCAACCTTATAGCCTTCTATGAGGAAATAACTAGGTGGATGGATGATGGTAGAGCGGTAGATGTGGTTTATCTCGATTTCAGTAAGGCATTTGACACTGTCTCCCACAGCATCCTCGTAGATAAGCTGATAAAGTATGGGTTTGGTGATCAGGTAGTGGGGTGGATCAAGAAGTGGTTGAAGGGAAGAAGTCAGAGAGTTGTAGTCAATGGGGCAGAGTCTGGTTGGAGGACTGTGACTAGTGGAGTGCCTCAGGGGTCGGTACTGGGACTGGTGTTGTTCAATATCTTCATCAACGACCTGGATGAGGGTACAGAATGTATCCTCAGCAAGTTTGCTGATGACACTAAACTGGGAGGAGTGGCTGACACACCAGAAGGTT
>VZRW01008960.1:0-21139 GCA_013398125.1 Aegotheles bennettii | reverse complement strand
GACATGGAACTGCTTGAGAGAGTCCAGCGCAGAGCCACTAAGATGATTAAGGGAATGGAACATCTCCCTTATGAGGAGAGGCTGAGGGAGCTGGATCTCTTTAGCTTGGAGAAAAGGAGGCTGAGGGGTGACCTCATCCATGTTTACAAATATGTAAAGGGTGAGTGTCAGGATGATGGAGCCAGGCTTTTGTCAGTAATGACTAATGATAGGACAAGGGGCAATGGTTTTAAACTGGAGCATAGGAGGTTCCATGTAAATATCAGGAAAAACTTTTTCACTGTGAGAGTGACAGAGCACTGGAACAGGCTGCCCAGAGAGGTTGTGGAGTCTCCTTCCCTGGAGACATTCAAACCCCGCCTGGATGCGTTCCTGTATGATGTACTCTAGATGACCCTGCTCTGGCAGGGGGGTTGGACTAGATGATCTTTCGAGGTCCCTTCCAACCCCTTAGATTCTGTGTGATTCTGTAATGTATTACTGCCATAGTATGTAATATGTTAGCAGATACAGAAGTTTAAAAAAAAATCAGCTACTGATACCACTTAGGGTGGTAAATCATAACAGATACTGCTTGAAGATGCTTGTGTCTTGGTTTTGTAATAATTTCTGCAGAGAGCAGTAGCTCTGTTATATAACAATGAGTGGTGGTGGTGTTATAATTACATTCTAAGTGGTGACTAATATTTTTACATTTTTATGCTTATTTTTTTATGTGTCATTTGATCAAAATAGTCTTGTAATACCAGTAAGAAACTAAATGTTATCTGTACTCAAATTATATTTTGTCATCTTTTTCAACAGTCTTTTGATAGGGATTTACAGCTTGCACCTATCTTTGTACTTGATCGGTTATTGAGGCAGAGACATTCATTAATTTGACAACAGTAGATACAAGCTGGAAGTAGACAGAATTTAGATGTAGTATCTAAGTTAATTTTGTTGATGACCTCATTAGTACCTGCTTGATACCCACTAAATCCATGAAAGAAATCCCTGGTACTCAAGTATACGTTACTACTGATTCTGGGTAACTGAATTATATTTTTGATAGACATAAAATTTGAGGGGGAAAAATTGCCTTTGTCTGCTATAACTGATATGGTCAACGCACAAATACCTTATCTGTGTAGTCAGTGTAGCTATTTGGTGTCCATGAAACGAATCCTCTCTGCATTAAGTGTCTGATGTGAAGATTTTTGGAATTTCATTGCACAATTATGTCCCTTCACTCAGTGTGGAAAGATCTTTTCAGTATGAAGCTCCATATTAAATGTTTATCAGACATACATATTGAAAATTTTTTTTGCTATTAGACTGAAGACTGAATATGGTATGAAAATTACATTTGATGCAGGTATTTTCAAGCCTGCTGTAAAAAGTATGATCAGATAATAAGTCGGTGTAGTTCTTGCAGTTATCTTTCAGTGCTCGACTCCTCAGTGGGTGACAGGAGCCAGGGGAATTGGTAGTGGGCAGGTAGTTAAAACTGAGGACCAGGATGCTGACAGAGTCCAGCTTGGGATGTAAGCAAGTGCACAGCCCTGCTGGGTTTTCCTCGGCCCCATGCAGTGCTGTTGCGCTGCCTGCCTGCAGTGGCCGTGCGGGCAGCTTGGCTCTTCCTTTGCACTCTCTTCAGGTGGAGACCCGGACCGCGGTGTTAATGCTCTTCTGTTTACTCCTCACAGCATTAAGGGATGATTTTGTTCACTGTGACAGTGAATAAAAACCATTTACACAGTACGTTATTCAACTTTATTGCTTCCTCCCCTCCTTTACAACTCTCCCAAGCGAGCTTTTTGCATGTTTGATGGTAGATTTTGTTGGTAGCACAAGAGCTTGCTTTGTGGTTGATTCTACCGTTGGGCAGAGTTGTATCAATCTGTTCAGTTGCTCAGTAAAACAGTGCCCTGAGATAGCATATGCTTGGAGCAGGTGTGCTAAAAGGAGCTGCAGGTTGCCCTGAAGGTCGGGTAGGCATCGACCCACCTGCAGTTTAATTTCACTGTGTTCTTGACTGACTGCTTCCAGCATGTTCCTCAGGACCATGCTCTGTGGCAAGCTGATTATGAGCACATTGACAGTCCTATATTATCATGGTTGATTCTGCAAATGTATCTTCCTTCTTAAAAATAAAAGGCTTTTTGGCTGCATCTTTATTTCTTAATTTCATGCAGCCTTAGTGATGCTGTTGGTGCTGTGAGGAAGTCAAACTCTGTTTGCAAGGAGGATGCTGGTGGTGAATGCAAACTGTTCTTGCTATGCAGTGTTGCCGGTGTGAAGATCTGGATTATTCTTTGTCTTTGCTGTGTTTTGTGGTCGAGCTGTTCATCGTGATACATCAAACCTAACTAACTCGCGTTTTGTCTGACAACAAATTTGGGTATTTCTTGTTCATTTACATGTAGCTTGCTTCAGTGATACCCCCGAGAGTTTCTCCCTGAGGGAGGTGTTCTTGACTCTCTCTTTAGACACAACGCAATAGCAAACACCTTTTCTTCTGTCAAGCTTTTCTGATTGATTCGATTGTATGCTTCTTTCTCATCCACAGTTGTGGTGATGCAGAGACTTAGAATATTGATCGAAGAAATTTGAATACTTTAGGAATAATGTGTGTTTCAAAGTGACAGTAGAATGGTTTTTCTGAACATACAGTTCTACTAGGTCTTTGTTTTCCAGTTCTTGTTTCTAGTAACACTTTATGCTTTTGACTTAATGTGAACAGGACAAAAATCCACCAACACACTTTGTAACTGTTGTCAGTAGTTGCAGACATACGAATAATATTGTAGCAATGTCAATGATCATTTGAGTGAGTTGGTTTTCCGGAATGATATCATGTTGGGGTGGGAGGTGGAGTTGTGTTATTTTTTGCTTTGATTTTTTAAACATAGATGTATATACGCACACACACAAAACTATACATATAGACTTGTCTGACTAAAATTTCACGATATAATGTAGCATTGGTCCGTAACCCTGATGTGTCACCTGCTTCCTGAAACCATTTGCTTTTTATAATGTGAACTTTGGGGACATAAAAGGCTACTGATATAGAATATGGCATATGGGGTTTGTGTGTGTTTAAGAGGGGGCGTCTTTTTGGGATAAGCAGTATAGCTTATTGGTTTGGAATTTAGTTTATTTGTGTGGAAATATTGCTCCTACCATTTGAAAATAGTGAAATGGTTCATTGCTTTTGTATCATTTCAAAGAACAACTGTGTTTCATCTCAAATGTTATATACCTAGTTCAGCATGGTGAGAGATACATGGGGCAAAACAGTATGCTTTGTGATAAGAAATGCAATGATAATAATGGAAGAGAGATTTTTAATTTTTTTTCCCCCAGAGTTTATCTAACAGTCTTAAAATAGCAATGCAGCAGTTAGTTACTTTTTTTTTCCTTTAATCAATTATATTTAACTTTCTTTCTGTAGAGTAATATTAAGACAGACTTCTTCATGTGTAATGAAGCTGCTGTATAGTGACTGTGAAGGAACCATATGTCTAGGACTAAATAAACTTATGTACACACATTTCCAGTTGTCTGAACATGGTGTTTGTATAAATGGCTTGACAGTTCTATTCATTAACATTTGTATCAAAAAAAGACTTAATTTCTTTACTTTCTTCTCACTTTGAAATGTAGAAGAAGGTAGTATGCATTGTTCGTACGTCTCAATATTCATTTAGAGCTTGAATTAGTAAAAAGTTTTTCCATGTGATTTTTATAATTATGAGTAAGTACATTCCTACTTATATTTTCTTTTGCTCTTTAACTGTGAAGAGGTGTTACTGGATAGTCATATGAATATTAAATAACTTTGAAGCTTTGGGTTTTGTCTTTAAAGAGAAAAATAATGGGGAAAAATTGGAACAGTAACAGCACAAGGGAAATAATGTTAGGGCAAAATGAAAATCTGAAGTAATTTTTTTTAAAAAATCATGTTTAATCTGAATAAGCCTCTAAATAATTTTTTTTTGCTGTGCTATTTTGATTTTCCATTCCTGAAGAACAGAAAAAGAAAAAAACAAAAATCAAAAAACTTGTTTGAAATTCTTGTTCTGAAAATTTCAATTTCATTTGATATTAAGATGGTAACTTCTAGTACGAGCTTGGAAACTTGCTTCAAGTATGCTGATTCAGTTATTCCCATTTATATAGGAACTCCAGTTGGACTATATCTAAGTGATGTTTACAATCTGTTACTGGAAACAGCAGAGTTAGAAATAGAGTACACATTCTGCCAATTATTTGGGGTTCATATAGTCATTCTGCTGTTTGCTTTCGTATCTCAGAAGGTATTTCCATACCCATTTCCTCACTAATATAAACTCAGTTTTTATCACCTGATATCTGGACAGACTCTGGTCATGCCATTATTGTTGTCTATTGCGTTTTTATTTTTTCAAAGAAATTGCTGTGCTTTGTTCAGTTATGCAGTTTACTTCTGCAAGCAAAGCACGTGTAATACCTTCAATTATATCATGCCTAGTACAGTATCTAAACCTGTATTTTGATAGGGAGGATGCATTTAGTCTTTAAGTAGTCTCTTTTTTAGTGCTACAAATTTGTTTTCTTGAAACCTGATGCAATTATGTCAAAAGCCCGCTTTTTTTTTTTTTTAAGTTGTACTTAGAAGCATCTCATGTTTACGTGAACTGCCTCCCTATTTATTGTCTTACTACATATTTTCTGGAGTCAGCAATGCTGAATCTTCAGCTCTGGCAGGTTTGGACTGGAACTTATAACAGGAGACTACAATACTTAAAATTTAAAAAGGAAAATTATAGCAGACAGCACAAATTTTATCTTAATGTTTGGTGCAAGCTGGGAGCGTTTAATTTACAGTATGTCATTTGCTAGAGTGTGACTGCCTGTATGTACTCTTCTGTCATACATTCACAGGGCAAGTTTGTGATGTTTGAGATCTAAACTCCTTGCAATTAACTTGCTTTTACAAGCTTCCACCATTGGTGGAATATCTCAGGTATAGTAGCCTAATGCTAGCATAGTTTTGTTTATAATAGTTCTGGCTTTGTTACTGTCAATAGTTGATCAGGATTTCATGTCTTGTCATTTTCTGCTGTTCTGTGAAAATTTCTTTGTACAAAACCTGAGCTGTCTTTTGCTCTCATTTCGTGATGCAAGAAATTATTTCCTTTTAATAATTCACACTTTCAAATGACAAAGTTTAGACTTGCCATTCTCATATTTGTTATTTAAAATATGATTTAGCCTATTAACAGTATACTTTTCTACTTTCTAATCCTTTCTACCTGTCTTTCCCCATATTGTTGCATAGAGGTGAGAAATGTATGTTCCTTTCAAAAATGCATGGAGGTTGGTTGGTTTCTTTTTTTTTAAGCTGAGTGTTAACTCACTCAAGAAAAGATGCCCAAAACCTTTCTGCTTCCCACAGAAGTTACATGGGAAGTAATTTCATCCTCTTTCATCTGGCATCACACTCTTCCTGTTGTATTCTTCTGCTCTTAATTTTCATAATCAGAATGTCATTCATTTAGTAATTAATAGATGCAGTTACACTTTACTTGCTGTTTTCATGGAGAATAGACCTCCCAGTTTTTACTATTCCAGCTGTACCACTTAAAGCACGGCATTTCAGGTGTATCAAACTATCTTTTCTAATAATTTTTCAAGGCTAAAGCCTTCTTTCTCTTCATCCATATATTTGAATGTGTTATTTTCAATGTTCAGTTGTTGGCAGCATCTGTTCTTCAGTTTCTAAAGCACCTGTGCTTGGCTCCAAAAGATTATTTATAGGAACTGGAATTGGCAAGTCTTACTTTTTTGTAGGTTCTTTACATTAAACTACAGTAGGTTTGTGGAAAGTGGCTTCTGTCATTATCTGTGGTGGAAGCTATTTTACTCTGTATAAAATTATAGAACTATTAATTGATGAAGAAATGGGAACTTGGTTTTACAATGAAGTGAAGCTTCTAATCCCTGAGCAACATAATGCAGAGAGAAAGATAGTATTTAATTTTTAATGCCGAATGAAGTAGCCTCAACTAGAAAAAATATATTCCTGTGAGATTGTGATTGTTATGCCTTTAAAAATACAGGTTTAGTTTCCCATATGCTGAAAGAGGATTTGAACCTGAGTTTTCACTACACCTAAGGTAATGTGTGCTGACTGTAGATTCCTAAGGAAAAAAGGAAATGGTCTTTTATTTTATCATGAGAAAGTCCTGACATGTTACAGATGCTGATCTCCAGGATAGAGTTTGGAGTTGCCTAAATTTTGGTGGTTTAGTTTTAGATTCAGCCATACTGTGTGGAACAAATATGCAAGTGTACTGGGTATTTCGTTTTATGTTAATGACTGGGTCAGGACACTGTTTTATATCATGTTTCAGGTCCAAATTTAGTGTTACTAGCCCTCTTAGTTCTGTTACTCTCTCTGAAAGTTAATTAGACAATTACTGGGTTCTGACTGGCTGTCTGGGTTTTGTTTGTGCATTTCGGGTATTCTTTCAAGATAACGAGTTCTAGAATTTCTGCTTTTGCATGTATATATTTAAATGTAGGCAAATGAATCTCTTAAAAGTCATCTGAAGGGGGATGACTAGATGCGTGCGTTTCTCCTGTTTGTTTCTTTGTCCTGTTGCCTACAATGCAGAAAGGCTCTTAAAAGTGCTGTGGTAGTTGCTGTGCTCTTCTCTTGCATTCTTGGTGGTGTTTTGTATGTGAGGTGGGCAGGCAGGGAGCGAGTTACAACTAGCGTTGAGATAATTTAGCAGTTTGAAGATTTTTGTCTTTAGTAACATAGCTCTTCGCTGAACTTTAAATGTGTACTGAAATGCTACCTTTGCTGAACTTTAAATGTGTACTGAAATGCTACCTTTGCTTCTGAATGATATAAAACCAAAGTGAGAAAAACAAAGTGCAATCCCATAGCAAATAATCAGTATAGGTTTTGTTATCTTTGAGGTTGTTTTATTAAGTACGTTGCAATGTTCATGATAAAAACTTCCTGCAGTGTTTTCACAGAAAAGCTCTGCCACGGGCGTGCTGTACATCAGATTTAACTTTGACGCTGGGGAATCTGTATTCATTATACTCTTTCCTTATCTGCTGTCGCTGTTGGTTTTGATATGATGTTATCTGTCAAAAGACATAATGCTTTTAGTTGGCCAGGATATAAACCATTGAAAAAAACTGTTTGCAAATGTGCAGTAGAGATTTAAGAAAAAAGTTCCATTTATTTCTCTGAGGATTCTGTGAACAGGAGAAGGCTAAGGAGGATTTCGTGCAGTCTTGCAGCTCTGCATTGATGTCAGGTATAAGGATTGAAAGCAAGGACATACTTTTGTGCTCTTACTGCTCCACTCACAGTGTGTGGAAGGAGCTTGTTTAAACTGAATGGGATAGGGATGGGATCCAAAGAAGGGGAAGGAAGAGTATGGAGTAAGGAGAAGACTAGGAATGTTAAACATGAGGTGACTGGACATGAAGGAAACAGTGGCAAGAATTCAGAAAGGAAAAATTGGAGCTGATGCGAGGGTGTTAAGGGACTGATGTTTGAAGAGGAGGTGAGGAAGATCTGTGAAGATCTGGGTCTTTGCACCTTTCATCTCTGCAGTCCAAGATTGGAATGACAAATTATGTGTATTTGCTAACAAATACCAAGTAAATTGGGTCTTGACTCACTGTAATGTTGGTCCAGATAGAAGTTTGTAAATTGCTCTATCTTGCAAGGTATTATGGTTAGAAATTATTTCCAAACATTATAACTCTGTGGTAAATCTAATAAATATCCTTCTTATTGATGAACAATTCCAAATGATGCAAATTTATATTCTATTCTAAAAATAAACACAACTTTCTAAAAGAAATGTCATCTTAAAAATCCTTGAATTACATGAGGTACAAGTAAAGTTACATTCAGAGGGAACCATATATATATATATATATGTTTGTATATATATATGTTCCTAAAAGTCTTCCTACTTCTGTCATGGAGTACAATGTTTCTATGTGTATTTACTAGGGAACACTAATGGGGCTTGGAAATGCTTAAGCTGATGTCCAGATTGTGCTGTGGATAGAGTTGGTCTGAGCACATTAAGGAAAACATTCCTCTAATAGGGAAATAGGTTATTTAACTAAATTCTGATCCTCTTTGAATATATCAGAATAATCAGTTAATCTGTTTAAAAATGTGTACTTCAGGGTGGGTAAAGCTATATACCATGTATGCATTCAACAGAATACTACCTTGCAAACCAAGTTCCGGTGTTAATTGTGCTGGTTTTGGATGGAATAGAGTTAATTTTCTCCATAGTAACTTGTATGGTGCTGTGTGTTGGATCTGTGATGAAAGCAATGTTGATAACAACATACTGATGTTTTAGTAATTGCTTAACAGTGTTTGTGTAGAGTCAAGTCTGTTTCTCATGCTGCCCCACCAGTGAGTTATCTGGGGTTGCACAAGGAGTTGGGAGGGGACACAGCTAGGACAGCTGGCCTCAGGTAATCAAAGGGTTACCCCATATCATGGCATCATGCTCAGCAACAAAAATGACAGGGGGAAGGTTTGCCAGCACTGGCACTGGCTGGGGACTGATCAGTCGGCTGGTGGTGAGTGATAGGGGTTTTTGCATCACTTATTTTTCTTGGTTTTGTTTTTCTTTGGGGAGTTTTGCTTTTTCTCCTTCTCCTTTTTTCCTTATTAATATGTCTTTATCTCATTCTATGACTCTTACTTTTCTAGTTCTGTCACTGATCCCACTGTGGGGCAGGCAGTGAGCCAGCAGCTGTGTGGTACTTAAGCTGCCTACTGGGGTTGAACCATGACATAACTCCAGTTCATTTTTGAAGGTTCATCAGGATGAAGTCCTGAAAAGTTTGGCTGATTGCCTGCTGAACATTTCAAGTTATGATGAAGTACTAACCTGCACTCACATGTTTTCAAGATCTGCCAGTAGCCTTTTGCGTTGTTTCCTCTATACATGCTTTAAGAGTTGGCTTGCTTATTATAAGACTTCACTGTATTCATGTTAGGTTTGATGTTTTGCTTCTGTATTTCACTTCGACTTCTTGCTCTGGAATCCAAAATATTACAGAAATCCTTTTGTTTGATAATACTACTTATGAAATTGAAACACTTCAGTAAAGTTGAGAGTGCAGTGAGCCTGCTACAGTTGAAATTGCTGTTCCACACAGGTGTATGCTGTAAGATGATGTTCAGGTATTGCTTAATATTAGGTGTATATATATATATATGTATGTATGTATAATTAAAATTAGATATTGCTTATTTTTAATAGACAGAATTCCAGTGTCCTGTCAGTATGTCCTCAGTAAATTTTCTTTTAAAGTCCAAGCAGTATTTATTTTCTGTTTAAAAAATATTGCAAGTAATTCTAATTTTAAAAGGGAGGAGAAGAGGTTCCAGTGTTCTTGTCCTTCACATGGCAAAAATGTGGTGCATTATGCATTTGGTCTTTCTCAGTATGCTCATTATACATACATGCATACATATGTATATATAAAAAATACCAGATATTTTTATATTGTAGTAAATATTTTAATAATGTATAAATATATGTATTATATATTAAAAAATAACAACAACACTTGAAATATCTAAAAGAAACAACTTTGATATATTACAAATTTACCAATATAATTTTCTTTTTGCACCGCTTGTAAAATAAATAATTATTTTTATTTAACTGTAACATGATAGTGTTCTTGAGACACAGAAGTGATGTAACTACAGCATTTGAGCCATGTTAGCATAACAAATGTTTCCCACTTATCATTAGCTACCGTGCAACTTTTGTTCCCTTTATTTTCAGGTCATCATACACTGCTGTGTTCTGTAATAATCAACTGCATCCACTATTGGAGAATCAGTATACCTGGTATTAGAAGGCAAACACAGAGCTTTGGCCATGGGCATGAATGCAGGTGTAGTTGTTTTATTTCAGCATTCATCACAATGAGGTCTTTTTTTTGAAGGCAAGTACTTTGTAGTTGAAGTGAAAATGATTTCTTGCTAGAAGTCTTGCTCACTTATGTTGAGTTCTTATGGGAAAAGAACACGTTACTGTAGGCCAGTCATTACATAATTAAACATGATGTAGGTATAAGTGATACATACCTGTTCAGTTATTCTGTGTGGTCGTTTTGATTTGATATGTGTCCTCACAACATGTGTGGTAAACCTGTCACTCAGTGTAATACAAAGTTCCTGATAGCTGAACTGTGGTTGTTAGTATAGGTGGGTGTGTTTAGAATGAAGAATGTTAACCTGTTGTAGCAAAGTTCAGTATGTTGGGACATGCCTTCTACTTGACCTGTATAAACAAGGCTGTAGTCTTCTCAGACTTGTCTGGACAAGAACGTGCATCTGAAGAGGGGCTGCACTAAGTGACAATAAAAGAGAACTCCTGAGGCTATGCCAGCCTCTTAGGTCTTGGAGTTTTTGCTTAGAAACAGATGAGCTTCCAGGATAATTTAAGGTTATATTAAATATTTTGGCCAAAATTTGTCTTGAAGGTGGGGGTAAGACCACTTCTGTTCCTCCTTGGTTTTTGTTCAATACAGAAACTCTCCCAACACACCCCCCTCCACTCCATGTTCAAGTACTAGAAATAGAAACTGAAATGAGGGGCAAGGTTGTCATAACTCATCCTAATGCTTCTGGTGCTATCCCCTTAATATCAAATCGAGTCAGCAGATTATTAAAGAACGTATGTTAAGTCTAGAATAGAAGGAAGCTTATTTGCACATTAGTGTCCATATAGCTCTCTCTTAGCTAACAAATAAAGCTAAGTTCAGAGTTAATTAAGAGCAGAACAGGTCATTTGATCTGGCTATGTGGAGATTATATTGCATACCAAAACTGTGAAGGCTGGATGACAAAATGTTAGGCAGGATCGTTTCCTTCATAGTACAAACAAGCGGAAGTTCCTAACAAAAATAATGAATACTTCTCTGTGAATAGAACATTAAACAAAGTGTACTAATACAAAAATTTCCTTTTGTTTATTCAGAATTTGTCTACTACAGGTAAAGTTGAATTCAGGCCACAAACTAAGAGTTGAGAAGGACATAAATTCCCCACTGCAGAGTAATTTGTGGACAAAATTCATTTATTCTTTTGCAGTACATAAGCCTGTGCTACTGCTGAATGTTTGAACAGCTGCAGGAGACATAACTGAGATGGAGGGAGGATAAAAACTGAATCCAAGATTTAAAAAAATGTATCTTTGAACTTCCCTTGTCACATTTGTTGGTCATGAAGATGTAGCTCCAAAAGAAAATAGTTGAAGTTTTTGGAGTTTCTGTTTGGCTTGCTGGACTTGAGCTGATGATGGGATGCAGAACCTACCTTAAATTGTTTTACTAATAATGAAAAGGTCACGCCGGGAGCAGTATGTTACTGATGGTAGAAATTTCTACCCTCATGAAAACTGTAGCAGGGAAAAAGCTTACCTGTCAGAAGCAGGAGTAATGTCTTATCCTGATGAAGACTGACAGTGCAGCAGGTTGAACGTGATCCAGCAGTGTGCCCTTGCGGTGGAGAAAGCCAACTGCATGCCAGGTTGTTTAGCAGGAGCACAGCCAGCAGAGCCAGGTTGGGAGACATTCATACCTTCTATTCAGCACTCTTGAAACCTCGTCTGGGGTAGTGTGTCCAGTCTGGGAAACCCTAATGTGAGAAGGTTGTTTGAGTAGGAGTCTGGGGAACACAATCTACAGGGAGAAGAGGTTTTATTCAGCCTTAAGAAAAGGAAGCAGCAGAAGGGACTTTGAGGCAGCTGAAGACAGCTGCATACTTGGTTACAGAGAAAATGGAGCTAGATGCTTCTCTGAGGTGCACAGTGGAAGAATGAGAAGCATCAGGCAGCTGCAACAAGGAACACCTCGATTAGATGCTAGGAGGTGCTTTGTAAAGGTGATCAAATGAAGGGACAGCCTTCCCAGAAAGGGAGTGAAATTGCCATCCTCAGGGTCATCGGAATGTATCTAGACCTGAGCAGCTGACTTAGCATCAGCCCTGCTCTGGGTAGGGAATGGGACCAGGTAACCTCAGAATGTCCTGCTTGACTGCAATTAGTCTGCAGCTGACAGACTTGGAAAGGATAGATCCTTACCGAAAGTGATGAAGGGACTCAAACTCACCTTGAGAGTTCTGAAATGGCTTGCCTTGGTGAAAATGCCTGGAAATTTTACTTAGCAACACTTACCATTCTTGAGAGCAGTTGTGGACTGCTTATTACCTGCTAGGGTTTGTTTTACAGGGCTTGTTCTAAGCATTGCTGGACCCCCCCTAAAATAGCTGGGCAATCACTTCAAAGGGCAATAATAATTCATTTTGCATGGGAGGAGCATTTTGGTGCTGTATTTACAAAGCAACATATGCAAGACAGTGTACATGATGCATGCTCTTATGGCCTTGAACACTTCGTTATTATGCTACACATTCCTGTGTATCTTTTTCAAGAGAAGTCTGATACTCTCTCTCAATGTCAGGTGCTGTGTTTGCAAAGGAAGCCCTTGATACTTCTCTCAGCTATCCAGCTAGTTTGTGGTGGATACCTTATTTACAGGTTAGGAAGCTCATAATGCAAAGTTAAGAGTTCAGGGTATACACAAAAAAGCACACACTTCACATCAGTGTACCGGAGCCCAAGTATGTGGTTTGCTTGTTACGTATTTCAGCTTGTCATTGTGGGTCAACATGAAGAAGTAAACGTTGCTGGTATCATTACTGTGGTTTACGTTTGGAAATAAAGTAGTCCTTTTTCAAAGGGATTTGATGACCTTGTAATACTGTTGTGTTGAACATCAGGTTCTTCAGTCAACTTGCCTTTCAGAGTTAGTGATCCCCTTCGTGAATGACCAAGGTTATTTCTGAGAATGGAAAACATAGTCTAATAATGAGAGAGGCCAGAGACCACCCTGAGTTGGTTTTCACTATGTCTTGCAAAAGTCGTGAGACCTTTACAGAAGTCTCACAAGGGTCTTGTGCTCTATTTTTTTCTCTTTCTCTATATGATAACAGTTGAAACCGATATTTTCTGTGAGACGTTAATTAATACTTTACCCACTGCTTACTCTGCAGTCGGTTTAACTGCTGCCTGTGTCTCCTATATCTATACCTTCTTTCTTACGATGAATTTGGGATAGCTTGAAAACTTACTCCATAGAGCTCACCCTGCTGGGACAGTGGTTGGCTCTTCTACCTGGCTTTAGGAACAGCTGCCTTCTGAAAAAGTTGTTCATGAAAGATTAAACAAAATGTGTTGTTTCATTCTTGCTTTATTCCAATCAGTATAATATTCTTCTAGCAAACTGTCTTAACTGCATCGTGGATATATAGACTAGGGTTTAAGAGTTAATGAAAAGAAGAAAAATGAATATATTGTACTTTGATTCGGTCTGAATTTTGACTACCTAAAACTTAGTAAACTGAAGTTTCTTTGCAAAACACCAATTCGCAACTACTTGCAAGTGACTGATCAGTGATTATTCGTTTGATGGTACTTTGTCTTATCTTCTCTTCAGCTGATTGTAGTCATGGAAGTATACTTGGATGTGATTTTTCTATTGAAAAACTTGTGCATTTTTTTTCTAAATATTCAGATTTTCTAGCAACCGTATAGTGGTTTTGGTTACATACTAAGCATTTGGGTGTTTTTTGGTGTGTGTTTGTGTTTTTTAGGTAGCACCCAATGATCTTGACTGAAGAAAGGACCGCATGGTATACAAAACATGATACCACATGCAGAACAAGTTCCCCTGCACCTGTGAAACAGTTGTGTTTATAAAATGAGTTATAGGTTGGGAGGTGAAACGGAAACAAAATAGTGTGTCTGAATTACTGAAACTAGGAATAGAAATTCAGTCCAGTTTAATGTGATGCTAAAATTTTGTCTTAAGTCTTCTGAATTTTCTGTCTACTGGAGCATCCTTTCTATCCATTGGGCGTCTCTTGGTTTGCCTGCTTTGTTATATAAGCCTCTCTGTTCTTTTGGTATGTTTCTGTTTATTTTGTTCTCTTCTGGTGATGCTTTTCTTTATTATTTCTTTGGGGTTTTGGGGTGTTGTTCTGGGTTTTTTTCTGTTTGGGCTATAAATTTACAAAAGCACTTCAAAGTCCTTGATTACAAAGTTAAACATCTAAGGCAATTTATGCTGACTGAAGATTTGTACTTAAATTTTGCTAGATGAGTTATTTATGTATGAAGAGAATGTTTCCGTATTTCTTAAACTGTGTGTTTACAGGTTAGTTAAGCTTGTCCATTTTTATGTGTGATCTAAGCCTTGCTTGGTTTGCAGCATAATAGAAATTGTGGCTAGCACATGACATTGACTCAGTTTAATTTTATTTACTTTTTTCCTGAACTGGTGCTTAAATGCTATTTTAAAATCTCTTGATCTACCACATAATTCAAGAGTATCATGTGAAATGGGACAAGTTCAGCATGTTGAAGGTGATATTTAAAAACATGCTTCATGGGACATTAGGTGGGTTAAGCATAAGGTTAGGATCAGTACAGCAAGTAGTATGTGAAAGATTTATTAAACTTTGTGGCTTTGCTTCCTTTTAAGCGTGCATAGGGAAGGTATGCATGGGGTAAGACGTGGAGTAAATTTTCTAACTTTTTTCTCTTCTATTTCAGTTATTCTTTCTTTTTATGTTGATGAGATTCTGAAGGCATGCTTCAAAGGTGACAGAGCTGAAATATTTGCATCCTATTTTACCATTATTGACATACCTGTATTACTTAATCTTGTTTTTCCTGCATGCTTATATTGCAGAGATTTCTGATCAATCTTTGTAAGTCTTGATCCAGATATCCATGAAAGCAAGTATTTATTCTCTCTTGAGAAAATACATTCATTGCATAGATTAGAAGAAAGATTAGAGAATTGTTTGATTGTCAGCAATAATACTAGGCATGATGTTATGCAACTTAGTCTTTTTATTGGAGAAAATGTGTGCGTTTTGAGTTACGCTAAGGAAAAGTGTCCTTTAAAACTCACTTCATTAATACCACCTTCATTAACAATTAACATCTACAACTGCTTTAACTAAAGATCTCGTTTTGAGTATAGAGAAAAGTGGGTTTTTTTCTTTCTCATTTACTTACGTTGCTGCAGGTTTAATAGCAAGACTGTGAGGATTGCTGTTTACTGAGGTGTACTGTGCAGGAGGTATCTTAAGTGGCATGTGACATACCTCATCGTGTAGCATCACTAGATTTCCCTCTCTCTGGTGTCTCTTTCCAGCCAAATGGGGAAAAACAGTGAAAAACTTGTTTAAAGTAGCATCAATCTGGGATGCATAAGCATCAGTGTTTATGGTATTGGTAAAGCTATTTGGTAGCTTTTGCTTTTTTTTCTGTTACCTTGTTGGATGTCAGCAGACTTTCTTTGCTAGCACTGCTCAGGCTTTGTTGACTTCTGCAATAATAGTTCTCAGCTTGACCTGTTATCAGCATTTGAATTTCTTAAATGTATTGCGTGAGTTTATACAATCAGTGCAGTATCTTGGTTGTAAGGATCGTTGCATCTTTTGAGGTGTAATTTCCTAGTATTTGCTAGTAACCTCAAATAGTATTTTTTCTTACTATTTTTCATTAGTCTGGTTTGAGTGGGAAAATAATTTTGTTCACAACAGCCATCAGTTAAAATCCTGGTCTTCCTGTTTGTGTTGCCTCCCAGAGGGTGTCTATCAGGTAGGATCACTACCATTGTTACACTTCAGTGTACAGAACCAGTCGCTTCCTTGGAATGCTAGGTGGTTATCGTTCAAAACTGTGCCTGTCATCTTCCTACTTGTAGAGTTTGTCCTGGTGTCAGGAGGGGTCTGTCAGCTCTTCAAGTACATCACTGGTGGGTCTCTCCTGTTTTGGAGATGCTAAAATCACGTTTGTGGATTAGGTGCCATCTCACGTACTTGACTGGTTTATTAATAAACTGATACGCCTTATCCCTGAACCTTATTAACATGTTTGCTACAAACTTATATGTAGGATTAATGTACATTGATTGTGTTGGATTCCCGAGCCTTGCCTTGTACAGGGTTTGATCTAAAAATGGTTTTGAATGTGACTGAATCCCAAACGTATGCAAGGAGTGCCATCATGGAAATCTTACTGGAAATAATACTAATTTGCTTCAATTCACTTATAAAGTGCAATTGTACCTGCAGTTTCCTGGCAGTAACTTCTGTCCGTATGCATAAAGTTCCACAAAGGTATGTAACCTGTGGTTTAGTGCTCATAAATTGATTCTACATTTGAGGCTTAGTCAAACTGCCCTAAGAAATTACACTAATTAAATATCTTTGCAGTTGAATTTTGTAGTTTTTTCTTTTTCTAGTTGTGGAAGTTGCTATGGAAAACACCACAATATGCTTTTATTTGTTGCTTAAGACAAAATATTTTGTATTAAGTTGGATTGTTACACAACCGAGTATGTTGCTGCATATTATACTAATGGAGATGTATAATAAGAAAGACAAAAGGTTTGAAAAGATGTGAAGTAGATAGTCTTGGGTTTTTTCTTTAAAGACGGCATGAACAGTAAGTGTTCTTAAGTGTTCCTCTTAACTTAAGAGGAAAGAACAATGAAGCAGAAAGAATAAGAAAAGCACAGGGTAAAGAACCAAAATAAATCTCAGAGCCAGAGTAATTTGTGATACTCTACTAGTTTAATAGTTCTGCTAAAAGGAAAAACAAAATCCAAAAAATACACTTGGGAAAAACTGATTAGCACAGTTGCAATCATCTAGATTGTTCCCCTTTAAACTGCTCTTGGAAAAGAGCTTTCCTAGCTAGTTAATACTCAACTGTATGCTTCAAATGAGATCAGAAACTGAATCTAATTAAAGAACGTTTCAGCCAACAATATTCTGAAATTGAGAAATTATTTTTATATATTTAGCATAGGATTGTTGGTCTTTTTCCAGACTTTGCTGTCTTTTGCTCATAATAAAAGGTGCTAGCGTTCATCCAGCTTGAAATAGAGGGGTCCAAGTTTAATGACTACTGCAGTCAGCAAAATCCTTGTACTAGTGTTAACAGAAGCTCAGTTATGTGTAAGCTCTGACTTTCTGGTTTTTTATAGTTTTGATGTTTAATTCCTTCTGTGGGCTGTTGCTACTTTAAGGTAGAATAAGGGGTGCTGCAACAGGGTGGTGATATCTAGTAGCATTTAATGTATAATGGACATGAAGCGTTGTTTAATTGATGTTGCCTATTTTGAGTATTTTATTTAGGCACCTGAATAGCCCTGTGCAGGCACCTGTTTAGTGACTATGTGAGGAATAAAGACTGTGGAAATTGCATGCTTCTCAGATTGTGTTAAAAAGTAGTCTGACTTGTTACATTGGGTTTTCTATGGCAGTATTGCAGAATGGAGCAATTTGTTTGCCCTTCCCATACTGTGGTTCCTTGTGGCCTTTAGTCTGTTTGAGGGCCAGCTATGAATAAGTGTGTGCATGTGACTTATGCTACTATTTTATTCCCCGTTTGGATACTGCTGTAGTTTGGAAGCAGGAAGAGTAAGATGATTCTCAAATGTCCAGTTGTCTGTTCATTTTTCTAATCACATCTCAAAAAACTTTTGTACAAACAGTTGAACAGCTGTCTTCTCAAGCTTAAACTGCTTAGATCTCCGGTTAGAATTTAAATAGCGTATGCTTCTTTTTGTCCATTGATGTTGGGTTTGTTTTTTTTTCTTTTTGCATTTGTCTGATTGACAGTTATGAAAAAACAAAAACCCATCCAAGCTGGCGCTTAAAACAGGTATTGCAAGCAGGAACTTGGAATTTAACAAAAATTATTGTGTGGTGTTTAAGTACTTTAATTTTATTTTTCCTGGTGCACGTGTTCTCTGGATTTAAGGAAGCCGATCCATAGCATATTATATTTCAAATAATCTATGTTTTTGCATAGAGTATAAGAAGTGCCTCCAGTGTAAGAACCAAAGAACAGAGTGCTTTAACTTCTTTTACCACTGAGTTGTCTGATGTGCTGCTTACTTGTGCTTCTTGTATATTAAGCATCAGATGTGGCAGTTTATTAGAAGACTTTGGCTATGGAGAAAAGATCATGTTTTATGTGGAATATCCACCATCTCTGTATTCAGCTAAATGATCTTGACTAGAGTTTGGTTAAATGTCTTTTTTCTCATAAAAATAGATCTAGTAAAAACCCGTATCTACTTTATCTGGAGGACAGAGCTATTTAGTAAATTCTTTCATGTTGACAATTTTTCCTGTAAATGGAAATGCACTTCAAGGCACCAAGAATTTTTACATAAGAATTCACTGTGTCAGTATAGATTTCGCCCAAAATTATAATGGGTCCTTTTGCTTTGCTGTCATATGTCTTATTATAGTTAGAGCTCTTTTTCTGTTGTCCTAAGTAAAGCATAGAAATTTTGTTCAGTAAGTTAATGCAGGTTTGGTAATTAATGAATTGCAAAGTAGTAGTTGATATTAAAGTTCATTCTGAGGAGGCAAATGTAACAGAAATGTTCATTTTTAAAAAAATAAAGGAAAAAAGTAAGAATTCAGAAAGATCTCTGCTAATATGGATTGTGTATAACAGAAATGCCTTTAAATTCTAAATTTAGAGAGACTATTTAGAAGAACTTAGGAAGAAGCCAACCCAGAGAAGTCGAGAGATGAACCATAGCAGCTGGAGATTGAAAATGTCTTAACACTTAGGCACTGGCCTTCGCTATTAGAAGTAGTCTGCTTCTGTTTGCCTAAAAGAAGGAAATGATGCCTCTCTTGATACTTTCCGATAACTACTCTGTCTTATGTTAGTAAAGAGAAGAATGAATTGTTGAACAGGGTTGATTTTTCTGATGTTACATGTCTTGAGTGTTTTTGTGAAAGAATTTAAGAAATATGTGGCTAAGCTGCTAACAAACATACAGAGGTCCTTTGAACATAATAGCTAGGAAAACTAGTTTGCAAGATGGAACTTACTTGCCAGAAGTATCTTAACGCATTCAGGTCCTCATTTTATTGTGTGTGGGTTTGGCTTTTTGGATTTGTTTGGGTTTTTTGTTTGGGTTTTGTTGTTTTAACATTAGCAGAGATTAGAGAATTTGAAGAAAGCCCATCTTAAATTTATTTTTATTAACTTAACAAAACAAAGCACAGAAGAGCAGACAGGCATTGATTCAATTTCACTAACAACACAAGTTGTGTCCCTTGGAATATCAAATGCCTCACACTTCTAAGTTAATTTTTATACCTCAGTTACTTTTTTTGAATTTAGCTCTAGAAAACTAATTGCTCTTCTTGTTGTTCTGAGTTTTATCTTGGTGGCTAACTTCTTATGTATGTGAATTCTCATTTTTTTGTAAAATCATGTATTCATTTTAATTGTAGTTTGTATTTATTGCAAATGCAAGTGTTTTCTGGGTCCCTGTTTTGCTGATGTTTTTAGACTTTGATAAGGAAGCAGACAGTGATTTGAGATTACTGCTTTGAGTGTGATTGTGTGGTATAGCAAGTTGTTCAGTACTCCTTACATCCAGAGATGCCTCCAGAGGTGTTTGTCCTTTGTGGAGTGTACATGCTCATTGTCCTGGTTTAGCAAACGGCCAGAGCAAGCCACAACCCAGACAGAGTTTTGTTTCTATCACACCCCCCCACACACAGAAAATAGAAGGGGGGAGTAAAGAAGGAAGGCTCAACGGTTGGAAATTAGAACTATAATAAATTTAATGGCACGGGGAAAGGGAGTAACAGGTGGGGAGAAAGGGGAAAATATATATATGTACAAATATATACAACCCAAGCTCCAATGACTGGCGATACAGGCTCCCGAGAGGTCTTTCACTGCAAAGCCAATGGGGGTAAAAAAAAGAGTCCAAAACCCCAGCACCCGATGCAGTCGGAATGTTGCAGACCACGTGGCGAGCTGGTAACCAAAAGCTGGGCCTTCTCTGGGCTGGCTCCACGTGGCGACCGGCAGGCAAGGGAGCGCGGGAGCGAGGCAGAGAGCGGAAGAGAGAAGACGAAGAGGGGGAAGCCCCCTGTCCTGGCTTTATAGAGTTTGGCAGGAAATGGGAGGGAATACTGATACCTGATACCCCAGACCCCTTTTCACAACAGGGTCCTAAGCTCCACCCTTCCTTCATTGGGTCCTTGCAGCAAAAGCCAATAAGAATTTTGCCTGCCCCCTTCAAACTATAACACTCATGTTACAAGTTACATGTTCAAATTTGAATCCCTTTCTCCCTGTCATATCACAGTGTGTGTTGCACTACTTCTCCTTCAGTGAATACTTGAGATTACTTCTCCAGATGACAGCTAATTTATACTTTTCTTAAGCCATATTAAGCAGAATTGTTCTAAATATTTGTGCTTTACCATCATTTTGGTATACATTCATCATTACCTTCAGTTTGCAGCTGCTTATAGCATTGCAATAAAGAATATTTTCTGCTTTAGGTAAATCTACTACTGGTGTACATTTTTGTAAGTCATTGAAGTATATTCAGTTTATACTGGTTGGGAATTTAGCATCTTCATTTTTGGTTTACTTCCAAAATTTGTTGGCATTCTTTGAAGTCTTGGCTCTGGAGTTCAGACCACCTCGTTGCTGTTTACATACTCTTTCTTTCTTTGGAGATTTAGACTGATATGCCAATATAAAGGTTGACCAATAGTAGTAGTGTCATCCATCCAGAATAATGGGCTCTCTTATATGAATCACAATGTACAATGCTATTTCAGTCATTACAGTATTGAAAACACTTTAAAAAAAAAAACCAACCAACAAACAAACAAAACCACAAAACACAAAGCAATGGAAGCAACCCAGCTGTAAATCTGATTACAGGTAACTATCTACTCATCTCTTCATCTAGATACTAAAGCTACTTTTAATTACTGAGGAATTGAGAAGGGCCGGGCTTCCCGGGAACGGTGAAGCCGACGCAGAGCAAGGAAACCCAAGTCTGAGCAGGAATCCTGCGAGGAACCGGAAGGCTGATGTGGCGGGGGGTGTGGCTGAGAACCGTGGCAAAGTTTAAAAGCGGCCATCTCGGCAGCTCCCTCCGAGCACGCGGCAGCGCGGAGCGGAGAGCAGTGGCAGCCTTCGCAGAGGAAGGAGAGAGGGCA
>VZRW01008958.1:71182-99384 GCA_013398125.1 Aegotheles bennettii | reverse complement strand
CTGAGCTTTTGCCTCTCTAATATCCCTCCCTTTAGTTGTAGCAGTGCCAGCAGAACCATTTCTGATCTTAGACATGTGCCCAGAGGTGACCTTACACAGCAGGATCTGCCAAGTAGTTTACTGAGAAGGCAATACTTTCGTCTTTTTGTGTCCAGGAGAATCTGCCAAAGCTCTGCCAAGGCTTAGGAATTTGGCTCTTGGTCTCCCAGCACACATGTTGTTACTCTCAAGCAAGTGGAAACATTTCCTTTAATATTCTTGCTCAGTTCCTTGGGGTCAATGTAGACTCTGAGTCTGTCTCTTTTCTTCCTTATAGTTTTTAGGGCCGTCTCAGACTGCTGGCACTTTGATTCTCCAAATAATGCCATCTGCTGTCACGTTTTATAGTTCTTCCACTGTTCTGTTTCCTGTTCAAAAGATGAGCCAGCACTGTGGGATGTCTGAGAGATGCTGTGTCCTTCCACAGCCTCACCAGTGAATCTGTGTCCCAAAGAAATCCCACTCCTGTGAGCATGCCAGATGACTGGTGGCCTGGTGACCACCAGCGTGGTTGCTCTGTCTGACTGCAGTGAGAGCTGGTGCTCTCATTCTCGCAAGCTCTTGTCCCAGCTGGCAATTTTCCCTGGTTCATGTTTCCATAAGGCTGGGAGTTGTTCCTTGCCAAGGTACACACAGTCTCACCTTGAACCTTTAAGTAAGGAGCCTCATTGGCATCTTTACATTGCAGAAGCTCACCTGTTAACTTCACTTGCATCCCTGAGTGTCATTCCTAAGAAATTTTTAACTATCTTCCTCCTTTTATTGTACTTTTATAAGCATATTTCCTCCACAATTTGAGACCCTGAACTCTGACTGTAACCATGCCATTCCTTTACTGGCATATCTCAGTGGAGGGTTTGCAAATCAATGGACATTTTCCATTCCCCTGCCACATCAGTGGCATTGCTCCTTGTTTGGCATGAGCTTTCTTTCCCCTTTTCATTTGCAGCAAAATGTTTTCTTCCATGTTTAGCTGTGCGATTAATGGCCATGGATTGCATTTCAGTTTTTCTGCTCCCTGGCATGATGTCATTGCCTTTTCGAACCTTGGGTCAACATTTCTGAAAAGTCTTTCAAGACCTCTCTATTTCTGAACTCCAAAACTATTTGCTCTTTCATGAAGGATCACCTCATATTCCAGATCAGCAAGAGGAGATTTTTGATTTGAGGCCAAGGAAACACTAATTCAATTTCTCTTCCTTCTTGAGACCTGGCCTGAAAAACACGTATTTCACAGTCAACAGCCCCAGTACCTTCTTTACAGACCTTTTCCCTTTGGTCTAGCTGGTTTTCAGTGCAGTCACAGAGCTCTTGAAAAGTTTTCTTCTTTCAGCTCTGGGATCTTAGACTTACTTGGCTTGTAGTGATTACAGGGCTGAAGAATCTTAAAACACATAAAATCCACAGATATAAACACACACACACACACAATGGTGAAGGAGGAAAATACTACCTGTCTAAAGAGTTCCCAAATTTGAATTATTACATGTCTGTATAGAGAAGTCCAGAGCTTCAGCTTTCCACCATGGCTGCCTGGAGTTACATGGAAGACTTTGCATGCAGTTTTCTCCATAGCCAGCGTGCTAGTGCTGTAGTTACTGTGCAGCCAAAATTTTCACTTCAATATCCCTTTTGTTTTTTTCAGAGATCTGTCATGTGTTACTAATCTTCAATTTTATTATTAGTGCTCCATATGCTCAATATGTTGTATATTGTTTAATAACTAATGTGTGAATTGCCAAAACCAGGTGGAGTCCAGAAATCAGTAGAGTAAGAAATAATTTTTTATCAAAACCTTTCAGAAATGAAAACCAAAATGTTCCAAAAGGTGCATGTAATAATCTTCAGTATCAGTGGGCTGAAAAACCACCAAACAATGGAAACCCATAAAATTTTCCAAACTTTTTAGGCCAACAGACTGTTATAACTCTTCAGTGATAAGGGACCACTTTGTCTGCTTGTCATCAAACTTTTACTGGAGTATTCTTTGCTCCAAAACATTGGAACACTGGACAGTTTACCATATCCTCATGGTTTTTTGGTGATCCATAAATCTCAGTGTGGGAATCACTGCTGTGGACAAGAAGTTAGATCAAAAATAATAAAACTGCAGGAAATTACAAGAATCCCCCTGTGTCCTCCCTGGAATTCTGGCAAGTAGAGATACAGCTCAGATGTAATTAGCCACTCTTCCCTCATTTTGTTTAAATATATCTTGCTTTCTGCTTACTTTGTCTAGCCTCCAGGTTCTATTACAAGCTCTTCAGTCAAGCACTCTTCTGGCACTGTACAACACTGAGCACAATGTGATGTTGATTGATGAGCACATTGGTAACAGGGAATGCTGGCAAACTTCTGCTGTCTGTGTCAGAGCTCCATGAGTCTGTTACATTTATGTCAAACAAAGATTTGTGTTTGCTTGAACCCTATGTTTTTGCATCCATGCTTCACACTTCTCGGACTTGGATTCTCTACTGGAAGTTGTGGAAGGTACCTGCTTAACTTGGCCAGGCCAGTGGCATTTCACCGCTTCTTCTAAGTACTCTTGATGAGGTTAAGGGAGGCATCCTGTACTCCATGTTCACAAATTTTAAGTACCTTTCTGGAACTTTTCCGGTTATACACAAGTATTTAGTGGGAGGTCAGTAAATGTAACTGTACCTAAAAAAAGCCATAAAAAATTAGAATACATAAAATACTTGGTTTCATGGTAAGTAAGAACATCATCCCACTAAACCATAATTTAGGTATTTCCACCCATCTAGTCTCATTTAGGGACTACAAACATTTTTAACATGACAGACTCCTTCAAAAACAGGTAAATTGAAGTATTTTTAATTTTTTTTGTAATCAGCAAGAGAACTGAAAAAAAACCATCTGGTTCAAGCATGATTTTTAGCATCCATTTTGAAGAAAGGGTATCTTGTTAAAGATTCATGCAGAACAGTGAACTCAGTGTTCACTGAAGAATCACCAAGAAGTTACATAATGAATGTAGGGAGGACCAAACTTGATATTACTGTTACTGCAACAGTAACAAATGCTCAGAAATAGTATTTCAAGGAGTCTTCTCAGCTTATTTTGATACATCATAAAGAACAAAACAGGATTGGGCCATTTTTTAAACACGTATTTTTAAACCACCTTCAAATAAAAAATTACATCATTTGGAAATAGCCCAACTATTCAAAATTCATTTGAATCCAGAGTTATGAGATTTCCCAGTCCTTCACTGCTGCCTTGTTGTGACATGCCTGCAACTGGTATATTCTTCCTCTGTATAGCATAAAGAAATGGAGGGCAGGCAGAATTTCTACTTTTGATAAGTCAGAGAAAATAAAAAGCAAATCTTTTCTAAATCCGAAGTTATTTCAAGTCATTTGTAGAGGTGGAAATCCTGATAACATCAGGAATACTCAGATGGCAAAGGGTCAGCTAACATCAAATATAGGCAGTATACAATTAAGCTAATGTTTCTTCAAAGAAAAACATTGTTTTAAGGGTGTTTTCTGCCAACTGGTGGTCACACAGAACAGAGGTTGTCACTTAGCTGAGTCTCCTGTCCTGCCTGAGCTGCCTGTCAGTGTCTCTGACCCACTTACTCTTTCATCCGAGGCCTGAAATAAAAATCAGCTGTAAAGAATTTCCGTCTGTAAGACACACCCACCAAAATATTTTGTCATTCCCTACAGGCTGCTTTTTGTGTCCCTGTGGGAAAACTGGAAAAATTCTCTTGTACCCAAGTTGCATTTTTGTTAACCAAAGTATAATGAGTGGCGCAGTTGGAGCCCATCAGGTAGCTCACTGCTCACTGCCTGTTACAGCTCCCCTTCTCAGCAGCATCAATGCAGCTCTGCTAATCAGTAAAAACATCCCATCTTCATTTCTCTGCCCAGAGATTCACAGTGCCAAAATGCACTCTGATGTATCCTAGACTCCCAGTAACTCCACTGGCACAGCAAAATTGCACAGCAGAAAATGAGAGCAGAGTCTGATCCCTGGCTGAGAGTTCATATTGGGGTAGATGACAGCTGCGGAGTTTGAAGCATCAGGTTACTCGGAGGCTGAGCTGAAAGCTGAGACAGACAAGGTACTGATTGCAATTTTTAAATTTCAGTTTTCATAATAAACACAGACACCTGCAACACAACACACAGTCTATACATACTGCTAATAACCTCTCAGCAGGTTACATGACTAAGATTTTAGACGTGTCTTAAGAGGAAAAATGGAATAATAATCATGATCTTATGCAGGAAACAGAGCATATAATGGGATGGATACATTACTCCCCAAAAGAGGTGTGATTCATCTTTTTCCGCTCCTTTTTTTCAAAATTGGAAGCAAACTGAATAGCAAAATCTCTTAGATCAAACAACAGAATTTCTACACCAAAAGTTAAAAAAAAAAGTCTTTTTGGGTGCATTGCTCCTCAAGGTTCTGAAAGGAATTTGTGATACTTGGGACAGACAAATTACGCTGAGTTCACTGCAGGGTTTGAATCTGTCTGCCTGATATCAGGCAACTATGAACATTTGATATTTTCCCTTTATTTCTTTAAATATTTACTTAAGTATGTTAACCTCAAATACTAAGCCAACATTTACAAAGAAATATTTGGGAGTGTAAAATCACCACTGATAATAAAAAAAATAAATACTGTAATATAAGCATTGGAAACGCTTGCGGCTTACTTTTTTTCAAAACATTGTTTAACAACTAACTGTTAAAAATGGAAGGAAAAAGAAAAGTTGGTCCTTATGGGGAATAGTATGTTTCAGTTTATATTACTTATGATTCACTGAAAAGAAATAAATTTTGCATGTTAAAAAAGTTGAGTTAGATTGAGTCCAGATCACCTGGACTTACAGCAAGTTAAAATCTGTAACATATGCAGATTTAATTCTTATAATCCAGTCCTGCCTAAATTAAAACACAGATTAGCATACCCCAGTCTTTCTAGTAGCATCTATTGTAATGTTGTGGACCTGATAGATACCTCTAATTTTAAGGTACAGTAATCCCATGCTTGTATCATACTCCCGAACCGTTTTCCACATCAGTAACATGTATCTCATAAAACGTTTTTTGGGTCTGAGTGATATTGTGTGGTTGTGAAATCAGGGCTGTTTCTGCTCTCTCTTAGTAACAGCACAGTTAAGATCTCAGATAAATACACCTGTCCTGACATACTTGAGTCTTGCTGTTTATTTGCTGTTTCTTTTTAACGATTATTCTTTTAGTTTGCATCTGTTCTTATACTAGCCCCTTTATGGAAGATTAGCTATTGTAATTGGCTTTGTGTTTTCAAAATGTGAGCTGGTTGTCTCACAAATGTTTTAATCTTTTATTACAATGACTCTTTGTGAGATAGGTGAGAGTGCTGCAGCAGGGATGAGAGAGGATCTGAGCTAGCTGTTTTATCTTCCCTGACCAACCAGCTACCATACATCCAATACAGCAGCCAGATATAGGTGTGGGATACAGGCGGGAGCACAGGACAAAGAAGTCCATCTTAAGCACAGATGATAGATGATAACACAGTTTCAAAGTGAAACCAAAGACCAAAACAAAAGTTGTTCAGACTGTGCAACATAAAAATTACTGTAAAGACCTTGCAGATCTTTGCATCCAAATGTTTTTAATACCTGACATTTGGGATAAACCAGCTTGTACTAAAGAGGTCTGGGTCTGGGTTTTTTAGGGAAAAATTTGCTTTACAGAAGTATTTTTATGAGTCCGTATGTAGTTTCTGGTTGGGTTGGTTTAGCAGAGTCACAAGAGAAGGTGAGTGCCGTTAGAAACAGTTCCAACCTCTAGTCATTTTAGTAGCAGGACATTGAAATAAAGGCAACTAACAAGTCCTCATGAGACCATTGCAGCACATCACTGTAGCTTTAGTCTAAGTTTTAATTCCTTTTTACACTTGTTAAAATTGAGCACTCAAAGAAAATGTTGCCAGATCATGATAGATCCACCTCCAACTGGATATCTGGTTTGACTTAAAGACTTAAAATAATGATCCTCTGCCATATGTTGAATATAACTTGAGGTTTTTAGAAAAATATGTCTTAGATTAAGTGTACAGTATATGCCACAGTACCAATGAGTTGTTTCTCTGAAGAGAAACAGCATTACTTCTGCTCTCCAGTTGGGAGGACTTTCCCTTCAGGCTAAATGAGACAACAAATTAGGGGTGGGCCCTTCAGTGTGGTCTTTCACAAGTGGAAGGTGCTACACTGTTTAGCCAGGGAGGTTTCCAGCTAGAGACATGTAATAGGGTTAGACAAAAAACAGTTGAAAACACAAAATTTAGTAGTACCAATGCAGCTGCAGAATGCTCCACTCCTGTGTGAAAGGGAAGGTCTGGACTCACCCTGATATGTGAACATCAAATAAAAGGAAAAGCTAACATTTACTTACATGTGTACATATGAGCACACATAGCATATAAAATAGCTACAATAATAATATTTCTGTAATAATCATGCTACCAATGAGCACCTCTTGGCATTTAAAATTTTTATATATGCATAACAATTGTCTCAAATATTTGTAAATCCCAGTAAGTTATAAGTTTCTTAATGAGCTACCATGTAAAAATTTACTCAGGCAATTTTGGAAAAGCATGTGAATTCCTGTATTGGTTGTAATGGCTTCAAAGGAAAGGTTACTTGTATGTTTGATGTTATTTTCTGTATTTTTGAAAACTAAGTAACAACATTTATTACTCCAAATAGCACAACGTATATTTTCTAAACACTTCTGGAACTCACTATGGATTCTTGCTATTGCATATTTCTAACATGGTGCCAGGGTACAATCACCTAAAAAACGTTTGTTTTAGCTAATTCAAATGTATATTCTGGCAGCCTTAGATAGCTCAATTAACTCTCTCTAGAAGTTCCAAGCAACTGCAGTGAAAGCCACTGGCAAGAGCAGGGCAGATCAAGTGCAAGTCTGCTATCTCTGTCATCCAATAAAGGCTCCTCTCATGACTAGTTTGTTTTAGTGAGAAGTTTATGGATCATTCCCTTCCTCTTTTCTGTATTTAAACATGAACATTACTGCAATCTGGAGCCATACTTTTATACCAGCAGCAAGTTGCTTTTGTAATCAAGGATGCTTTGATTGAGCAGGAGAATCATGGGTCTAGACAACTACAGGTTAGATGTATTAGTGCATCTAATCTAGTGATGCAGGCAACATCAGAGGTCACTGAAAGGACACTAAAACAGGCTCGTGGCACCCTCACCTGTATGGCCTTGCCATCAGAATATAGCACAGATATATGAAATGTATTGGTGTCAATTAAAGAAGACGTGTGTTGTATGTGGCAGTGGCAATGAAGTCTGAGTGAGCCTATGCTTTCATGTACATATGTTACTGTAAAAAGAAGTACCTCCAAAATGCCTCTATACACTCTTCATTTCACATTGTCAGCATACTAGGGCAACAGACTTCTACAGTTGTAAACTTTTTTGAAAAGTCAAGGGAGAAATGAAAGATAAACAAAAAGCACTTTAAAAAAGTACATGATGCTTCTGCTGAATTTGTCCACTTAGAATCTACTCAATAGACAGAAAAAAAATGTTTCAAGCCTTTTTGTGGCTATTAGAGGACTCCTGATACATTAGGTGTAAAGTACCATCTGGAAATCTGTTTCTAAGAGCATTGCATTGCTTTAGGTTATCTGAGGATAGCAAACATCTCAGCATGTGATGCTACATAAAGTGACACAAGACGTCCTCGCCACACTGCACAAAAAGCACAGAGAAACCAGCTTTTGTTGTTTGTTCGTTTGAGTTTTTTTAAAGTGAGTGGAAAAATGATAGGTTCCAAAGATGACTCAGAACAACTCATATCCATGTATGAACCCTTTCTTTGCTCTTCCTTACCCTCCAGCTTGTAACTGTTTCTCCACCATAAGAAACAGAAACAAGTAGTCTGTTTCAGGCACCATAAATATGTAGTACGGAGAAGATTAGAATGGATTTTCACAATTCAAAGCAAAAATATGTAAAAAGCAGAATGTAAAAGATTAGCTATTAATCCAAATTCAAGGGAAGGCATTCCTTTATTAAAATAGACACCAACTACTTGAGATAACATTATTAAACATCATCACACTGACATGACTACTAATAAGAGATTATAATGCATCACATTTGCTGTGCATCACAACTGTGCTTTGTACTTTATAGACAGATAAAAAACAACTTTCCTATCTTAGAGAGCTTACAATACTGGGGAGGGTGGGGAAGGTCCTGCAAACAATTATTTCCAGATGAAGCACTTAGAGTCATGTATCAGGTGCTCTGTATAGATCCTAGGAGATACTTGGATGTGAAATGACAATAAATAAATAATTTGTTTGTTTTGTTAGACCCTCACAAATCTATCTGTCTGTCTATCTGTCTATCTATCTATCTATTTATTTTAAGTTTCTGTGGTTGAAGGGAGATCAAAGAACTGTATAGTGGTTTGGTTAATGAATTTCATGTTTACAGGGAGGCTTAGAGAATGCTCTGGAGGGAAAGAGCAGATGGAAGATATGGACCAATGGAGAACCTGACCAAGAGAGAGATAGGAGGGGGTACAGTGGGGTGGACAGAGTGGAGAGACCAGTTGGTACAGGGAGTTGAAATGCAACAAGGAGAAAAGCAGGCAGAAGCAATGCAGTGCAGGCCATGGAGACATGAAACTAGAATTTGATGTGAAAGGCTAAAGAAAGGTATTGACAGGAGATGAAAAGGGCCAGTCAGAGACAGAGCATGTGGTTCCAAGTGATTCAGATGGAAAGACTGGAGGGCTATAAAGCAAGAGGCCTGGTAACTGTAGGTTGTCAAAGTGAAGGAATGAAGTAATAAGGCTTTGGGGCTGAGGGAATAAAAATAGTAATGAGTATGGAGAGGGATCAGAAGGTCCTAGAGGGCATGTGGAAACAGGACAGGAAGGCCAGTCCAGCTGTCAATAGATACATGAGAGAGGAGAGGTACAATCTCCTGTGTACCCAGTTCTCACACTGATGAAGATAGGCACCAGGACAAAGCAAAATACGAAAGGAGAGAAAGGCCAGGAACAGGGGACAGAATGAAAGGGAAAAGAGCTGAAAGAGATCAATGTGGCCCTCAGGTCTGTTGTCAGTATGATCTGAAATGAAGGTTGCAGTCAGCAAGAGGATAGTGGCTACCTGTCACCTGAAACAATCCGCAGACCCAGGCGGGCACACAGGCCACTCAAGGGATGATGGTAATGAAATGTAGACATGAGATTCACAGGAGTCAAGGAACCTAATAAGAAATCCTCTGAGTGGGTCAATTGGAGGGGAAGAGCATAATTCAGATCTGGACAATTCTCACTACTCACACTCGATTTTGGGGCAGAGACCCTAAATGCAATCAGTCCTTTAGGGGCTGGTAGATGAAGGGAAGAGAGAACTGCTCCCAACCAGAGACCTCCAGGAATAAAGATGAGGCAGAGACACAAAGGGATTCCACATAATCTCCTATATTGTGCTATGAAATGGGTTGGTGAAGGTTATTGGCAGAGACAACACCTATCACTGTGGATGAAGGTGGAACATTTTCATACAAGCATACAGAAGCAAATGCTTCTGAGTATTTGAAATTATAGCCACACTAACTGCAAGTCTTCTTTGATTTTAAGTTACCAACTGTTGGACAAAGACAGACAACAAAAATTAAAAGTTCAGAAAATGTGTTCTACCATAGCTCATTAAAAACACCAACACCTGAGAATAACAGTGCCGATGATAGCCAGCATAGAAATTCACCCTCAGTTTATTGACATAATTTTGTGAGTGTTTTGAACATACGCATCAAACCAGCACGTAGAATTGGTGATAGAAAGAAACTATGATGTTTAGCAGCTCTTTCACTTCTGTGTGCCTAAGGCATTATGATAATACTTTTCTTTGTAAACTACTGCGACGTTATTTCCTACAGAGTAAAGCAGGAATGTGACTGTCATGCATTATTATAATACTGATGAGAAATGGAGCACTGCCACATTGCCTTTTGTTGCTTAGAGAGGAGAATCATTACTCAAGAGGACGATCTTTTTTTTTTTGTAAGGACTTGCAAATATTTATTTAGTCATTTTAATTTATCACTTGTCTCTCAGGAAGGTGAATGAGGGTACCTTACAACAGTGCAGACAGTCAGAAACAAATCAAATTTATGAACTGTCCCCCTTTACAGTTCATACACCTCTGGTTTTCTCCCCCTTTTATGTAAAGGGTCAAGCATACTGTAATTCGTATCCGATGCCATAAATCTCACTAGGCCACAAGAGGGAGCAGCTTTCGGAGGTGCAGACAGGCAAGGAAAGAGGAAAAAAACCCCTCCAATTAACAAAAATAACCACAGGGGAGATCCTCAGTCTCAGAAAAGATAAAAGAAAGAATGGCACTCTCCCAGCCACCTAGGTGGTATGTCAAATTTTGTAGCACTTAACCAGCAGGCTCAGCCTTCATGCTGGACAGCAGGTAGATATTTGTTCTTTGCAAATGACTCAATTTAACAGATATTACTGTGTTTATTTCCAAATCTTCTCCTGGGCTAATATTAAGACATAATAGAAGACAGAAGTTGCAGCCTTAACACCTCTAGCTGGGTAAGTATAAGGTCACTTCTCTGAAAAAGAAGTACTCTGGAGAACAATGGCACGTCAGGCCAATGTTATAAAGTAATAGACAGACGAAGATTCAGAGCATGTGTCCAAGCCACCTGCTGTACTTCAGCACCTCTATAACACCTGTACTCCAAGGATTTTTTTTCCTTCTTTTTTAAAAAAATAACCACGAACAAATACAACTCCTCTCCCTGGTTTCCTCTAACCTTGGAGAAAGAATCAGTTCACTTAAGCAAATTGCTGTGAGTTGAAGCCTGTTGCAATGAATATTACCTCTTGCAGGATCAATTAACACAGAAAGCTGGATTTTATGCAACAGGTGAACCTGCATGCCCAGGCAGACCACTGTCCCTCTCACTCCACTGCACAATCACATGCTGAAGCGGGATTTCTGGGTCAGACAAGTGAAGGCACTGTGTTGTGTGGTGTCTTGCAGGCCACACACTAGTCTGGTAGAAACATATAGTGGCTTCCCCTCATATCTTTGCTAGCAGAGACACTTCTAATGGGATAGAGTTACAACACCTTCTTTTAAATCACTGATTAGTCCTCACTCAGTTCATAAAGTGGTTTCAGGTGGAATTTCCCCCCTTTCTGGAATGCAGCTGTCTTTAGAACATGTCAGAATATCACCAGAAACATTCTTTTCCTTCAACATTCACAAAGCATTGTGAAGACTCTGGAGGACATCTGTCTCTTAAAATGTCACACCAGTGCATTTGTGAACAGTGCAACCACATGCTGGACTCATGTCCCTGCCTTCTGCACCAGATTTTGCACCAGAACACAGTCTCCTCATTAACCACACGCACCCACATGTCAGTGTGCGGAGGGGCACTACTTTTGCCTATGCTCCCTGCCTCACTCGGAAGGAGGCACTTGAGTGGTAGATGTACCTGGCGTACACTGACATCCCACCCTTACATGCAGGGCCACACCTGAAAGAAACACAAAAGCCTGGGCAGTACACATGCAGCTAAATAGCACTGATTCAGCTGAAGAATTCAAGATCACGTCAAGTATTAAACCTAATGGCAGTGTCTAAAGACTCAGTTATATTTTCCTGTGGTCTGTTTATGGAATCGTGGGAACAAGAAGAATGGTGATAAAGATGGAACACTGAGGCTTGAGGTTCCTTTGGGATCCCTGTCCCCAAAGCAGCAATTCTCACTTCCTCCGTGCACTGTAGGAAGGTGTCTAAGAGAGACATTTTGCCGGTGTGAAATGCTAGGGGCAACAATCTCTAAAGTATGCAGGTGCATGACTCCCAGCGACATCCAGTTGAGGTTCTCAGCTACATCCCCTCTTATTGGAAGCAGGTAGCTAGGCTTCATTTGTATGGTATTTCAAAGAGGAGGGTTTTTTTCTGTGCCCTGTTGCACACACAACCAGACTCAACCCAATGGTCCCGAGAGCAAGAACTTACTTGCAGACAGGAAGACCAGTTTTCAAATGCTCTTTTTGCTTGATTCAGAGCAAGGAATTGGATTCAGGTCTCACATTTCCCAAGCTACCCCAAAATAAGCCTTTCTTCTCTTTAAGCTATATAAATCCCTTTGTATAAATAATTAAGTGTTCATTGGGCCAGACAGGGGAATGGGAAATGCAAGGGAGTGATTCTGCAGCCTGCTAGTTAGTATGCTCATCTGCGATGTGGGTAGGTTGGGTCCAAACCACTGCTGCAATGGCTGGTTAATTATTTATACAAAACAGAACAGCATCTGTGGGAGAGAGGGAGTGCAATTATCCAACAGATTGGCAGTGGATCTACTCTCCTGGGATGTGAGAGAGTTGAGTTCAATCCCCACTCCAAATCAGGGTGAAGGGAGTTTTGAGAATGACCTGTTACTTTGCAAGTCAGTGCTAACAATTTGGCTATTGCGTGGAATGTATGCACACAGATAATTCTGATAAAATTCTCCTCTCCTTGGTACAACTTCTCTCCTACCATGAAAACTCATGAATCCAGGGTGAGACTTCTTTGTTGTATAAAAAATGACTGTAAATCCAGAAAATAATCTAGATTTCCTTTACAGTAGTGGGAAAAAAATATTTTTGATATTTTCAGAATGCAATTCATCTCACTGATAAAAAATCAGTGAGAATTTCTTCACTAGAAGTTTTAGTTGACTGTAAAGGAGTCTAGATGTCCAGTTTGGGTGCAGATCAATGTCTGAGAGGTACCCTGAGTCAGCTGAGAGGAACCCCACTCAGGCATCCATGGTGCACCCTGCATCATGATGCAGCCAGTCATGCAGCAAAGGGAGTGCCCTGATGCTCCGCACTAAGCAGCAGCAGAGCCTCCTCTGGGGCCACGAAATCCCCAGGCCTCACTAAGTGACACATTCTCTCCTTGCAGTGCTCTCTCCATTAGCCATCTAAGATTGGTCCCCCTCCTTTGCTCCCTTATTTCAGCCTTTTGTTTTTTTTACCGTGCTTGAAATATACATTATGATAGCTGCTGCTTTTTCTAGGGCTTACACCTAAAACTACAGAAACATTGTCAGCCTGCAAAAAGACAGCATAACTGAACAGTACGTGATCAGTTTATAAATTCCAAACACTGGGAGATCCTAATTTATATGGCAATATCAGTTAATGGAAGAGCATGGTCCCTCCTTGGTGCTTGTACTAGAAACGCCGGTAGAATCAATGAGTGATAATGTGCACATCCCACTGACATTAATAGGGATCTGATCCACCCAATATGCTTGTGGCAGCTCTCTCAGTGAGACTTGCTCAATGCCCTCCAGATGGGGAAGCCACAAGTGAGTAGAATTAGATTTTTTTCTAGGTTGTTTTCAAATTAAACAAGTAATAAAGTTGCATGACTCTGTAGTCTGACTCTGTAGCCTGCATCATGTCTTTAAATGCGGTATTAGAATGTCATTGTCATCTCACAGCAGATTGGGCAGGGGTTCCTCCTCACAGTAAAGTTTCCTAGGGAAGCACGCTAGGGAGAACATTTTGGCAGGAAAGCCCCTGTACATTAATGTCAACCAAATGAGAAGCAGAAGTGCTTGAATCTTACCAGCAGCAATATGGGTGTAGGAGCTGGGTCAGAAAATACACTGGGCTTTGAGTTGTTGTTTTGACTGACCTCCAAGAAAGAGTGCACATGTAGCTGGAGACACTAATGAACAGGAGTAGAAAAACTATTTTGACATGTGAAATGACATTTAGGAAGTACTCAAATGCAAGAAGATAATCCAGAAAACCTACACTGCAGTAGCTGCAAAGCTTGTCTGAGTTTTGAGTAATCGAACACCACTTTATCCCCAAAATGTTATGTCCAGTTGCTAGTGTGTGCAGTGTCTCACAGTTCCTGCTGCACAGTGGCTATGCAGGCTGTATACTTCTGCAGCAGAGGCTGAAGCTCCTTTCTGACACTCCTCTGCACCAGAGTCTAAGAGATGGGCCACTCCCTTCACAAGCTGCACATGAGTATCTTTGCTCCAATGAACAAACTTGAAGGCTACCAAAAGACAGCAAACAGTAGCTTTGGCAGCTGTGTTTTAAAGAGAAGAAGCCCAACTCAGTTTGACAGCCAAAGACTCTGAATCCCAAGCAATGAAAGTGTTATGCTCCAGCAAGGAACAGCAGCTTAGACACAGCTTTGCTGCACACTTGATGCTGGCGACCTCTCTGTAAGGACCTCCTCAGTGTGTGTGTCATTGTGGCTCGGCTTCCTGTGATGCCTCACTCTTTCCAGACACTGACATTAGACTTTCATTGTGGATCTCTGATTCACCCTGCTAGGGCAACAGGCTTCACCTTCAGGAACCATGAAAAAACCATCTTGCCTTGACTTTTGTGATTTCTCTTCATCCATGCTGTGTGAAAGAGCACGGAACAGATCATGTTTCTGATCCCTATGCTTGTGCTTGGTATCCCACATGGCAACCTGCACTCCCTCAGATGCTAACATAGAAAGGGATGTTACGGTAACTTTTTTCTCTTCTTTTGTACATTGTTTTTTCCTTCAAAATTAGTACAAGCAGTAGAAAGACACAAAACATACTCTTTTGCTTTGGGGCTGTATAGCATAAGCTGCACAGCAGATGTGTTCAGGAAACGGTTTGAAACCTTGCTTAGCCTACAAATTTATGAACATTGCTACACATTTTTTCTTCCAACAAATAGTTAACATGAAAATGAACTACACAAATGCAGGAGTATGTGTACTTGATTTATAGAACTAGTATACATCTCTTTCCCTACATGAAGCTGAACACAATCAATTATCAGTGTAATTACAGGGCAATTCCCTCTCTTCTACATCATGTGATTTTATTTTAGATTTGAACAATACACATGTATCATTTGTCTGGTTTTAATAGCTACCATATTGCTCATCCATTCTGTCAGTTGTATAACTTTATTTAACTTTCCTCATCTCCACATGGTTCTCAACTTGTTTTTTCTTGAAGGGAATTGCCACTTATTGGTGGCAATTGCATAGGTTACAACCCAAAGCTGATTTCCAAGTATTGTTTCTCAAGCAGATATTAATTGCCTCTAAAAGCATCCCCATATAAATGAAGTCTCTCTTCTTACATGGGATGCACTAAGCTGGAATTGTGCATGACATGACATTAGCATTCTGCTACACTGTTCACAGATTTTTACTCCATTCATTCAATTTTCTGCCTTCAAAAAGCAGGGAATGGGGCTCTCTGTGCTTCCCAGGTGTGCTTTGAAGGGGTTTTCTGTGGGATCTACTTTTGGCTAGATCTGTCAGTGCACATCACCCCAAAACACCTGCCCTCAAGAACCACTGAATAGTTTCTGCCCGGAGCATCTGGCCAGCTCACGAGGATTTCTCTTGTGAATTCATCCCGCTGTTATTCCTAAAGCTTGCTGAGCTTACAGTCTGAGCTACTTGCCTTAGTCATGGCTGAAATTTCACTTGTATGTAAAATTTAATCTTTGCTTTGCAGGGATTCACCTAGGAGGTGTTAGTGAAGTCAAACCCACCAAAGGTGATGTTTCTCTCACCATAACCTTAAAGGGGGTAATGAGTAAGCATAGCATGTATATTTTTGCTCTGTGATTTCTTTTCTGGAGTCAAGATCACGAAAAAAGTGACTGTCAAATGTTTTCCCGTAACATCTACATCGATTATCCTTCTGTGCACAAAACCTGCTTTGGTTTGTTTCAATCTGTATTCATGTCTTTATTTGACCTTGTGTGAATTGTTTTTCAGCTGGTTTTGTTCTAGGCTTTTTTTGTCTGTTTGCTGATCAATACAAATGAAACAACTAAGTCCAGTTCCATTGCCATGACAATATAAGCTTGGTAGCTGCATTGTTACTGATTCTTAGCACTTTCCAGTATCTGAGAAGTTCATTTCTGTGTTTGCCATACTTGCACAGAAACTCTGTTCTTTATTCTGATTCCAGTTTTATTGTCAGTGGATGTAATAAGAAATTTTACATTTCTCTTAGGTACCTATTACTTTTCTAAATTCTTTGAGATTTTGTTTGATCTTTCCTCAGTTTTGCTCTAAAGACAGATGTCAAAAAAGCATCCTTTGCCATATGTTCTATATTCAGCATGGCACCCCAATATCTGTCCTTCCTTTATCTATTTTGTGTAGTTTTCCACAATTCCCTGGAAAAAGTCCATTTTTCACAAATAACCCATGAATACAGATTGCATCAGAGAATGAAGTATTGCTCACAGCCATGCCTGAAGTCATTCAGTCAGCCACAGCAAAGAAGTTAAGCAGTGAAATTTATTTCACTTCTGGCGCCACACTAAGAGACGTACTCAAAAATACATTTGCAAGGAATAGCAGCAGCTTTATTGAATCTACTATTATAAGCAATTCTGCATATGGTAGTAGATGTTACCATTTATGATAATAAATAATTATGCATACACAGAGCCTACACTAATGCAGATATCTGGAACTCACAAGACTACTGCTTCTTCCTTGCTCACAAGCGAGAGGCTTCTGGTTGCTTGCTCAGATTGCTAAAAAAGACAGAGGTCAAACAACAAAACAGTGCAAACTGGCAGGAAAAATAACTGTGCCCCCTCTGAATGCAGCAGACTATTGCAGGAGTATTTATTTGCTTAGAGCAGTGCTATTTTTAAGCAAATATTAATCTTGAGATGATAGCATCTACACTGCAATGCCAAATGACTTTTAAGTGACTGATTACCTGCTGCAGCTTTTGGTCTAGTTTGGAGCCATTCAACAAGTTTGCTCAGGGAAAACCCCACCCGTGCACCAAGCATTAAAACACATTCTGGAACATGCTCTCCTGCACTGTAGATGAGCTTCAGAAGTGTCTGCCTGGCCAGTTACCTCCATGTGTCCCACCTGCTATTCTGACATTGCCATGACCTGGAGGAGCAGAAAGCCACTTGCCACCTGGGTCACGGGATTTGATAGGAACCTGCACTTAGATTGTGCTTATGTTGTCTACTAGGACATTGCGAGGACACGGAGAAGGACTGAGGAGTGCTTCATGCCTTCTCTAGGCTCAGATAAAATCAGGCATAGGCAAAAATACCCAGAGCTAAATAAGAACAAAAGCATAAGGTTTGCTTTCTGGACCTGTCTCCTGTCCGTCCTAACCAACAAAAATCCACTGGAATTATGTTGTATTACTATGAATAAAGTAGTATTCCCTACTGTATGCACAATTTGCAAACAAATGTATCATTTTTTCCCAGGGTAGAAACTATTATCCGCAAGACAAGGTGGAGGTCCCCGGCCCATCCTCAGAGCTCTGCCGATTCCACGTGTTCACTTGCACACATATGCACATTCCCTAGAGGCCACCCAAACTCAGTCTGGTGGTAAAAAACAACAGGAGATCCACCTATTTCACAGGCAGGATTGCAGCGTTCAACGCAAAACACATTAGCAGTGATTCAATCTCCAGACAGAAAAATCATGCAGTGACTTCTACCTCTTCAGAAATTTCAGTGTGCTTGAGTCATTTGAAACAACACAGAGTGCTGGTGAAACAGCACAAGACATCTTAAAAATAATTGTATTATTTTCTTAGTGTTTTAATTAAGTGAAAAAACTTGAACCTGAAAAGAAAAGGAAACAAAACAAACAAAACCAAAACAAAACCACAAAAAAAACCCAGATCATTAAAAAAATGCCAAATGTAAAATTATTATGATTGTTTGTTATAGTCCAGTCATTAACTCCAGGACTGACACCTCTTTCCACAGTCATCTCTTTCCACCTGAGGAATATTTTGATGAAGGGAGCAGAAGCTCTGACCACAATGTCCAAGATTTACATACAGAAATGTAACATAAAACCCAAGAATATTATTCATGTATTGTTAGACTATTACTCTATTATTGCTGTATTACTCACCTATTATTAGTCTGTTTCTAGAGATGCTGAAGCCAGATGCCATGGTTGCTCAGAAAGCAATGGAAAACTGAAATCTGTTTGATTAGTATTTTCTATCATTTAGGTTCAAAATGAGCAGACCTGAATTTGTTTTTTGCTGAAACTTTGTCCTCAGGAATTTCTACAGGTGATACAATGACACACTGGCATTTTGTTCAGAAAAATTAGCAGGCCTTTAATGCACAGGGAAACTGAAATGTTTGTGTTCTAAGCCGCTGGTTATCACAACAGACAACTTTTCTGGTTAACTGGAAATAGTTATCTTATGACATCAAAAAAACAGTCCTGTATTGTCAACCCTGGTTGAATACGCAGACAACTAGGAATTGAGGCGTGGCTCAGCATCAGTCCAGAAAAATACCAAAAATGTGCAAGGAGAGGTGATTTGAAGCACCTATGGCTAGGCAGAACAAATTGTCTTCATCAAAAATTTCTCTAAAATTACTACTCACAAAGAAAAATATTGGGTCAAATGGGCCTTGCACGGGTAAAACTCTCATTTTGCTTCAGCAACTGCCTCCTAATATAAACCATTTCCACACATGGACCTCTCTCCCTACATCTGTGTTTTTAATACCTTGCCATTTGCACTCATGTTCCTCAAGGCAAAACTCTGCTTTTCGTTACACAAGTGGAAATGCAGTAGCTTTTCTCTGTATGAACATTAGCATAGTGAACAGCAGAATTTGACCTAAAACTCTGAAAGAGTTTTTATATATATTCTTACTGGTGTGTCAGCAAAGTATAGCAAATACCCTGCCAGCAGTCAGGTAAGTGGTATTTTCAAAACTTCTGTGGAAAGAACAAGAATACAAAGCCTGTTCTGAAAGGGATTGTTTCCAACACTGTAACCAGTTTCATGGCTGATAACACGCATATCTACCAGCAGATAAGCAAAGAAAATATGCTTGTGTGATTAAATTAATCTCTGATGCATTTCATGGTGCATGAATTGCAATTTTCCCTTCTTTTGACTTTAGAGCTACTTAGCAGTGCTGTTTCCATAGGATTCAACAAATTTCTATTAGCTTATTGTGAACAGATCTTATGTGCAACTGAGCATTTCAGATTGCAGGATGTGAGAAGCGATGCCTGAAAATCCCGTGGGAGACTCCACAAACATTTCAAACAAAACATAGTTCTGTGTTCTTAGTCTGGAGTCCTCCCTAAGTGAAGTGGGGACATCATAAGCAAAGTTTTGGCCACCCAGCTCACAAGAAACTACTTTCCAACACCATAAAGGTCCCGCTGCTTATACATGACAACTAAATTGCTTCAGTCACTTCTGACACAATGCAGAAGTAACATTTATGAACATTCCTCAGGATATTCTCAAGTTTTCTCTTGAAGAATTTCAAGAACATCACATATAATATTTAATTTAAATTTTAACTTTCAATTTAAATTTAAAGAGTAGATTTTACATGAAGGTACATAAAATTTTCTCCCTTAAGAAAATTGTCTTTAGTCTCTTGTTCTGTTGTGTTGGTCTGCATAAATTTCCATCAAATAATGTAAAATAAAACCATTGGTAAAACTATGAAAGTGACAATAAAAAGAAAGTAAACAGCTTTATGAACCCAATTCAAGGACATCTGTCAGAGAAAGAGAGGAGGTTTATCTGAACATACTATTCTGCCTTAAGCCCTTTTCTAATGACAATTATTTCAGAGAATTTCTGGTTTCATATCATCTCAAAATGGGCATTTTCAAGGAGGCTGGAATTGTTCCTGTTGAAAAGGAGGAGCAATTTCTAGAGAATGAATATCAGAAAATCCATGTTACATCCCACCACTTACATTCCTTTGGCTAAGGATAGTGGTAAATTATATGAAAAGAGCTGACAAATGTATTTCTTACAAATAATATCATTCTCTGAATATACAAACTGTACTCTGAATGGATAGCTTCCACTAAGGAAAACATACTATGTTAGAACTAGTTTCTGCTGGATGAAACTATGTTTAGGATTTGTTGTCTTTTTTAACATTGCATTTTGGAAAATATGAAAGCAACATTTTGATAACTAACGCTAATTATTCCTAATGTAGAGTCAACTATGCCAGCCAACTAGTTTCTTGCTTATAAAGCCTGTTTTAGTTGTGATAGTTGAGATGTACAATAACAGCAAAAGTGCCTGCTAGTGGTTTAAGTTGCATCCAACATCTAACTGTACAGCTTTACCACTACTCTTGTCTGCTTGCTCGTGGCCACTATAATTCTCCAGCAATGTTTGCCCAGAACACACTTCCTACCACCAAGTTACTACCATTGGCTCACCCTAGGGAAACCACTGCATTTCTGGAACACTTTCCTCATGTAGAGCATCGAGCTCCATCTGCCATCTGCTGCAGCAATACCACAGTAAAAAAGAAGAAAAAATATGAAATAGGCCTTTATTGATGATCTGGTAGAATCTATTTCAATAACCAGTTCATGAGCAATATTCATAACTCTCTGTCATGCAAGAAGGACTGATTTTATGGTTATTCAAGACATGGGAGGGATTAGGACAAAGTCCTGAGAAGTCTGAGATATTCCTGAATTTAGGCTGAAGTCAGACTTTCTGACCATGATGATCAATGTGATATATGCAAAAATAGCTTGCCTTTTTTGAATCATCTTTCAAGAACAAACAATAGGACACTGACTATATGAAATTACTTAGATCAACACCCAAGATGCTATTGGGTGAAACAAAGTGAGTCACAAAAGTTTAGAAAAGTTTTGGGTAGAAAAGGTATATGCACTGTAATCAGATGAAACGAGAGACGGACATCAGAGAGGCAGAATAGGTCATGTGCGTGAACGGTCACAGTCTCACTGCTGTGCTTTAGCCAGGAATAGCATCTTTCAACAGCACAAGCACACCTTCTGCAAGATTTTTAGACAACTCACTTTTGATGGGATGTGAGTGTCCAGGTACCTTTGTACCAGATGGCCTCCCAGTACAGTTCTGGAGTTTTGGTTTACTTTTAAATACCTAGAGGGGAGTGCTGCTTGTGTGACTCAGTAACTCCTCGTTGTGATTTCTTCTCAGACAGGCACTGCTCCACACTAAATCCATTTAAAGTTGAGGCTAGCAAGACCACACTCTCAAGAAGTATTTCCCTGTGTCAATACACAGTGTGACCAGCATCTTTCTGTGCTATCTCAAGAAACAAGGCAATGTGTACTAAAAGATCAACCCTTTTAGTTGCTCACACTGCACTTGATATACTCATATACCATAACAGTGGCAAGGTACAAAAATGAAAGATAAGTACAATTTTACCAAGAAAGTAGATTTATTGTAAGGTACACTTAGAGAGACTTTTATCTCTAGCAGATTTGCTATCGTTGTTTGCTCTTCCTGCTCTAACCGGTTGTACAAATTAAAAAAGGTGGAAGGACCGTTATCCTTATCCCCAGGGTGAAGTAATGTTCACTGTCCATGATTCCTGAAAATATTTCCAGTTAATGTAATCAATGGTATAGAGACTGAAAGATAAATTTGGTTCTGGGAATGAAAGAGTGAAAGATGTGAAAGATGGAATTAGCTGCCTCAGATAACTGTTTCAGCAGATGGGTAGGAGAGCCATGTTTCTAATGGACTTTTTTTGACCCAAGAGAGGTTGGCAATCACCTTTGCTGACTGGATGCTGTATTGAGGGCATCTGGGACATGAGCTTCTGATAAATGGATTTCTGCTGTTTGTCAAACAAGCACATTTGTGAGCAGCATGTTTGTGATCATTCCCAGAAAAGAATCACAAAGACCACTAACTGTTGTGAGCCATCTCTCGTGTTCTGCCAAAGACATACAGGTACATGAAATCTTCCTTTGATATTCAGATAAATGCTGTACATTGTCTTCTGTGTACAGACATTCAGCTGTCACCTTCTCCCTCTCTGTTCTTCGCGTTCTTTCCCCTCCTCCCTTCATTCCAGTTCCACTACCCTTTTTTTAGAGGATCCCTTGTCATTTCAGAGATACAGTTTGAAAGTTCCTAACACTTTCTGTATCTTTCGTCTTACTTTTTTAGAACTTATCTTAAAGGCTTCACAGGGTCCAAAGAGCATTTGAAGCCAAGTGGAACTCAGAAGTTTCACTTTACAGATTGTAATGGGACTTTGAATTTTATTTCCACAGAATGAGAAAAAAATAGATATTTTTGATTTCCTGAGAATAAGAAATGTAAAAATAAGCAAACTAAAATGGTTTCTAAAATTGCATTTGCTATTTAATTTCAAAATAACTTGATTCAGAATTATTTTGTGACTGTTCTATCACTTGTTTTATTTTCCTTTACTTCGTGCTTATCATATTTTTACAGAATAATAATAAAAATATTCTTTTAAATTTTGTTTTAAAATTTACTACGGGCAGATGCTACATAACACTGAATGAACCATCTTATCTTGTCTTTAGATCAAAATGTCTTCAGTTCATGCAGCATTGCTGAATTTTGACACTGGTATTTTGATATATAGAACAAGAAGATAAGCATCTGGTACACTAAGAGGCAAAACAGCTGTTTTCANCTAACACAGCAATGTCTGTAAACTGGGCATGTCTGTAATATTCTGCTTTCTAAGTTCTAATCTACAGCATGTCATCATTGCACCTGATCATAAGCAACTTCAGGTTCAACAGTTATTTCAGAAGACATGCTCCAACTGTGTTTAAAATACTGACATCTGCTAAAGTAAATCCAATAGGATTGAGATAAAAGGGCAAAATTAATCATAGTAATTGTTTTCTTAGATTATTCATGCAGTTAGTTACATATCACAGCTCCTTTGTCATGCTTCTATAAAAAGATTTGTTGGAAACTGAAGTCAAAGACTGAAAAATTTTAATAGAAGTAATGCAATTGTGTGAATCACTTCCTATTGCCTATTAGGAGAAATCTCGCTTTCCCAGTCCTGTAGGTCAGTTGGCATTGGTTTTGCAGTCTTGAAACTGTTGTTATCCATGCCCTTAGGCATTTCTTTCTGGACCATGGACTATTAGAAACAGGGAAAGTGTTCTCTCATCTTGAGGTAAATGAAATGCAATGCACATAAATGACAGATATGCATCTTAGTTAGAATTCAAGCATCCAAGTATTCATTTTTCTTTTTAAATATGGCCTTGTTCTTGAGTTCTATCCTCAGTGTTTCAAGTGAAAGTGTCTCAAGTGTATAATTCACTGAAAAGATTTGCCCAAGTTCAACTGAAGAAAAGCATGTTATGTGTTATGGCTTCAGCTAGGACACTGCAAAGGGAAAATAAGGTATTTTTTCTCCTAGGACATTCTACAGAGTATGTATTCTATTTAGAAGGGTTGTCTTTTCTGCTTGTCTCCAAGACTGATCACAGAAAGAGGGTGAAGCAAAAGCTGGGCTGGTGCTCTCCAGTAGCACAGAGAATGCTTTCCCTGTTTGTTGCTTACTGTCAGATTTTGATTTTATGCTACCATTTCAGGTCCAAAGGAAACTAGCAGGTTAATCTGTCCAGCATATTGACACTCTAACCCTTGCTTTTCTGCAGGGAATACAGATTGCCACTTCTATGTAAGAAAATCAAAGCCTCCCAAGCCTGTGCTCCAAACTTTAGGCCAGGGATGAGCACCATCTCATATGACATGCTGTATGTCAGGATCTTCAGGGACTGAGAGATGAAAGACACATATCCAATACTTCTGAAAAGAATAAAACAGGGGCACCTGAGATACGGCTAAGGCTAGCTGAGATCCCACTATTCTGCTGGGAGACATGGTTAGGCTGCATAACAAGATATGTCACAAGATGACCCGGTGTTTTTAAGCTCTTGAGCGCCTATTGTCTTGCAGTTCAGGGAGGATTTGGCCACAACAAGCCACAGTTCGGGGGGCATAGGGAGTGCATTTGACGCTTACAAATTGCACAGTTTGTGAGTTACAGATTGGTTGCTCACTAGAAAGTCATCGGTTTCCAAGATCTCTCTTGGTGCTTTTTCAAGTGATGTTATAATCGGAGAGAGTCTGATGCCTATGACCTCCTCCTGTGTTTCTAGGTTCTCATTTCTGTGAGTATGGAAGCCCTGGTGGAGACATCATCTTAATTTCAAAGGAGCACCAGGATAATTGCATGCACAAATGTATTTCCTTGACTAATCTAGCTAGCATGTAAACCTGCAAAGTCCAGCTCCATTTGCTGTCATTCAGCCAACCACTGACTCAGTACTTGCTGTAGCTGCTTTCTCAAGTCCTTGATACTTGGTTGCCCCTTGCATCCCATTCTGCTCTCATATGTGCCCAGAGAAATTTGCATAGGTGTGTTTTGAAGATGTGAGGTGACACAAGAGCAAGGCATACTATCAAAATAAAAAGGAAGAATGGAAATAAAATATCAGAATTCAGACAAACAGTTCAACAAATACTAAACTCAATTAAAAAAAAAAACAAACACCAAAAAAAACCCCAAGGGAAATAATGTCACCTACAGTTCTTGTGGTTTTAAATTGAAAGTGCTTGTCACCACTTTTAAAAAGCAAAAGGCTGCTTAGCTCTGTTAATTGCTGAACAGGCTAGAATGAATCTCTAAGAAATCTAAGGCCCTCATGGTAACAAACTATTCAAACCACCAGCCAACTAGTAAGATTCCTTTTAATAAATCCTTTAAACACATGTCCCTGTTTGTGTCTATGTCCATCTGTGTATGGTCAGTAAAAGACAGTATGTTTGGAGCTGAAAGGGTACGAGTTCTGCAGTTGAACATATAGGAGTGTCGGGGGGATCTGCATTTGCCTGGGATGTTAGACTGTGACTATGGCTGAGAGCTGATGTGCTGGAGCTGCCACTGGAACCGATAAAGGTGTTGCTGTCATCCCACAATTATGTTTGTTGGACCCAAGTGCTGCTTCTCATTGAGTATACAAAACTTTAGGTCTCTGGGACTGAAACCAGCCCTTTAATTTTACAAATTGTATGCACACTATTTTATGTGGCAAACTTTCTAGGTGTTTGGGACCTGCAGGCATTTCTGAAGTAGCAGTGAAACAGCCTTGGCCCCAGATGTCTCTTCAGAGGATAACTCCATAAACATTCAGGCCAGTGCAAGATAAATCCTGTTCTGCTGCAGTCTCCTGTCATGTGTCTGCCCTTAGCTTTTGAGAGGTTGCAATATCAATCAAAGGACTCATGCTTCAGTGTTATTTCCTCAATAATTCACCCTCTTACATATATAAAAAAGAATTAAGAGAGAGGAAATTCAGAGAAAATATATATAAAGCTGCTCTATTCTAACTACTTTAACTATTACAGACTTCTTTCATCCTATGTAAGCTACAAATTCCACATTGCAGCCATTTGCTTCTATGGAGAGCATAAACTCTGGAAGTACATTCTTCCTGACAAGTTTGCAATAGTTTAGTGATGATTCAGGCACTTCACCAAAGAAGAGATCTTGTGCAGTGTATAAATCCTACTGAGACCTTGCACAGTCTGAAAACTGTCTAGGATCCCTTGCAGAACACTACAACAATCAAAACAGTCAGAAGAAGTAAAGCCATTATTATTCTTCCCAGAATCCTTACAATACATACAGACCCAGTCAACAGTAAGAATTGAACAAGCTAAAATGTGCATTTTGTAATTCCAGTTGTTGTTGATATAGTTTGACAAAAGCAAACAAAAAAATCCCACCTATTTTCAACTCAAAAGCATATTTTCCAATTACTATCAAGCCTCCCACTAGACTATCTGCTGGCAAGAAATTTCCATGATACAATACAAGCTGAATGGATCCCAAACAACTTGAATTTTTGTGGCAATTGAAAAGTAAATGTTCTGGCAGTCATACTGCCCGTGCAATTGCACAGGTGATTGCAGATTGTTCATAACATTTTAATAATTATAGTTCAAGGTTCTAAATGGAAAAAAAAAAAACAACAAACCAAAACATATTTGTGTTCTGGCAAACACATATAGGCATTTAAAAAGGTCTGAGTTCAAGGTCATGGAGTTTTCAGTAAATTACACTGGCTTGAGCTTGGATCAGGAGCTGGGTACCCAAGGGATACCAGTAACCAGAACAGAGCACTCTCAAACAAACAGTGTTCCCTAACACACTGAGATTTTAAACTAAGAACTTCAAGTACATGGAACATGATTCCAACAGCCCTGAACCCAGGACTTCTCCACAGCTGGAGCATCAACCCAGGCAGCTAGATGTAATGCCTCCGCAGGTCATAGGTGTACAGCAATCCAGCTCCTGGCCATGCTGATCTCTGTCCTCTAAGGCAGTTCCCAGCTGTTTTACCATCAAGCCTATCTGTTTGCCTATCACCATACTGCCGCTACTTCCACTGCCTTTTCATTACCACTGCAGACTAGTGAGTTGGAGAGGGTAATTTTTTACTACAAAATAAAATATTGTTTTTAATCAGTTTTATCAAAAATCTCTTACCGATATGTTTCCAGACTTGGATATCGATGTTTTATTTCTCTCAATATCCAACTGGCATGTCATCTTAATAAGACTGTTCCAAAGCCCTACGAATAAGGCTTGGCCCATCCAAACATCTCTCCTTGCCTGTGGGCAGATAGCAATGCAGAGCTAAGTGTTTGGGTTTTCTTCCAGCTCAACAGCTTTCTACGGTGGATGCCACTCTCTTGTCAGCGTTTCAATTGAAGTGCATTGTCTGTTCGATGGAAAACACTTACCTATTCCTCTGCTTCCCAGAAGATTTTCTTCTGCTATGCCTTAGCCTTCCACAGTTAAATCCAGAATCACATCCACTGTCCCAGAACTGTGTCTGAACAAACACATCTTCATCTATAAAATCCAGGGCTGAAAAGATTTCTCATTTTCACTCTTCAGATTCTCTCCCCATCCCACCAGGGGGTGGGAAGTGAGCAAGTGGTGTGCGGTACTTAGTTGCTGGATGGGGCTAAGCCTCAACATCAGTGCACAGAGATTCTCTAAATCATAAGAGCGGTAGGAACAGACAACTTTCACTTTTGCATACAGGCATTTTCGAAGACCCCGTTCTGAGATAGTGGAAGAGAAAGTATTTGCCTAAATGTGATCCACATTTCAGAATTGTGATGACTCTTTACCAAGATGTGTAATTTCGGAGCCCAGGACACACACTTTTGGACAGGTGGAGAAGAAGCAAGCTCAAAGAACAAGTGGCTCCTTGCTCATTATTTAAAGAGATTTCATGAAGGTTTCTGCCATTCTTTAACATTACCCATCTTTTCTTACACACAGACACACATACTCATGGCTGAAAGATCCACTTAGTCTCTAGCTTTTCTGTGAACTTTCTCTTAATTCTTTTTTATATGTGTAAGAGGGTGAATTATTGAGGAAATATCACTGAAGCACGAGTCTTTGGACTGTCAGTTGAACCCCTCAAAAGCAGGAGGCACACATGGCAGGAGACCACAGCAGAACAGGAGTTATCTTGCACTGGCTTGGGTGTCTATGGAGATATCTTCTGTGGGATTAAGAATTTTTTCCTCTGGCTTCCCCGTAATTCTCTGGCTGATGTTGCTCATCGCCCTTGTGCGCATGGGTGTGTACCTCCGAGAGGATTTTCTGTGTTCCTTCTCCCACCCCTACCAGTAATTATCAACACACAGGACCGGGGAATGAGAAAGGAGGGAGAGCTCTAAAGGGGCCTACAACCAATTCAATAGGGCTTTGATTTAACAGCTCCGAGTCCTTTGAAAACATTTTGCCAAGAAAAGCTTGCCATCAACACGTATAATCTCTTATCAGGGGCCATTGAAAGCCTGGGCTCCGAGGTTAATTCTCCCATCGCAACGAGTTTCAATCAGTTCAAAACTCACATCGAGATGAAAGCTGCGGAGCCTTCTCGCACGGTTTGTCCCGCAAAACCTACTGAGATCAACCGACTGGGGAGGATTAGGGCATGCTCATCTGCTGGCTCTCCAGCAGGACGGGCAGGCTCAAAAGAAAAACAATAATTAGGGATAATTGCTTGTGTCCAAACACAGGCATTAAAGCCCCTTTCCCCTTTGGTACTTCGTGAGCTGGAATGAAAAAGACACCCCCTGTTTTGACAGCTGGGCAGGCGAGCAGAGCTGGTGACAGATGAAGCGAGACGTCCCCGGGCACCGGCGGCGCAGCGGGGCGGGCCGAGG
>VZRW01008958.1:49811-70628 GCA_013398125.1 Aegotheles bennettii | reverse complement strand
TTGGGCGCCGTGACGTTACTTGCGCGCTTACCCGACAAACGCGAATCATATGGGAACAGCAACGCGCTTCAAAACAACTAAAATTACACTCTGAGCTGTAGTGTATACAACGGCATGAGTGATTAATTAGGGAAACCCACATCCGACAAGAAAGATTTTGAAAGGAATCTTGGAAAACACTGCAAATACAGCTGGGATCCAGATTAATACATTTATTTAATAAAGCTCTTCCCGTTTGCCTTCTGCCTCTCGCCCGGTCCTGTCTCCTTCTTCTCCCCGCCCCACATTAGGGTCGGCTCAGCCCGCACTTCGCTGCCGAGTAGGACGAGCTGAATTTTTGAACAAGATGTTCTGTCTGTGTGCTAATGGTCAATGTGACAGCGTTAAGGCGTTGGGCACTGGAAGACCGGGAACGGGCAGATGCTTTGCTTTTTCCATTTGGGACGTAAAGCAAGCTTGTGATCTGTCCTCTGGAAGCGGAGGTGGAAAGGGAACGAAGTTCCTCCAGAAGAACGAGGCACAGCCAGCGTGTTTCCTAAGCGAGGTCTTTAGCAGCAGCATCACAGCTGTAGCAGCGGCGCTTACAAGCATAGATCGAGATGCGTTTTCGGAGACGCTGTGGGTATTAAGCAGGCTAATCCATAACACGGATTATCACACAAAACTGGTCTGAAGGAGGGGTGTCGGATAAAGCGGGGCACGGAGAACGGTGACATGACTAATTCCAGCAGAGCAGACTCCACTGCTAGAGCTCACTTCCGTTAAAAAATTGAGAAGTAGGGAGGGTTTATATTTGTGTAAAATCTCAAACACCCAGAAGCTGGCTGACTTCAGAACGCACCGAGGAATAAAATGGATGGGAGGGTTTAAATCTCCCGATCTTATTTTACAGTATTATGACGACCTTACAAACGATAGCAGTTTTCTTCCCATTTATCCTGGGCTTCAAGAATTTCTACCAGCTAATCTAAATGTGTCTGCATAGACAGACTGCCTATATGTAGAAAAAAAAGTNAAAATAAAAACAGTCTGTTTCCCTAGCTCCAAAACACAGAGCCAGTCAGTTGCACCTACCCACGCTCCCGTTTGCCCCAGCCGAGGCGGGCACAGCACCAGGCTGGGCAGGCTGCCCCCATCCCTGCCCTTGCCTTTGCGGTGCGCGCTGGCAACGCTGTAACCCCACGCAGAAATCAAGACTACAGATAGCCAGCTCTGCAAGAAAAGACGGTGTATCACACACTGGCAGTGCCGGCGAGAGCATTTTTTTAGTGTTGCTCTTCTCCTCAACTGCACAAAAGGAACAGGCGGAATTTTGAATGGAGAAACATAAAAATAAGTACATTTCAACACAAAATGCAAGCTCGGTACCACGGGGAGGGATGGACCCGATCTGTACTTTCTCGAGGCAGTTGTGGGTATCTATTGAGTTCTTCCATACCTACATCTCCTGCTACGGGACGAGAAAATGAAACAATTATTAAACCGAGCAATAATTAGTTTTAAAGTATCTCTAAATTGTTTCAAAGGCAAGAGACACCTCTTTGAGAGTCCTGTAGGTCCCCAGCATATAACAGGTTGTCATTTAAAGGCGGTGTGTGTGGGTGTGTGGCGTGTGGTTTCTTTTTTTCTTTCCCCCAAGGGTAAAATCTTGACAGCTGTTTCTCACGAGAATCTTTCGGGTGATTTTTATGTAGAAAAATTGATAACTTGTTGGCGGTATTTCCTAACCCAAATGCCCGCTGCAGCCTCACCAGGACGAGGGCATGAGCAAACTCTGTCCTCCTGGATCCTTAAATCCGTCTCCCAGCTCCGAAGTTACACAGCGAAACCTCAAACCTTTTCGTCCCCACTTTTGCTTCCCTTGATTAGACAAGTTTTGACAAGCTGCAGAGCCCTGACAGAAACCCTAGCCTGCCTCCCAGGACTTGGGGCAGTCTACCGAAATCTTTTATTACTTTGCCGTACTGCGGTGTTCTGTACTGCCGGATTGATATATTTTATTGGTAGCAGTCGCAATGTTCGTTGCTGCGGTTATAAATGGTGATAATCATCTGTGTCTTGCCGTAGTTCTCTCTGAAAAACTCCTAGAAATCATGAGCATAGTCGTGAAAAAGACTAAGAGCACATGATGCACTAAGCTTCCTTTGTCCAGATACTCCTGCAGAACCTTTCTACCTAGTGCTGCTCCAAACCCAACCAAGAAACGCTGAAGTTCGGTATAGATGGTAACCTGAAGTTTAAATGAGAGGCGCAAGAGTCACCTCCGCCTACTGCAAAGCAGCCTCCGAACACGAATGAGAGGACACCACGGGTTTGTTCCTTCAGCTCCTTTTCCCCCAAAAAGCTCCTGAGTAAATCAGTAAGGAATCAAAAACGAGAAGGAAATACTGTGTACACTGGGGTGGGATCAGTCTCGTGCAGGCATAATTCCTCTTCCGATCTTGCTGTACATATTGGACGTGCAGAGAGGGGGGAAAGTGCCCTTTAAAACGAAATTTGAACGGCTACTTTTACATTTCCTTTCAAAATGAGGTCACTTACTCTGTGACTACAAAAGGCGCCTGCACACATCTGACTACAAATACGCGAATAATCGGAACCGTGGGCTGGACGCGGCACCAGCATCTGGTGGTTTAATTCTAAACGCCACACTTCGAACTTCACGTTTCTGTTTGTCTGATACAATTTATGCCAGGTGTTTTTTTTTCCAAATTAAGCAAGAGGCGCCGATCACTATAATAACTAGCTCGTGTTAAGTTTTAGGTGGAAAAGGGAATTTGACAATGCCACAGTCGAACATTTCAACAGCCATTTACCACAAAAAAGCGCAGCTTCCAGAGTTATATACCTTGTACTACAGTTCATAAACTTGATTTACGATGAAGCTGGGTTTTACTGCTCTGGCCCTCCCAGCTGGTAAGAATTTGCCTGCAACGTGTGGGATTTACAGTGAGCGAAAACAGCCTTGTATCGAAAGCTTCCCCCGTGTATGTGATCCCAGGCAACAGGTAATGGAAAACTTTGTCTTGCAAAAGCACGCACGTATTCGGAACCAGGTTCTGGTGGTCAGTGGCGCAGAGGAGGTCTGTGTGCTCCTCCGACCTCAGATCTGCCTGGTGCCTCTTTACAGCGGAGGTGCCCTGGTCGTGCCCGTCGAGGAGCGGCGGGAGCCCGCTTCGAGCTTCCCGGCCCCGGGGGTGCCGCTGCCGGCGTGGGCGGAGCAGCAGCACGCGGGAGGGCGGCGGGGAGCCCTCACGGCCGTTCTGCACTGCCCGCTCTAGGGTGGGCGCGGGCGGGCGGACGGCGGCCGAGGGAAAGGTGCTGGCGATGAATTTCCAGGAACAAATCTTTTCCCGAGCATCCGCGGTTTTCCCGGCGCAACCGCATGGATGGAAGGTCGGGCAAAGGGGTGGAATTTGTGCCAGTTTGGCATGCTAATATTTGTGCCTGTCTGTCAACGTAACCACATAACCTGGTGTGTTCTAATACAACAGGGTGGACAATACGAGCTACTCGCTGTAAATCCCCACCTCTTGGCTCGGTCCTCTCATAACAACATAGCTCGCCGCAACGACACGGGGAAGGACGAGCCTGCTGTAACCAAAGCATTATTAACAAAACGGCTGAGAACCCAGAACGCCGCCCCGTAGGGTTTCCTCCGCAGCTCCCCACCCTCCCGAGGGGCTCACAGAGCTCTCTGCGGTGGCTGACCCCGCGGAGCCGCGAGGACCCCCAGCCCCGCCGATACCGGCGGCCGCCAGCCCCGGGGAGGCACAGCTACCGGCGGCTGCCGGGGTCGGGAGCCCCCAGCTCGGCTCTGCCCCCTCGCCCGCCGGCAAGGAGCCCTGCTTTCCCCCAGCTCGGACCCTGGCTCTGGGGCGGCAGATGCTTCAGGGGACGTCGCTGCTGCGGGGCTTCGCCTGTGCCCACTCTGAGGGCAGCGGGCTTGCGAGAGGACCCGCACGGCTCCCCATGGGCACAGCGCTGGTTTTCGTCCTCCTCCGAACCTCTTTTCTCCCCACGGACCGCTCTGCACCCCTGAACTAAAATGTGTGGCGTCTTACAGAGTGCTCGACAGAGTGCTATCTCTCACCAGGAGAAAAAAAAAGTGTCTTTCGAGCCTGTGTGGAGGACCAGGGCGGCCCAGGAGAGCTCTCGCTGTCTGTGTCCCGGAGAGGCTGCGGCCGTGCTGTGGCACCGGGAGCCGCTGGCACAGCCCCTCCCGCCCTCCGGCTCCGAGCACCGCGAAGCGGCACCCGGGGGCGTTTTTGTGGGTGATTTGTACAAACCGGCGGAAAGCTCGTGAGGGGGAGGTAGGGAGGGAAGTGGAGGACATTTGAGAGACTGCAAAACCCGTGATGGAGAAGGAGAGCTTGGCTTAGGAAGTACAGAACTGTATCTTGCCAAGGTGATAATTGAAAAAATATCCCTGCAAGCCAACATTTCTATATGTTTGGTTTTCTTTTTTCCTTTCTTTCATTCTTTTTTTTTCCCTTCCTCTGGTATAGCACAAGTTCATGTAAGCTTTCGACAGTTAAAGTCGTCAGAGTTTCCATCCCTCATCCAGAAAGCCACTAATCTGAGTTGCTTTTGCAGTGGCAATTTACAGGCAATTATAGGATAGGCGTATGTTACCGAAAAGCAGGAACGATTGCGGTCTTTCGTCCTCTTTCATGCTTTTAATTAAACGGTTCTCTCTGTTCGTGCATACTTAAACACTTTTCTTTTTTACTTGCCTGCAAAAGCCCTTGCTTAAAAAAATACTGCCATACGATAGGCTTCAAAGACTTAATTTTTTATTTTGCTGCGGTACGCTGTGGGCTAAATGAAAGGTGATGGTTTCACTTTAGACTATTCATATTCTGGCAAGAAGAGTCAAATAATGATTAACGAGCGTATTTCACTGTAGGGGGTCCCAGGGAAGGGGAGGTTTTGCTGCATGACCGGTCGCAGACTGGGCTCCCCCCCACGACCCGGCCCGCTGGGTGGGTGCTCATGAGACCCATGGGAGCGTCGCAGGGCAGAAGGTGCTGTGGAAATAAAAGGTGGCATTATTATTATTATTGTTGTTATTATCATTATTACTGAGAAGCAATAATGTAAAGACACTCAGAGATGGAAGTGAGCAACTTCTGGTTTCAGTGGTTTTGCAGGATATATGGCTTCTCATACGGTCTTGGTATTTTAATTGCTGCCTCTCTCACTCTAGAGATGCGGTCTTGACACAACTGAGTTGTTGAGTCAAGAAGCCAGCAAGAGACCATCACAGGCAGGGCTGTCTTCTTCGCTGAGGAATAATAACCGAACACATTCTAAACCCAACGTTATAATCTCAGCAGCAGTTAACTCACGCTCACCAGTGCTCTTAGCAGGGACACGCTATTTGTAAAAAATTTCTCTGTAGTAAAAAGGCTCGTTTTCGTCTGAGGTTTCTATGCACTACGTTTCCCCGATTTTCTGTGCTGTATATTCTTCGTTTGGAGTCCATAAAATTAACAAAACTGGATTCATAAACTCCGGAGTAGTCTCTTGCTGAGAATAAGTGTTGTGTTCTCGGGCTAGTATCTGCTGTTAAAAAATACCCTTCTCCTTTCCCCCAAATGGACTGCCTGGGGAACAGAATATCAAGCAACTACTCTGGTTGCAGCAGAGCGGGGGAGAGGAGAATCCACCTTGTTAACACTGCCGCAAGTGATCACGACATTCAGAAATCTTCACTCTGCCATTTTGTTTTGTTTTTCATCCGAATGCCAGTGGCAATCCCTTTCCATCCCTTTTCTTCACACTCAATTTCTTGCTCTTTTTCTCAGTCTAGCCTAGCTTTCCCTTCTCTGCACCCAAAAGTTCCTCTTCCCTTAAGCTCTGCAAACCACCTCCCTCTTTTCTCTATACACCTTTAGGACCTTCTCCTCATTCCTGAAAGGCGCTGGTTATTAGGAGATATCCCCCCAGGGCGGTGCTTTCAGCCTTGACCGCAGCCTGTGTGTCTCCAGTCTGACACACTGGGAATTCAAGACGCACACTGGATGATGAAGGTCCAGATCAAAAGGAGACAATCCAAACGATGCTGAAGTTTGAGCTGTATCTTTCCCCCCTTCTTTTTAAAATATTTATTGAAGGTAACAGTTCATTAATTGGAGCAAGATAGGATAGCTCTATTGATGCCAGTGGTATACCACAATTTATAGCAATTACAGATCCGGATCTTAGTCAAATGTCAGCCTAACAGAGGCAGACACTTCAGCAAAGAAGGAAGCCTGTTATGGAGTTGGTGAGGAAGGGACAAGAACTAGAACTGGGACCTTTATCGAAATCTAAAAAAAGGAGGCAGATCTGATTCTATCTGAGGTTTGTGTAATTTCTTATTTTATCTTTGTGGTTCACCAATTCCTTGCTAAACGATAATAGACATTCCTGCATAATTCGATATTTAGCTATTAAAACAATTCAACATGCTCTATACATATTTTAATGAAGTTCCCACCTTAAATAAAGTGCTTGTGTATAACAAGCCTATGTCCAATGTGGGACAATTGCTTTGCTGCTTGGAAACCCCAGTGCAGTGTGTGCCCACATAATGTGGGGCAATTCCTGGGCTGTTTGCAGCCGGTCCCTGCAGATCTGGGCCTTTCCCTTTGTTAAGACATCTGCCACGTGATCCGTGTGGAGGACTGGAAAGGGCAGCCTTGTAACAACATTATTTCAGGAGGATAATAAGTAGCCATCATAAATTCCTTTTTTAATAGTTTATTGCCGGTTGTAGTCTATTGACAGTGCCTGTTTTATAGCATGGAGGAAAACAGTTCCTTGCTGGCACTAGTCACTAAAACTGTTTGATAGCTCTGGCCCTTTTTAGTGCCTTCAGAGAAAACCTAGTGTCTCATGAAATGAATCATAAATAGCTGAGTTGAAGTTGAACAAAAGATGGAAAGAGGGAGGAAAAAAACAGCCTTGCACTTACTGAAATATGTTTACTTTGGACAATAATCTATTAACTAGTTTAACAAAGATACTTCAAGGCTCAATCCTGCTGTCTTAGCTGGAAGAAAAAACAAATTCCATGAGGATTGTGTCTTGAGCCTTTACAAGGAGGCTGTTTAGCAAAGATCGTCTTTCTTCCAGTTCACAGAGTATTACATACAAAACTCTTATGTACCAGACTCCACCTTTTTGAAGCAGAAGCAACACAGTCTAATTCTTGGAGCTGTCTTGTCATCACTATCTTGTTGTGCAACACTGGACAATTTATGCAATATCTTGGGGTAGGATACGATGAAATATATAGGTATTTAGAGAGGATTGAGAAAGAACTGGATGCCCAGTGGGTCCCACAAAATCCCAACTAGACTGCGGTGTAACTGTCTAGATGTTTGCATTTACAGTTCTTACCCTGAATCATTTTACTCTGAACCCTAAGAGCATCACTCTTATTTGAGTTTCTTGTAGGGGACATCAAGGATATCTGATTTTGGACCTAATTTATTTTGGGTGAAATATGCTGCCAGATGTCACCTTGAAATACAGGACTAAATGATGAAGCCTATTGTATATATAACACTGAGACAGAACTGAGAGACCTGGGTTCAATGTCCTCTACCTCAGAGGCTGATAAATCTTAGAGGAACTCTCTGTTTCCAATTTGCCATGAGAGTAACCAAGCCACTGGTGTTCTTAAGCTGAGCTGCATTGCAGAAATTAGTCCAAAACTCAGTGCGGTGGAGCACGACTCTGGATCCTTGGTTTTCAGCCATGCAGTCATGCTTCTGGTACCTTCCTTCTGGTCTGCTAATACTTTTAATCTAATGCTTTTATTTTTAGTTCCTCAGAAGAGGACTAAAAGCCCCAGAAATCCCATGCCTTCCAAGTGATGCTGGTTATAAGGCTAAAGCTAAAACTAAACTCTTCACTCCATACAGTTACAAGAGGAAGAAGGAATAGCTATGCTTTTATGGATAGGACAGATGTAAGTGTGAGCCACCAGCCACAGGACTAAGACAGGAAATTAAGCCATCCTTCCTACTTCCAGAGAAAATTTTTAATCCACTTTTTTCTTTTTCTTTTCTTTCTTTCTTTTCTTTCTTTTCTTTTTTTTTTTTTTTTTTAACCTATATAGCCAATAGTAACACTTACTTCACCCAAGATAAGGATAAACCCTACGCTTTGTGTGGGCCATATAGCTCATGTAGGTGAAGACTACTTCCTACAGAGATATCCATCAAGGTGCTCTACCTGCAGAAGATCAGATGGGATTTCACATACTCCCCTGTCCCTAGCATTCCTCATTAGCCCATTCTGTAGAGCTCTGTGCTCCTCATAAATGCTTGGTCCCTCTTAGGTGTGTACGCACTGTATAGGAAATCTGGGCGATTTAGTCTGAATTCTGGATTTCAGTCCAGACTGACTGGTGTCACTGTCACTTTCATTCCTTATTGTGTTGCGGTAACATGATTTTATGGGGTAACTATCTGTGATTTTTTTTCCAAGTAGGCTCACATTGCTATAGTTATCCACGCCTTGTTCACTTCAGGATTAGATTTCTCTTGAGCTCTCTTTTTGGACAGTCCTCCTGAACATTATACATTTCAATCTACTTCTCCACCAGACAACATTATGCCTATGATTTATGCCTGGCAGTGGATCTCAGTTTTGCTTCTAAGGCTAACACAAAGCACTGGGCTTGTCTGATGGTCTGAGATCTTGTCCCAGTAAATACTTCTCTCCTCACATTATCTCTTGAGTATTGGTGTTAGCTGCGGGAGAATACCTAACATTTCTGGGTTTGGTGGTGAGAGAGAGAGGTGTCTTTCTCTAAAAACTTTTAGAAAAGTCATGATTGTGGAAATTGCATAATCCCTGCGGCATGATCTGGAGTGCACTTCTCTGAGGAGCATAGAGAGTCTGATCTGTTACAGAATGTGCTGGAAACCCGAGGATGGGATAGAGAAATCTAAGCAGAAATTAATAATATATATCAGATCACTCCTTCATTTCTGGTACCTTTTTTTTTTTTCAATTCACTATATTCTTTGAGTAAGACTTATGGGCATTAATAAGTGAAATATATGTTGCAGTAATCATGTGTGTTATTTGTCAAACATCTGAAACTGCAGCTGAAAGACATGATTGGTTCCAAGATAGAATGCAATGCATATCAAGCTATGCCAAGCATGAGGCTCACATGGGTTGATTGTTGCAGCCACACACAGCCCCAGTGAAACCAACAGTGCAGCTGTTTGCATGCATCAGGCTACAGGGTTAGGGTCACAAATCTTGATTTGCAGGCAGTCACACACAGGCAACTTTGCAGTGATGAATGGTTTCCTCTATTTTTATTGCCTCTGAAGCAGAGAAAATGATCTTCCTCATTTCATTTATGTTGTAAATGTAAAGATGCTCGTTATCTTTCAGCACTTGCAGGATCCTGGCCCACAGCAAGAAAATACACAAATAATTTATTTTATATTACTGTTTCTTTTTAAAGATTCCCGTCACCTGTAAGCATCTGGTGCAACAGTCCACGTTTTATTAGTGTGCTCTACCTTTCTTTCACTTGTGTTTCAAAGTCCACTTGCTAGACAGAGACAGCAAATCCCTTTTTCCACTGCTATAGGACACCTACAGTTTTCAGAAGCCTGCAGTAATGTCTGTGCATGGAGAGTAAGTCCTTTGTTTTCTCCTGTGAGATACTCCACATATTCTGCCGCAACATTTTGTCTTTCCAGATGGTTCATTCACTCCTTTATTTGATATAAAGTCTTAATCCTTTTGCCTCCAGTTTTTCCTCCTGCCTTTGGGACACAGTAAGGTGTGGAAATGCTGTGCAATACTGACACCTGCCAATATCTGTCTGGAGAGCATCAATCAACTTACCAGTGTCTCTTCCTGACCTGACCCTCCTGCAGAGAGGAAAATCCTCTTGACTCAAGCACTAGTTGGAGAAGACAGGCAGAAATGTTGGCGTCTTCTACCCTTTTCTCTTAATTTTTTTTCTTCAACTAGGGAAAATAAGAGTAGAGAAGTCTTCCAAACCAAAGAGAAATTTAGAATCGTTGAAGCAAAATACATATGCACCCAATCATTTTAGTGATATATTACTTTGCTTAATCATTAACTTAAAATGCCATATAAGAATTAGTAATCCACAGTAAATCATTTGGTAAGAATGATTTAAATGTACTGCTGACTAATGTAAAACAGTCTAGTTTCCACACACAGTTGGCTGCCAAACATTGTTTAAGAAGAAGGGGTGTGTGTGATCCAAGTTGACATAAGTTATAGCAGATATAGCATTCCAATATAGTCGTGGTTTCAGATTATTTGGTTTAAGAGATAGGAAGAAGATGACATATTAAACATCATGACAATTGCCAGGCCTATTTTGTGCCTTAATTAGAATGGTTTGCAACTCTGTGTTTAATTCTTCTCAAAGCTGCTTGGAAATGCCTTTATGATCACCTTATCTGCAATGATACTGCATAATTGAAATGTTGGTTAAATTACTAACATGGCAGTAAAATAAAGTGGCTGCTTCTATGGTAGAGACACAAGGTTGCTCTTCTTAGTGTGATGATGGAGGAGTTAATGTTGAAAAACAAATTAAGTCAAGCACACTCTGTGCTGATGTGCAGGAGGAAACATAGAGCAGTGACAGGAGACACATGAAGTGGACATGTTGTTGAGGTGGGAGGCTGGGAATAGCCTTGGGCTTAAAGAATAACGATGGTGTGAAATGCAGCAAGCAGTAATAAACAGTGAGCATGAGGGAGACATCTTCTTTATCTCCAAGTCTTTTAATTTAGATTTTTCTTTGAAAGAAAGGAGAAACAAAGGATATATAAATACTGATTTTAATGCAGACAAGTTGTTTCAATTAAGTGCTTCCTATTCACTATCTTTATAGAATCATAGAATGATCTGGGTTGGAAGGGACCTTAAAGATGATCCAGTTCCAACCCCCCTGCCATGGACAGGGACACCTCCCATCGGACCAAGTTGCTCAAAGCCCCATCCAACCTGGCCTTGAACACTTCCAGGGAGGGGCATCCACAACTCCTCTGGGCAACCTGTGCCAGTGTCTCACCACCCTCACAGGAAAGAATTTCTTCCTAATATCTAGTCTAAATCTACCTTCCTTTAATTAGAACCCATTCCCCTTTGTTCTATCACTACATGTCCCTGTAAAAAGTCTCTCTCCAGCTTTCCTCTAGACCCCTTCAGGTACTAGAAGGCTGCTATGAGTTCTCCCTGGAGCCTTTTCTTCTGCAGGCACGACAACCCCAAATCTCATCCTGTCTTCATAGAAGAGGTGCTCCAGCTCCCTTATTATCTTTATGGCCCTCCTCTGCACTCACTCCAACAGCTCCATGCTCTTCTTATTTTGGGGACTCCAGAACTAGATACATTACTCCAGGTGGGGTGCTTCTCCCCTGATGGTCACGCTTCTTCTGATGCAGGCCAGGATACTGTTGCCTTTCTGAGCTGCAAGCACACATTGCAGGCACATGTTGAGCTTCTCATCAACCAACACCCTCAAGTCCTTCTCCTCAGGGCTGTTCTCAATCCATTCTTCACCCAGCCTGTATTTGTGCATGGGATTGCCCCAGCTGAGGTTCAAGACCTTGCACTTGGCCTTGAACTTCATGCAGCTTGCACGGGCCCACCTCTCAAGCCTGTCAAGGTCCCTCTGGATGACATCCCTTCCCTCCGGTGTGTCGACGGCACCACACAGCATGGTGTCATTGGTAAACCTGCTGAGAGTGCACTCGATCCCACAATCCATGTCACCAACAGAGATGTTAAGGAGAACCAGTCCCAGTACTGACCCCTGAGGAATGCCACTTGTCACCAGTTTCCTCTTAGACATTGAGACATTGACCACAAGTCTTTGAATGCAGCCATCCAGCCAATTCCTTATCCACTGAGTGGTCCATCCATCAAGTCCACACCTCTCTAATTTAGAGACCAGGATGTTGTGCGGGACAGTGTCAAATGCTTCGCACAAGTCCAGGTAGATGATGTCTATTGTTCTGCCCTTATCCATCAGCTGTGAAATCCCTTCATAGAAGGTCACCAAATCTGTCAGGCAGGATTTGCCCTTAGTGAAGCCATGCTGGTTGTCACCAATTACCTCCTTGTTTTCCGTGTGCCTTAGCATAGTCTCCCGGAGGATCTGCTCCATGAACTTGCCAGGCACAGGGGTGAGACTGACTGGCCTGTAGTTCCTCGGCTCTCTTTTTTTTCATTTTTAAAAATGGGGGTTATATTTTCCCTCTTTTGGTCAGTGGGAACTTCACCAGACCACCACAACTTCTCAAACATGATGGATAGTGTCTTAGCAACTTTATCTGCCATTTCTCTCAGGACTCAAGGGTGTATCTTGTCAGGTCCTATGGACTTGTGCACATTTGAGTTCTTTAGATGGTCTCGAACTTGATCTTTCCCTATTGTAGGTGGTTCTTCCTTCTCCCAGTCCCCACCTTTGCCTTCCATGACTTGGGCAGTGTGGCCTGAGCACTTATTGGAGAAGACCAAGGGAAAAAAGTCATTGAGTACCTCAGTCTTCTCCATATCCTGGATGACCAAGGCTGACGTTTCCTTCTGGAGAGGGCCTACATTTTCCTTAGTTTTTCTTTTATCACTGATATACCTACAGAAGCTCTTCTTGTTGCTCTTGATGTCCCTGGTCAGATTTAATTCTAACAGGGCTTTAGCTTTGCTGACCTGTTCTCTCGTTTCTGGGACAATTTCTCTGTATTCCTCCTAGGTTACCTGTCCTTGATTCCAACATCTGTAGGCCTCCTTTTTGTGTAACAGATATATTATTTCTGCTGTCACAATCAAAATCCTCTAGAAAATGAGCCACTTCTGGATTGGCTGGTGTGTTGTATCTTTTATCTTTCCTTACACTAAGACTATACCAGCACCACAGTGGTGCAAGGATGGCTCCACAGCCACTGCAATATCATGCAGCACAGCTGAAAATCAGCAGTGACACTCTTAGTAGTCCAGCTGCAGCATCATGGGTGAACTGTTTGAGTATTTACTCAGCTTTTCAAACAGTTTGTTCAGTCCTCCTTGCTGCCGCCGCCACATGATTGCCAGTACCTGAGGCAACTAACTCTAGTCTTGCTGGCATTTCTGCCTCTCATATTGCAGCCACAGCAGTGCAGTAGATCTCAACAATCTGGGCAGGGTGCCTCTGACCTCAGATCCCTTCAGTGCATTGGAAAACACCTGTCCCATGGTGCCTGTCTGCAAATAATGCCATCACAGCTTTGCTCTTGTGTGAGGTATGAGAGCACATTCCCAGCAGAAGAATGATAGGGAAGTTAGCTCATTCTACACAGTCACTATGCAGCTCCTGCACATGTCCCCGCCAAGCTACCCCCTTCAACGCTCCTTTTAAAAATACATCATGGGGGCAACCCTTCTAGACACTGTGCCTTTGCAAACTCTAGTGCTAGTACACCAGACAGAATCAATGGGTTTACAGAAAAGCAGAGATTAACAGCACTGGGAACATTGTGTATAGACTATTCCCCAGGAAGGTAAAAAATCCATTTAATTCGTATGTTTTATAGCGTAAATGGCCACAGGTGACTAATGACTTCTGAATTAATAATTTTTGGAGTACCTAGCTGTAACACCTTAAAGCTATGTGGTTTTTCGAGTGTTATTAAGCATTTTCTGACAATCTGGTTGCTTTTAGGCAAAGGTACTCTAAAAGGGGAAGAAGCCTGTTAGAATGTGTTTGAGAGTAGGTGACATTGAAGTGGGAGGAAAAGTTTTGTGCAGCAGGAATCAAGGCAGCCAGGCAACTGCAATGAAACAAAGATAAACAGTTTCAAGAGAACTATTTGACCTCTGTGGGCCTACTTTCTCCTGCCATTTTCACTGACCAGAGTCTATACACCCAGGGATAACTTAGCTCCCACATGGTGCACTGTTAGTTCTGTGGAGCTTTAGGCCTGGTGGTTACAAGTCAGAAGCCCTCAGCAAAATTTGCTCAATACAAGGTTAGTTGTAACTGTGGCTAGAGTAGCAGAGCAGAGGCCTGGAGATGCGTAAGCAAACATGACTTCACCTGCAATATCAAGAGGTGTCCTTGGACACAAGGGTGAAGTGTTAGGGCAGATCCAAAGGAAAAAACAGCAGAGGATGGCCATCTCTGACTATGTGGTGTTTATGTGTTAGGTCAGAATCAACAGTGGACATGAGCATCGGTCTCATTGAATGGGGGAGCCAGTCAACTTTTCCTCTGCTTTGGACACTGCACAACCATCTGACCATGAGCTGGGGGAGGGGGGCAGGTAAATGACCCCTACAAAGCTCCTGACTTACATATGTGTTAAAGCGTGAACTCATCATCAGAGCTTTGGTGCCACAGCCACTCCTCTCTCTTCTACCTTCCACAGGTGATGATGCAGCAGAGCTCTGATCCTGGCTATGTTAAAACTGGCTTATAACATCTGATAGGACCTGGGAGGTCATGAATCAGGTGTCATATCTGTATGCTACCCATCACTGTAGGCAGATGGTGTACAGTGGGCATGTCAGGTTTCCCTGCAGCAGAAGAGCAGAGACCCTGTCTTCCACCCTGGAGCACCAGCTTGGCTCTATTCAGATGTCTTGGGTTCAGGGTCTGCAGCTGCCTTCCACACCACCCTCTCAGTCCCTTTAAATCTTTTTTTTTTTCAACACTTCTGTGGCTCCTGGGTCAAAAGGAAGACATCCGAGTGAGACAGCTTCAAGGCTTCTCTGCTTGAAATTCTTCCCTGTCCTTTCCTGCCACTTCCTTTAATCCTGTAGCTGAACTTCTAGCAGCAGAAGTTTGCACTTCGAGATTCTCCTTCCATTGCAGTGTGTCCAGCACCTGCAATGCTCCTAAGTGCTTGGCCTGTCCCAGTGGTCTGTACTCCCACTGCTGAGGGAGAAAACCTTACACAAATGTAGTCTGGGCCATGGCTTTTCTTTGGCTACCTCAGAAACTCTTGTCTGCTCAGCTGATAGCCTTGTTAGCTGTGACAAACTTAGTGCATCGAAGAGTCATATCTGCATGCATGTGCACATCACTATTTTGTCTAAACAGCGACATCTCCTGACACCCGAGCTGCAGCTGTGTTAGCGGGTTACTACTCCAATAAAGTTGTTGTTGTTGTTACACACAGTAAATAGCCTCCCGAGGGCCACCCTTAACAAGAACCATGTCTGCTCCTGCGTTTCATTCAGTGCCAAGCATGCTGTCAGCACTTAACAGCTATTAATAATAACAGAAGGAATTACAAAGCTTCATGGGACAGAATAAAGCCTGCTTAAAGGCAGTTCTTTGAGGGCTGTCCCACTTTGCTTGTATTCATACATCCAAACTGGATCTATTTAAGATGATAAAGTTAAAATTACCAACGCAATGTAACTCCGAGTTTGAAGCTTTGCCAGACATTAACTGCTAAGACTGTTTCTATAAACAAAGTGTACTTTCTAAAGGAACATTCGTTTCAGCTTTTAACTGTGATTTCCTGGGGAAAACAGTTATGTTGGTGAAAATTCAAATATGCAGTTTATTCATACGTTAATTATAAATCGTTTATAAAAGCAGCAAAGGTTTCTGTTTTGGGCATTTTCCAGCAGCTATTTGATTAAAACTGGTTTGAGGAGTTCATCATACTCTTTGACTCCTATAGCTAGTTGGGAAATGGCAGTGAATACCTGAAATGAAGATAATTATTACACCAGATCTATTGGGCCGATTTGGCCTAACTGGAGGCAGGGGACATTATTTTAAACAGTTTCACCTAGGCTGAATTTATTCCAATATTGCAGGTAATGAGCATCTTAGAAGTTCTCACACAAGGTTGAAAAACATATTTGTGTATGAAGAATAAAAGGCAGTGTGTAATTTTCCACTTTTGAAACAGATGGGTTTCCCTTAGTTCTCTGTGGCAGGTCAGGCAAAATTAGGTACGCTGGTGAGAGGCAAAAGAGCTGGGTGACATGGAATTCTGGTGTTGATGAGCATCAGGTTATCATTAGATTGCTCTTTAGTAAATGTAAGATGAAAAATTTATCTGTGAGATATAAATTATATTTTTATTATTATACAATGTATTGTAACTACCATCGAACTGAACAATGAAAATAATTTATGCTCTGATGAACAATGAACAATAACACCAACTTCTGAAAAATACCACGCATAGTTTTTTACTAATATTTCTACTCTTGTTTTTCAGTCTTCAGCAACTTAATGCAGATGTGTGTTAATAGGTTAAAACAAGATATATGTATTTTAGTCATGCCCACATGTGCATAGAGCAGGAGAAAAGCATACAAGTAAAGAAGTTGTCTACATTCAGGATCCTGTTATCATCTCGATGCCTTTGATAGTGAGTTCTTCAGACTAGACTATTTCTCTTGATTGATTTTCATACCCTGTTGAAACAATAGCAAAAAATCATGGCCAAATGACAATGATAAAAGTCAATTCTGCTTTCTGGACATATAAAACCACATGATGAATATGGCAGCTGTAACATTTTTGTTAGTTGTTTTATGGGGTCTAAGAAAAATCTCTAATGTATATTGCTTATGTGGCAATTTAATGGTGTGGCTCGTTATGAAAAATTGAGGGACCTAATGCTCCCAACACCAATATAAGCAACTAAGTGCCAGATAAAATGAGCCTGAATTCATTAAGTTACACCTGCACCAACAGTACCCAGGCTGATACTCATTCTGAGCTGATGATATTACGAGTGAATTATTATCCAGTTAGATCACAAGCCCAGCTTTGTTTATGAAGGCATGTTTATTCACATTAAGGTTTCATTATTCGTTTGGAAGCAGGGGCAAAGTTTTGCAGCTCATTTGGATTTTTTTTTACTAAACAGATGGAGTAGAGTTTGTTTTTTGTGAAAATAACAGAAAGGTAACATAAAATACTCTAACATGTAACATAAAACTAAAACATCTTAGTAATGCTACCCTGTGGGTCACCACCTCCCAGTCTGTATGGCTAAGTAAACATTAAAGATTAACACATTTGTTGCTTTTGATTAACCAACAATATTAAGCGCAACACACAGAGCATGGTCTGAGAACGTAAAGACGTATAAAACAGGTAGCATGATGTGTAAAAGAAGTTCATTTTTTTCCCTCTAGCCATTACGTGGTTCTCTCTTTTCTGCCATGTTGGGACTTACTCTTTCTTCTTAACTATTTCCTACCTTCCATTAAGAGCAAGACCAAATCCTAGCTAATTTTAACATGGAACTTGAACAATTTATGAAAGGGCTTGTGCGGTTGCCTACCACAGCAGGAGCCTTGCAAATCGTTTCCACTTTGATGCTTCCAGTACTGCATTCTCTCATTGACTGCCACATTAGTTCTGTTCCCACTGTCACAGCCCTACAATAGGTGATTTTAAGCAAGTTATTCTACTCTTAGAGTGTAGATCTGTATCTACGTCTGTGTGTTCTTATGCTTTGCACATCTATCTAGCAGCTTTTTTTTAATGGAATTTATTCAGAAATACAGTTCCAGGAGGAAATCTCAAATGTCTTTACTTGAAAGAGTTAAGAAATTATTTTTAACTGAAGCATTGTTTAGGAATATGTTCACTTGAGTCATTTGGTGGGGTGAAGAGCTCCCTATTTTTTTCTTTCCCACCACTGCTTTGTTATGCTTGCTTTTTTTTCCCTGCCTTTTCTTCTTATTATAGAAATATAAGAATAGAAGCCATGCTCTACTGGCATTCCCACAATCCCCCATTTTTTTATCTTCCCACTTTTCTGGATTTAAATGCCTTTGCTCCATGGCTTTCTTAAAGCTGAGTGGAATTTGATGTCACTATAGTTAAGGTAAGGATTTGTAGATGTGATTTGTATTGCAGCTTCTCCTCTATGTTCCTTCCTGTTCTTTCTCAGTATACCTGGGTTTATCAGGTTGAAAAGGATCTTAAAATACAAGAATAAAGTCCGTATCTATTTGTAAATATGAAGCATGTGCATATTTGCACGGCTTTGACAGACACAACAGTAGTGATCCTGTCTGTGGAAAAAAAGCATCTGGTCTAAAACTAACCCTGATGCAAAGGTGCTCTGTGCCCCTATGGCAGCACAGTGCTGTCTATGGGTTCTATGTTCTGATCGGTCCCTATACCACCAGCTTGGAGGGCAGGAGGAGCAAGCACCAGCATGTCTGCTAAAGACCAAAAAGACATAGAAGACTCTATAATAATGCAGAGTGTTAGCACATCACAAAACACTCAAGTACTTCTGATTTTGAGGGCAACATCTGGGAAAGTGGAATATATAAGCCTTATTTGAGCAAACATGGTAAAAATAATATTTATTTTCCCTTAATGTTTTATCAAGATTAGGAAAACCACAGTGTTGATAGATTACATATGTACAAATTTGTAGCTATGTGACTTCACTATTCACGGTAATTTGTTTGTTTTTTTCTGTCCCTTTCCATGGAAGATTTTGCAGGGAAGCTGTTGTTTTGTGGCAGAAATTCTATTTCATGTCTACAGGTCTGAAGAGATTAATTTCGGCTGAAGTCTTATTAATTTATTTTCCTCTCTCCCTTAAGATGGCATAAGCAGAGTGAGACCAACTGATTGTCTAAAGAAAAAGATAATGAAAAAATTGTTATGATGCATGTGCTGTAGTAACTGCTGTGCTGCTCTACATATATGCAGAAGGTGGCATGTTAAATGGTGAAAAACAAAGGATGACAAACAAAAACAGCAAAGAGGTGCAAACCACAGTGTTCTCAAGCTGCCAGCTTTTGTCAGACATCTGTGTGAGGCAACATTGTGTGAGCTGACCACAGTGATGTGTGGCAGGTGCCTGGGGACACAAGGCTGTGACAAGCCAATGCTGCCTTGAATGCCAGTGTGGCCTGTTGCTAGCCGGGTTTGGCTTGGAGTGCTGCAGAAAAACAAAAAGGTCACCCCAAGCGGTATCCGTTAGCATGGAAGCTACCACCAGTTTCATGGTTAGATGTTTAAAATGCACACACATTTCTTTTCTGCAATCACCTATTTGGCCTGCTTTATTGTTCAATGTTTCCTTAGGTGTGTCTTCAGGCTGATAAAGCCTGAAGCTTTACCTTAAGGCTAAGCTCTTGATAGTGCCCACTGAACCATAAGTAAAGAGGAAGCTGCAGCTATGCAAAACATGAAAATATCTGGTCATCTGCCCAAGGATGTTAAATATCATGCCCTTTTCTCTAAGTAGCAAGAACAGTGTCTTACATACAGACTGATCCACCTGCAAAATTAAACTAAATGACTCCACTATCTTTAAAAAAAACCTGACACAATGTAACCTGAACAGAAGAGCAGTAATCTCATCCTAGGGTTTTATAAAAGATGTTCAGCAGCTGCTCTGCCACAGCACATCCCATGGTGTTTGCTAAATAGCATATGTAGCTGCAGTCAATTGCTCACAAGAGATGTCACACATGGCACAGACACAAGTAGACATCGCATTACTGATTTCCCCTTGAACCTGTGCAGTCATCACATACGGGATGAAGTTCAGGAGGGCATTTTCTGACTGATCACAGGAGATACAGAGCCATTTTTTCCTGTTCCCTGTGGAAAAACTCAATCGCTTTACAGATATTATTCAGGAAGACACAAGCCTGCTACATCCCAAAATGAGACTCCGTGTAAGTGGGGAGGAATCAACACTGTGCCCTGAGACATCTCAAAGTAAGCTCCATCAGTTCTGGGAGAGGCTCTCCCATGAGCGCACTGGAGTCAGGAAGCTGAGGCAAGCCTCTCATGTAGGTCCACATGGGTCTGCTCCACGACATGCAACTGCTGCAGCTGTTGCAAGTCTCCCCCATGCCTGTAGGACAACGAGTGTTTCTAAATCAGGCACTTTTGAAGAGACTCCTCCTTACAGTCCCCACTTGCCCCATGAGGCTCTGCATCACATCACAGGTGTGAGCTGAATAACATCTATTGGATGAAGCTGAGCCAGAAAACACACCCTAGGAGAACAACTTGTGTATTTTCAATGGCTAATTCAGTCCACAAGACTAAGTCTGATATAAATCTCTCCAGCGTGCCGTGAATGCGGACACAGGCCCCTCTGCACCTGCTGTTTCACTTTGCAGACCCACTCCTGCTGAGCAGCGCTGCTCGGCTAATGCAGGCACAGCCCGTGGGATCCCACCTAGCTGTGCTGTATGCTGCTCTGCCAGACACGCTGGTGCACACTTGGGGATGGAGCGGCAATAGCGATGTTCAGCACATCCTGCTGATGTGTATTCGCTCTGACAGCTAAAGTGGAGCCAATAATGATACTTGCAGCAGGCACAGATTATTTCATCTGCTGTATACAAACAGCATGTCCTAGTTCTTTGCAAATGACCCTTGGACTCCTCACTGCTCCTTCGTGCAGAGGGAAGTCTGTGCCACTAGGTCACAGGGGTGAGGGGGAGGGTGCGTGAGAGTGCACTGTGCAGCATCTCTCCCCAAGCTGAAGTCTTTCCAGGTGTCCACCGCTCCTGTGAGACCGGGGCTGCTCAGTTCTTCCGTGATTTCCCTGCGAGTTTCACCACAGGTATTTTTTCCCTTGACCAAGCCAACTCTCAGTTGTGTGGTAGCTCGGGGTACTTTTTAACGGCACCTTTAGTGTTCACAGTGAGGGAGAAAAGTCTCCGCTCTCCGGGCTCAAAAGTCAGGTGGCATACAGCGGGGCAGCAGCTTGAAATGTACCGGCTGGCCCCCGTGCCGCCTGCCCAGCCAGTGGGGACACACGATCGCGTTCAGGCCGCCCAAGTTCAATTCGGGCGGGCGAG
>VZRW01008958.1:22644-44101 GCA_013398125.1 Aegotheles bennettii | reverse complement strand
CCCATTAACTACAACTCTCTGACTTCTTCCCTTTAACCAGTACCTGATCACCAAACCCATACTTTATCAGCTTATCTACGAGGATGCTGTGGGAGACAGTGTCAAATGCTTTGCTGAAATCGAGATAAACCACATCTACCTCTCTGCCATCATCTATCCACCTAGTTATTTCCTCATAGAAGGCTATAAGGTTGGTCAAACATGACTTACCCTTGGTAAAGCCATGTTGACTGCTCTTAATGACCCCCTCATCCTTGATGTGCCTAGAGATAGTGCCAAGAACAAGTTGTTCCATCACCTTTCCAGGGATGGAGGTGAGGCTGACTGGTCTATAGTGACCCGGGTCCTCCTTCTTGCCCTTCTTGTAGACTGGAGTGACATTTGCTATCCTCCAGTCCTCAGGCACCTCTCCTCATTAAGATATATACGAATATCTTAAAAAATAACAAGATATTTAGTAGACTGAAAATTGAAAAGGAATAAGAAGTGAATTTACTTTGGACAAAAATGCTTTCCAGAAAAAGTACATCTCCATAGTCTTTACTCAAGAAATACTCCTAACGAAGAAAAAAAATGTCTGAAGAAGGGTAACACCCAGGACTACCTTTTGCTTCCTTTGAAACCACACATAGCACTTAAAATACTCAGAAGCCTGTGTCCATGCACACTAAGACATATCAGAAGCTGTACCTCTGATTCCTGGTGTTCTCTGCAGGACAAGTAGTGTAGTCCTCGTCTCCGGTAAAAGCCAGGTTATCCATAGGGTAGGCAGGGCAAAAGTGAGCAGAGCCCAGGGTGGGAATTGGTGTGGCGCTGGGGGAAACAGCACTGCAGCAGCTGAGCACAGGGTGAAGGTAGCCAGGACTCACAGCAATGCCCTCCTGGGCTGGATACGGCGGAGGGATGTACTGCACCACTGTGGCACCATGGAAAGTTATAGGCTGGTTAATGCCGGTAAAGACGAAGGACTGTCCACTCGCAGTCTGGTCGAGATCTGATGTATTTTCCTCTCTTTCTTTACAGGGCTTGCATGTAAGCATGTTAAATTTACAAACAGCAATCAGAATAAAAGTCACCCCAACAGACAGCAGAATAGGCCCTAGTAACTGAGTCCACTCCAGGTGAGTAATGCCATCATATTTTATCCATCCCATCACAGTGAAAGTGATCCCCACCAGTCCCAAAAACACACCTGAAAAGAGTAAAGTGGTGCCGGCTTTATCCCCATCTGACACCAGGACATCGGATCTGTTTGGATGATAAGGAGTGACAGAAAAGACATTCAAGGAGAAATCTTCTACATTGTTGTTGTTCTGTTCCATAACTGGCTATAATGTATCTTCTGCCTCAAGAGAAAGGGGGCTTGTAAGGGACTCGAGAGAGCATTTAAAGTCGAAGGTTCAAATCAGTTATACAAGAACTTTGTGCGTGTATGGTTAACAGAGTCCATCATGTGAAAGAGTAAACTTTGCTTAGAAGAATAAAGGTCTGGGAAGTGAAGCCTGAAGCGATCGCTAAACACTTCTTGAATTACCACCGCTGCTTCCGAAATGGCTTCACCCTTGCGTGGCTGCTTATCTCTTTGTTTATCCTCTTCTTCAATTTGGCACTCACTGATACTTCCTCACCGTGCCCATGCCAGATGGGAGAGAAAGGAAGCTGCAGCCACCACAGCTTTTCCTAGGCCCCCTGCCAGCTGATGCATCCAGCATATGGACAGCATACGATTAGTCAACAGCAGTGTGGTGACCCTCGCTCTTCATGGGCCACCTTTCTAACAACCCAGATCTGCAGGAAAATGCGTAGCCATTGCTGGGAATGCTTTGCAGTGACATTTATAGCCATGCCTGGACCTCTGTTGCAGCTCATTCTGCAGTCCAGAGCTTCTGTGGTTTAAAAAATATCAAAGTAGGCTTTCTGATATTTTGCCAAGGGGGAACAGTGGGTGAGTGGGAGGGTAAGTGGCAACAGGGTGGTGAGTGCTGAACAGCCTGGGAGAGCTGTTGATTGTGGGAGAAAAGTTATTTCAAGCCAGCTGAAGATTTCCAACTGTTTGAAGATAACAACTGCTCTGTAATTTCCCCTTAATTGTGGAAATATTTTGTTGTGGGATCTCCACCCCTTCCTCAAAGTTTATACTGAACAAAGTCCACATACCCTGGACAGCACACCACTGCAGGAATGAGAAAGCAACTCCTGTAATGTTAAACCTGGTGAAGCAAGGGATCTTATCCTGTACTCAGAAGTACCTAGAACATTTCTACTACATCAAAATTAATTGTTCTGCTGAACATATGTCCCATATATTAAACAGACAGATTAATTGTATGTTGAGATTTTCTGTTTCCTAACAGTTTCAGACTAAAGTAATTGCTGTCAGAGGGTTCTGGTAGAATGTCTTTGTATAATTCCTTAATGAGTAAAAATCTCCAACTACTCTATCTGTTTCAACTAGCATGGCAGGGGAGTACACACAGGGCAGAGATTACTCCTCAGGTGGTAGAACGTATAATGCTATTTCCTGCTACCAGCAGTTCCAGGGAAGCAATCTTATGATCAGATTTTAAAGATAAAAATAGCTCTAGAACTAGAAAACTCACCTTTCAGACTGTGACTTCAAAATCAGTAAAAATGCCTTTAGTCTACCATGCATTCTTATCATGCAGTGTGACAACTGTGCGCTTCTGGAAGGAACTGCTCACTAAATTTGTTGCCTTCAGAACTGATACTGAATGCAATTGCAGATGTACCTTTCTCATTCATTAGCAGATAGACCTTGAGGAATATTAGTGCTGGACTCCTTTAAAAAATGCCTGGGAAGGTTCCAAAGTCAGTATTATGTCTTTTCCATTACCAAGGGTGCCAACAAATTTTCTGACCAATACACTCAGGATCAGCCCGTCCCCCAGCACCAAGTCAGGTCAGGACTCCCTGCGCCACTGGAGCGAAGTGTTAGGGCTTGCAATGCCATGGTTTTGTATGATGACAATTAAATTAGAAAGTGCTGAAATACTAGATAAGCTGTCCTTGTATTCATAATTACAGTCAAAACCTAAGTCACCTTTAACCTTATATTTGATAACCTTAATGGAATGAACTTCTGTTACTGCTTCTGCAAGTCAGGTTTTTCCATACCATGAATCATTCTTGTTGCTGTTTGCTGAATCTTCCAGGTTTTCCAACATCCTTTTAAAAGCAGCATTATGTCATAATAGCTGTCTAACTAATGGTATATACAGATGTAGTGTCATCCTCCCCCTCTCATTTATTCAAGAACTCTGCAACCACTATCTGCAATGGGACTGTGCTGGAACACTTCCTTGGTCCTACAGAATGGTCCTTAGATGCTGGCTGGAGTCAGAGTTTTCTAAGTTGGATGTTGCGTCACCCCCTGGCTGATGCTCTTTGACACTGGCCTAGGACATGACTTCATGGTTGCTGAGCAGATAAGTGCGCAGTAGAGCTGGAGAATACAGGTGGTGTCTTCCAAGGCTACTAGTCACTTGAATTTTTAAAATGGCGTGGAAAATACTTTCTGTTTGGTGCAGTAGGACCTAAATTAAAATTACATCTTTCCCTGTAAAATACCCCCTCTTCATAAGATATTATTTCCTTTATGTCCCCCCACATTTCTCCCATTATTTCCCTAGACAGTGGCAATTCTGCATGCAGGCAGCTGTCAAAGTCTCAAAAGATTACTGGATCACATTGATTTTTTGAAGACCATTGCTTTCCTTTGCCAAGTAAGTGTTTGTTCTGGGAAATCACTTAAAGATGCTCATTTTTTAAATGCATCCCCTTTTACCTGGAATAGCTCCTAAATAAACTAAAACAGCTCTGTGAAACCTAAGGAACTGGTCTGAGTCAGGTTTTCAGAATGGGTGCTGTTTTCAGGTCTCACTACAGCTTTGTTCCCATCTGCTTCAGGTACCTTACCTTTGAACACAAGCACTGCTTTGCTTTCTGTTCCTCAACATATTTTTTTATCACTAGTGCAGACTTCCCCTGCAGTGCTTGCTGCTGGAAGCGGCTTTTCTGTAATGCTCTGCACCTCCTCAGTTCTCTAACCTTTTTCAAGAGTCATCCTAGTAAACACTGGCAGGCCTTCACTTAATCCTTTTCTCCTCTCCTTCTGCTATGAATTTTCAAACAGGCTTTCACATTATCAGCCCATTGTGGTGAGGTTTTATTTTCTTACATGCCTGTAATATACTCAGGGAGTTAGCCATAGAACATGCAAAAGGTGCCATATAAAAATGATACCATGGTATTTCATACTGATTTGCTTGTACAAAGTATGACTCCATAATGAAACACTCAACTGTAGGGAGATTAAGGAGCCAAGGACTCCTTTCAACTTGACTTTTTCCTAGAGAAAGGTGACTGTATGTGGCATCTTTAGTGGAAAACACAAATCACATGTGTGAGAACAGCCCATGAGGAACCACCACATTGGGCCTTGCACTCCGGGGCTCTGTACTACCACACTGACAGCCTCAAAACATAAATAAGCTGTGAGAAGTAGGTTCAGCCAGCTGCCCACAACTGTGTCTATATGCTTCCAGGGAATGTCATCTTGTCAGCAGGGACATGAAATTGAAGGCATTTCCATACCTAATTATCCAGATACATTCATGTGTGATAGAGGGAGGAGCACAGATCTAGATGAACATTAACACATTCCCTGTAGAAATGTGCAGGTATTGGGGAAAATGTCTGTCTAGACACAGAAATGCCCCACGAGCCATGAGTCTGAAGAGGTAGGATGAAAAGGGATGGATACAGTGCTACCAACCACAAAGGGCAAGGATGGTGTGGGTGCAATTCAGCAAGTGCTGGTATCCTAAAAATATGGCATCTTTGCAGAGATCTGTGCAACCTCAGTTTTTCAGATGAGTTAGCCTTCCGTATTTTTTTTTAGCTGTTGGTGATGCAGGAAGAAAGACTTCTCCTAAAGAGGAGGCATCCACTTATACCTTCATGCATCCTTCTCATATCCAAAGGAATGCAGTGTTGCAGTTAGAAGCAGAGCAATGTCAGCAAGGGAAACTTTAACTTCACTTACAGAGGATAAGCAATCCTTACCTCCCACTTTGCCTGTTTAAGTAAGTGTGAATCAGTAACCAACCTGATTTGCTCCCTAGCATTTGTATGTCAAGCACTTAAGCCAACCTTAGGGCAGAAAGGGGGTTATAGCACCATTAGTGTGACAGTAAAGTATCTCACTTCCTCAATAAAAATGCTATTCCATATTATTCTAAGCTACTTTTATAGTTTTACAAGGTGTTGCTTCCTTTCTAATAGACATTTCACCCCTACGCCCCACATCAAAAATTCCTCCTACTAACACTGTTCACGCAGTGGTAGCTTTCAGTGGTGGAGGCAGATCTGCTAGCCTTACATTTCCTGACCTTGCTGAAACAAGTTTTGACAACACACTAATTGAATAGTGTTGCCCTGCCTATGTTAGCTCTCTCAGTGCTGAGCAGGTTCTGGAGATACACCCAGTACATCCACTGAGATTTCAAGGAGTGATTCTCCAAGTCAAAAATAGAAGCAGCTAATACAGCTATATAGTGAACATCACAAGCATCTTCTCAAAATGAAATTGAGAGAAATTACATTTTCAAACCCCATTTTCAGAGGTAAGTAACACCTATCCCTACCAGGAAATTCAGGTGCTGACTCTAAAGAGTCAGGTCAGCAGCTTTCTAAGGCATGCTTTCTGTGGAGACTGCTTGTCATGGTTTGAGACTTTTGTCCTGTATGAGGATCCATCTCCGGAAGGATGTGGGTTTTTTTTGTATTCCATATCAAAACATCCTGCTAGAAAGTGCATAAGTATGGAGAAACCAGGAAGTTCTGGGTTCTTCTTCTTCTTGGGGCTTCTTCTTCTTGCTTCTGGCCTGCGATCTTGGAAGAAGCGGCAGAGAGAGAGAGAGAGAAGGGGAGGAGGCCTGCCCTTATCAGCTGTTCTGTTCCGAGCCGCTTGGAGAAGTACCGGAGGAATGCGATGAAGTTTTGCTGACTTTCTGGCAGTTGAGAATTCTTCTCTCGGAATTTCGGACTTTCGGTTTTGTATATATTTATTTTGCAATTACTCATTCTTCTTTCCCTGTGCCCTTGTTATTTCCTTTTTCTATGTTTATTAAAGCTGTATATATGTACAGTTTTCTTTAAAAATCCCAACCAGTGTCGTTTTGGCTTTTTGGTTCCTTTTTTTTCCCTTCTTTCCATGGGGGGGAGGGAAAACTAAACTCTGTCTCCGTTTTGCAATCCGTCAAACCGAGACACTGCTTTTTTAGAAATACAGTGATCCACACTGGAGACTCAACAGCAGATCAAAACACAGTAACCTTGAAGAAAAACAAGATCATGTTTCAGTTCCAAAGGATTCAGTTCAGAGCGAACATATTCTGCTTGATTTCTCTGGTCTCTTGGGTGCATCTTGGGACATACTGACTGAGCAAATTGCAGGCAGCACAAAAGGCTAACAACTTTACAGTTAGCAATCAGACATGACTGTATTTTTGTTTAAAGATGGTGACATATTTCAAGATTAATTTGTTCAGAGTAAATGTTTTTTGGTGTTCAACCTTTTCAGCAAATGACTGTTCATTTATAATTCAAACAATGGAACAAAGCCGATGTGGATTTTTGTTTGCATGGGATCTTTTAGGTAAAATACTTCAGCTTCTGTACTTGCTGTGTAATAGCATGACAAATCGAGAGAGATACAAGCTCCTTCGACATGTGCAAGGCTTTGTATGCCTGAATCATGCAGGGCAATGGGCACCACCATTAAAAATCAGGTTAGAAACACAAGCTTTAAAAAAATAATAAAAAAAGATGGTAAACCACCACTTGGATTACAGAAGGCAGTCAAGGAACAGCAGCCTTGAAAAACTCACTAGGTAAAAAACACTTGAGAGAACAAAAAAAAGCCTGATGGCTTTTGTGAATCTCCTTCCTTCATATAGACATTTCCCATGGCTGAGTCATGCCAGTTTAATCAGCTCCTGCATATTAATCCCTCTCTCTGCTGTGTTTGTTGATTACTCTGCATGCATAAGCCCTTCAGCTCTATTGCTGGCTAAATATAGCTCCCTCACTGGCTGGTTTGCTTTTGTGTGGCTGCACAAAGAGCTGCCCCAGCATGACTGAGCAAACAAGGCAGAGGTGGAAATGAACAGCAAATGCAGGAGCTCTGAACATCGCTCTGAAGAACTCTGCAGGTGAGAGGCACCTTCAGAAAGATGACACAAGGCAATCACCTTTCCCTAGCACAGAAGGGAACTTGAGTGCTTAGTTTGGAGCTTGGCATTTTGTTAGTCAGTTTCCCTGAAATTCAGCATGGCAGAAGACAGGTTGAGGTGTAGCTGAGGTCCCACAGCATGCATGAGTTCAGAGACTCAGCTGAACAAGACAGACATCGCTCTTGAAAGATGTTTCAGTGCTGGTAAGTTCACCATGCTGAACCAAGCTCAAATAGTAGCTCTCCCACCTTCTGTTCCTGGGCACAGACTTGTGTCTCATTTTCTCAAACAGGCTTCAGAGGCAGTCATAAAGCATCAAAGGTCCGCAGAAACTCAGTTCCTGTTAATTATCATTACCTACAGCAAGCAAGTCCTTCAGTTCAGGAATGGGTGAAAACATTCGCAAAATAGAACCAGAACCTGCCATCTATGTTCTGAAGGCAGGCAGCTACAGCTAACCTAGGGGCTGCAGAGAGACAGAGAAGCGGAGGGCTGTATTTTTGAAGGGTCTGTCAAGAGCTGTGTCAGTTAAAAACATCTGTTGCATGCATTTCCATGGAAATGCCTCTCTTGCATTTGCTGATAAGTAATGCCTGCACCTGGAAGATACCACTGTTGAGTGGTGCTCACTCTCCCAAAATAAGTGCTCCTTGTATAAACCATGGATGATGACCCACAATAGCAGTATAATTCCCTGAAATCAGTCATTACCACAGCTAAACCATTTGCCTATTAACTATCCTCAGTGTTGCCTTAGGACTCTTAACTGCTGGCTAAAACTGATTTTCATAGGGATTACACTTATGTAAGGACCAGAGAGGGTCTAAATTAAGCTATGGAGCGTTTGTTACCAGGCAGACCAAAACGTAACCATTTAAGTTCTCCACAACATATTTGGTTCCAGTCTTAAACATCCCTACTTGCGAAGCTCTCAGAGTACACAGAAAGTCAATAACTTTGCAAACAAGTACTTTCCACAAAAGCCATACAAAAATAGAAATAAAAACACTTCCTAATTATTACTTTTTTGAAGCTCCAAACAGATTTAATTAAAATAAGTAAAAAATGTTGGTCTCTACTTAGCGCCTCCATTATATAAAGAACAACTGAAAACAGAAACAGAAACTGTAACAGAACAAGATGTTATTTAACATTCCTGCAGTGAACTGAATTTCATCAGGTTACTTGCTCAGAAGCCCAGCATTATCTAATATTACTTGAATCCCAAATTCATAATTTCTACTTTTTGATGAAAAATTAGACACAGACAACATTATTGCTTTTATTACAAAATGTAAATAAATTAAAAAATTGTAAATGTGAATGTACAATTTAATTTAAAAATGAAGTCTAACTGGCAGTCCTCTATGAGCTGGTGTCAGATGTGGTTAAGGAAATAGATGAAGAAGATGAAGAAGAAGATGGAGAATATTCATTATTTGTTATTGATGCTTTTTCTTCATATTTTGGAGGTGATTCAGAGGAGAGGTATAGCATTGGTACAATATCTGAAGGTGAGCTGCTTCCAGAAATTGTATATATGGTTTCATAGCCTCCAACAGCAACTGTTCTTTCATCATCTGTAAGCTGTGCTCTATAAAACACAAAACTGCATATTAGCATAATTAATTTCTCTACAGTGAGTGAAATTCCACTTGACTTACAGAAACATCCATGTGTGCACACACTCCCTAAAAATCCCAGAAGCAAATAATTTGCATAAGCATTAGGATTTCACTCTTTGGGCTACATTATGACTCATACAAAAATTCCAGTATTTCAGAGGGGAAGGGCAAACAAGCTCCCTTCTAACCTTTCACATCCCAGTCACAGCCTGGCTTTTGGGTATTAACTGCTTTTGGCAGGACTATCTCACAATCTTATTAAATCTTTTCTGACCCCGAGCTCCTAATGTATCTTCCCTTTTGTAGTCTATCACATACACACTGTACCCTTCCCTTATGAAAGACAGTTACTAGACTTAGAATTGCATAGCAAAAATCACAATTCTTAGCCATTTGAGATCTTGGATGAAAAGCAACTTTAAACTTTTATTAAGCTCTCCAGCAACACATGACAGACAGAAGGAGTAGCACTCCTGCTCAGAGCTGGAGAGACAGAAGCAACTGGACATGACCAGACTGCTGAGTTCCCAGTGACAGTTAAGGAGAGCTGCCTAGTATTCACTCCCCTCCTCTGACCATCAGACCAGAATCCCAATCAGTTGGACCCACATGGTTCTGGTATCCTGCTCATCTCATTCTGGAGCTGGCCCTCAGCATATTGCTTCAGCTGCCTCCCAAGGAAAGGGAAGAACTCCTTGTTCCTCATGACTCACACACAGAATTGACTTGTCTTTGGGCATACACCCGTACTCCCACCAACACTGCATGTGGAGCAGGAGCACGGTCACCTCATCTTCAGTGCTGTTACTGGTGTGTGTGGTTGTGTTTTTAAAGGAGAGAGAACATACTACAAGACAAAAGCTGAAGCCCTATATAACAGACTGCAGGAACAAAACCAACCATTCTGGGATCAGACCATGACTCAGCTTTCTACAAGATCTCTCATTCAGAACAGCCTCCACCACAGCACTTGCTGAGAACATGGAGCAACAGATCGAACAGGCAAATCACATCTGCCTTAGTAACTATCCATGTATAAAATGAGTATTCCCTTCCAGCTTTGGGGTCTTCAAGCATGGCACTATGTTAGGAGGAATGAGGCCACTGCTTCTCCTCCATGAGAGGGCCTGGGAACCAGTTTGCACTAGGTCAGGACATTGTGAGTGCTACCAAGTGCTGAGCCATGGGAGAGCACGATTTAGTGAATTACTCAGAGGTGGTCCTCTGTAAGGACCCCAGGGAGCGCTGAAGGGCAACAGCTAGAGCACCCCTAGCCACAGAAAAACAAAGCAGGAGATCAGGGCTTCTGCACCCATGGTTGAGGTGTTTTGTCCACTTCACTAGAAATTGCCCTAACAAGCTGGGCTACAAACTGCCTCTTTGGGTACATATGCTCACAAAACAAAGAAGTCCAGACAGGTAATCAACAATGATGGAGCTGACGGGATCACACCTACAGTTCAGAGCGTCAGAACTGGACATTTGTGGATTGAGGCTGCAGAGGATTTTGTAGGAGGATGGGTGAAAGAAAGTGGGGTTACCTGGTATGTGCACTAGCAGGGAGATCCCACAAGAAGTCAGAAGAACTGACTTTTTTACTGTTCTCCCAGTGCACTTTGTTTTTCATTTTTCTGTGCAGTATGTGCTGCTTGCATTTTTTCACACCCTTTGATAATCCACACATTAACCAAGCACATGGTCAGGCAACCCACACCTGAATTCAGGGTAGAGAGGATTTATGGCCCTCAGTTTTGCACATTGCACTTTTACAGACAGGTGGTACAAGAGTCCCTCTGTTTCTCAGCTGCTCTAAGGCTGCAGCAGAACATGTATGTTCACATATTTCTCCCAGTTATGCACCACAGTCTGGTCTTCTAAATGTGTTTAAACTGAAATGTTTTTTGAGGGTGCCCTTGAAACATATTTGAATTGGCTGTCTCAGGGGTACCAGAGGTCCAGGTTCACACTCGGGGCAAGTAATTTCTCCACACACACCAATTTGCTTTGTATGTACATGCCAGAAGGGAGTCACAGTGCAAGCTGGAACTCGAGCACAGACAGGCTCAGTGTGGTGCCCAGCTCCAGGACTAGCAGCAGCTGTTATGAAACACCTTCAGCTGTGGACACCTTCACCCAGTCCAATAAGAACACAGAGACTTCATGTAAATGTCTTCTTTCAGCAGCAATTTATTTCTCCCTACTTGACCTTTGTAGAATTATAGTTCTGAGAGCTGGTATATTTCACTTGCAATCTGAGAACAGGCAAAGACTTTCATACTTAAAATGAAATGTTTCTTCACACAGCAATTTGTACCTGGTCATTAGAGGCACAGGTCTATGGAAAAAACTTCCTTGATCAAGCCCAGCATCTTCTCATCCCTGTACCTACACTTGTCATCCTGAATTGGTAGATGCTTAGGGCACCAAGTAATCAACAGCTTTTCATCATCTTTGTACAAAGAGTACACTCTCTGAAACAATTTTAGTGGAAAAACAGCAGACTGAATTAATTATGTGTGTAGCTAGGGTTTATTAGGCATTGAATCCCTCAGCACAAGTCGTAAACCTCAAGCTGGACCTCAAACAGCAGTAACCAAACACTGAGTGTCTCCCTTCCCTAGGTGGTATGTACATGATCATTTTTTTATTTGGGGGCCAGTCCCACTGTACACTAGAGAGTGTTGCACTAGCAGCAAGGAAGAGTGAACAGGGTTTTTGATAGAGATGTTTATTCTGTGTATAAAAAAAAGTGATTTTGAGAAGAGGCAGGAGGACGATCTGGCTTATGGTAACAGCAACAGAAGGAGGCATCTACTGTCTCAAAAAAGATGGGGAGAAGACATTTAGAGGAGGGCATTAGAAAATGGAATACGAGTTGTTAATACTGACAGACTAAAGAACAGAGTGCCTCACTCAGTGAATGCACCAGGTGTACTTTAAAGGATGACTAAAAAAACCACAGACAGTGTGGTAACAAGAATAAGCACCATTGCTAACACAAGTATCCTCCTCCTGTGGCATTCAGGTCTTTGGGCAGTAAGAGGGTTGGTGCTTGCTTGCTTCAAAAGGAAGATTAGCACTAGAGTTTTGAAGAAATACCAACATCAGGCACACAGCTGGTACAGCTGGTCATGGAACACACTACCTCATGTGAGTGGAGAAGTTTGGAGTATAGTAGAAAGCTATTAAAGCAATGGTCCAAATACAACTGGACACAGCCAGGTAGGCTGGGGCTCTTGCTGCAGTGATGATGCTTAGGATGCTGCAGGTACAGTCTTTAAACTAAAGTCATTCAATGAAAAAGTCCCACAACACCTACTGACTTTCATCAAAAGCAAGCTGACATAGGACCTTCCAAAAAGTAAATTCAAGTCAATTCTGAATCATTAAGGGCCTGAAAATAAGCTGGGGAGTCTAGGCATGTGGCATCTAGCTCTCTTGGTCAGATGTAGTTCTGGCTCCTAGTACACAGCCTTTGCAGTGACCTCTTTCACTCATGTTAGCAACCCACTGGTGATAATCCACAGAAGATAAATAGCCCTGCAAGTTCTTGTGGTGCTGACAACTCTTCAGTCAGTCAGCAGCTCTTGATCCCCAAGTTTAGTGGTGGCAGCACCTAGCAAATCAGCTGTACTCAATGTATGGAAGTGGCTGCATGGGTAAGGTCCAACATCTTGAGGTGAAGTTGGCACTGCAACTTCCCTTTTAAGCTCCCTGGAGCCTCTTGCTCTTCTCATGCAATATCAAGGTATCCTTCTGTCTCCAAATACTGCCACAGCAGGAACAAGACAGACCAGCAGAGCAGGTCTCACTACCCCAAGGCAGTGAGGTAAGGGTCACAGGGGGAAGAGAACACACTAAAGCACGCCCAGGGTCACAGAGCCTGTGGATAGGTGTCAACAGGGCTCACTGCATTTGTTCTACAGAGGCTTCCTAAGATCTGGCAGTGTGGATATCATGCCACTGGGGCACTGCTGTCAGAGGCACCTTCTCTTGAACAATCGGTGAAAGAAGTGTAATCTATGCATATCTAAATAAGGCCACTGATTTAAAGCTTTGTTTTCACTTCAGAAGTTCTCTTCAGTCATAATATACCCATAAGGATTTAACCCTCAGGAAGGACACACTGTGGTTTGTGATTCCCCTTTGATAATCGGCTATTTTAATGTCATTTCAAGGAAGGTACTTGAAGTAAGTCACATGATGCACTATAAAACTTTGTACTGCCTAGTAGAGAGGTAATTCACAGTGATTATTTAAAAACATGGTCTTGGATACCTTGGGAAATATCTCAGATTTCCAAAGACAGAAGAAAAAAATCTTACCCATCACTGAAGATAGAATGGTATGGTGGAGGATTTTCACTTGTAGGTAAATCACTTGATATAAGACAATGTGTCACGGTTGGTAACACAGAGTCAGCAAAGTAAGAAGGTGGTGGAGGTGGGAATAACATTACAGCATCACCTACAGAAAAAACCACAACAATTACTACCTCTGAAAAACTGAGCACTGTTTATTCTAACCATATCCTAGAATATTTCCTGTCTTTGGAATTCCAGTATTTTTACTCATCTACCTTTTAAGATAACATGCAATGATACTACTCACAGAACTGCTATATTCTGGGCTGTTAAAGTATATTGGAGGTACATCCAAACTCCAAATTATCCCCAAATAAATATGCAGTGTATTCATAAATGGAAGGTTTCATTTAGAAAACACAACTGGGAAGGGGGAGTATTCCATTTAGTTAAGAGACACAAACCTCTTCATCGTTGGCTGTCTTCAGAAACTGGAAGTGCAAAGCACAGATACTGTTGGCTCACTTTAAGGGTAGGTGAGCATTTAATTTTCCTCATACATCTAAAACAGGGCAGTTTAAATTTCTCCACATTATTGCAGTGTTCAAGTCGTTAATGGTTCTGATGACTGATTTTGTGTGCCTTGACAGTTTCCTTACCAAATTACTTGTAGCTGAAGGCACACTAACACTAGTACCATGACACTATTGCTACACAGCTCACTATTAAGTGTACTGTGCAGCATTATCTGCCAATTTCAACTTCGTAATTGAAGAGTTTAAGTTATTTATTTTTTTAAACAGAAAGTTTGCATCAGTCACTGAGTTTGCATAATTTATATGAACATTCACAGCTACCTGGCACCTCTTTTCCTTTGTAATTTGTGTGCAAGGACAGGTCAGGGAGCACCACAAACATTGAGTGAGGTGGTGGGTGTTTTCTAGCTGAGTCACAACTGTTCCAGAATGTCACTATGCCATCTGGACTTCAGCCTTTCAGTTTTCCTGATGAAAGTATAAAAGGAATTGACAAATTTTGGCTTTTCAACTCTGAAGATCATCTGAATTCCTTCCTATGACCCTCTGATTTATCCCGATGGCTGGAAAACTGACTTTAAACCCTCATGTTTGCTAAGGATCACCAGGTTACAGGTACATTGGTTTCACAGGCAAAAGGAAAGAAATTTTGCACAATGAATTTCAAGTCCAGTCAGGCAGATAACAGCCAAGTAATACTACAACTGACTCACAAATCCTTTCTGAGAGCTAGAAAGTTATCAGAATAATCTTTGCATAGAATGCATTCATAGTGTATTAAAAGCAGTGCTATAGGCAGGGGAGCATTCCCTGCTAACATATCACATCTACTCAGCTACTGTGCAATTAACAGAAGCATCTTTGCAATTACATTTCTGACAGACAAAAGACATTGCCATGATTAACACAATACAATACACTGCTGATGCATCAGATTATCCTGTTTAAGAGGTCAGAGCTCAAGGCTAAAATAAATCTTCAGTATAGTCACAGAAGTCATCAGACCTGTGATTTGCAGTGTCAGCTACACCCTTTGGGAAAGGAAATGGGACTGGACTCATTTGTGTTAGATTACATGGCTTCTTCTGCAGGCAGCCAGATCTTTCTTTTTATGCCAAAGGAGAGGTTTTGTCTTTGAGAGAAAGGTAACTGAACTGCCCATACAGAAAACACACAAGACAAAGCAACATTTTCCTGTTTTGGTTGGTTTAACTTGCCAGAATTGACATGCTTCGAGCTTAAATGAGTAATAGTCAAAAATGAACTATCAGTGGAAAAAACCCCTCATTTACTCTCAAATGTAAAGTTCACACATTATTTACCCACCTACTGTAACCTGAAAAGATTCAGGGCTCTGAGGATGTTCTTCACTTTCGCAAGATTCTTGATTGAGATTTAAGTTTTGTTTCTTTTTAACATGAGCTATCACGAAGAAACACAACCCAGTGAGCACAATCAAAGGTCCCATGATTTGAAGTGACAGGAATCCACAGCCCTGGAGGTCCACATCAGAATTGCCGGTGTGGTTGAGCTGTATGCTGTGCCAGCTGGGGCTGCAGCCAGGAACCCAAATGCCCAGGATGCTAATTAGCATTCCACTAGTTAAAAACAGGAATCCAAATATGAGAAACTGGGCAAATTGACAGCTCCCACGACAAAAAACAAGGCTGTACACCTGCTCATTTTGCAATTGTCTTTGTCTTATATACAGCCTGGCCCTTGATCGTGCCAGTAATATACAAACCAGTCCAGTTACAGCTAGCACGGGCCCAGCAGCCTTAAGGACCTCGTTACAGTCACTGAAGGTTCCAGATGGGCATGACTGGAGAATAAAGACTGAAAGCAGGAATCCAGCGCAGAGCAACACAGCTCCAAAAACAAAAAGGAAAAAAATAAGTTTCCCGTGTTGTCCATTATTTCCTTCACCTCCTGGTGCAGGAACAGCCACTGGATACATTACAACAGAATCTCCTCGAGCAGATGAGTTGGGTTTTTTTTGGGGGAGGGGGTTTGTTTGTTTGTTTATTTTCCTTTTAGCATTAAGTAGCAGAAAACTACAGAAGATCTGTGAACATGAAAATACATGAATCAAAAGAAGAAAAAAACAGTGGGACTAGATACATTATAATATTTAATTCTGCATTTGCTACTCATCCTGTATTGTATACTCTCAGTGTTTTGTAGTATCTCCATTATGGATTAAAGGGCCTAATCAAGTTTGCCACTGTTGAATGCCGATAAAAAGACAGAACCCGCTTTACAGTTAAACTGAAAACAACTATAACTGCTGTTGCACAGATAAATGAATTGTTTCTTTAGATACACAGTCTTACGATTAAAGGAACTTTATTTTCAAAGACTGAATCTTGGAACCAAAGACAGACTAGCTTTCCTCTTGAAAACACAAAGCTAGGGGAAATTTCTGTAGTGAATGGTAGGAAGTGACGGCTCTTGAGAGAAAGAACCTTAATGTAAATAAGCATTGATGACTATTAGACTTTTTACCGAGTACATCTTCTAATACATACCTTTTCAAAGCATATAAATCTTGCTTCTCCTTCCACAGGCAATCAAGACTTTTCTGTGTCTCTCTTTAAATCAGCTTCCTGTCCTATACAGCTGCAAGAGCAAGTACACAGAAGAATTTTGGTTCTTCTCTGAAAAGAAAAAAAACAAAGAAAATAAGAAAGCTATACTGAAGACCATGTACTTCAAGTCTCACTGATTCCACAGTTAGAGTTGGTAAGGATACAGCTCCCACACTTCCTTTCAACTTCCCCTACTCCCGAATCCTTTGTCTATGCTCCAAGAAAGCTTTAAAAAGAAATATAGCAGAGCTGGCTCGCAGAAGGCTTCTGAGCCCACAGGAGTCTAGATTCAGAAATAAAATGGAAGAAAACAGAAACCACTGTTGGGGTCAGTAACAGTCCATACGGTAATATGAATGGCAAATCTGCTGGATGTGGAAAAACTGGGGCAGGGAAAGCCTGACTGAAAGTTAGGACAGTGTCATTCAGTGAGCTCTAGAAAAAAACCCCACAAATCAGACTTCTGCCATTACCCTCAAGGAAGTTTGTGCTGCTTTGACACTCTGGCCAACAGGGCTCAGCCGGACACCCGTACTCCATACCATGGCGACTAGAAACCATGGAGATCTCTGTCCAAGTGGCTGACAGCCACCAAAAGCCAACCTGAAACCAAGGGTACGTCAGACTATGGAAGATAACAAGTCTGTATAGATCATAAGAAAGATGTCCCCTACCAAGTATAGAAGGTACTTAACCATGCTCATATTGCAGTGTTTTAACACCACCGTCCTCCCCTCACCAGCAGTCTCATGACAGTCATCTACAACCTGAATATATCAGGAAGGATATACAGGGACAGGAGGCATTTGCCACAGATGGAAGCAGAGAATCAGCCTGGTTACTGCTGTTTGTTAGTTAACCTTCAGCCTTTCCTCTACTAGCTTCTACTGCCCTGCTATTAATTCAGATGACTGGAAGCTAGATTGACTCCTCCTTACATATGCCTCAACAACAGTTATTCCACAAGAAAAACAAAGTATTATGTGATTTCTGGAAGCAAACTGTTGAACATGTGTCAGCCACAACAAGCTTCGCATCACTCCCCAGTAACTGCAGTACCCCACCGGGATGGAAACAAAACACAACCATAAAACCCACTAGTCACTCAAATACGTAATTATCTGTCTGCAATGCAAGGCAATCTATCAAGTCACTTAGCCACTTGTAAGAGTAGGACCCAATTAAAGAATCCTCTGAGCAGATACACAAATGATGAAGTTATTAGATGTTTTACTGGTGACCATCAAACCAGACAACCAGCAGTATGGGAGAAGGCAGAGGGCAGCATGCGGGTAAAAGGGACAATAAGCACGAGTCTCGAGGGGTGACAAAACAGGCTGCACTGCACAGCAAGGCAGTTGCTGCAGGAAGCAATGAAGTCTCCCAGCTAGCTATCCTAAACAGCAAAACAGAGGAACCTCCCTTAATGCGCCCCATTACTGTGCTCAGTTCATTTGTAAACTATGCCTGCTAAGTGTTTTTTCACTGTTCTGCATTCAGTCTACTCCTCTACCAAGACCAGTTAAAAAGTGCCAACTGAGGCTCCCTTGGTAGAACAGTCACAGCTTCACTCTGGAAAAAAAGATGGTTATAAAGAGCACTAAATATAGGACGGAATCTCACAAAAAAGAAATTAAAGGAACCCTGATATATTTCAAACTGAAGACCTTTAGCCAAGCACATGTCCAGTACTGCATGAGCCAGAGTCATTTTGAAGCCTCTACTTCTGAGAAGAGAAAATGGAATAGGTTGGTCACTCCTCCTTCCTCGATTTCACAAGTCTTTTCAAAGTTCATAAAACTGTTTCTCATAACTCCATATGCTCCTCCATGTCTAGAAGTTTTCCCCATTTTCATAATCGATCTAATGTGACTCAGATTTACTGAGCTACCAACAAATGCATAAAACTGAGTAAAAGGCCTCTGAAATAAAATAGTAATTTAAAAAAAAAAAACAAAAACAAACCAGCAAAGTCCACTTTCAGACACAACTGTGTCTCGATACATTTTTCTGCTGGGGCACACTAATCGTTGTAACAGCAATGCATTACAATTAGAGAGAGATCTCTGAATTCTTTCTTCACAGTTCTCTCTAGGGAAGAAAACATGGACATAAATACAAGTAAATTAGGACAAAAGGAAATAATGTGAAAGGAAAAAAAATATCAAACATTTAGCCCTTAAAATTAAAAATCTAGAGATTCATTCTCATTACTCCAACACAGTGCCTGCTTGTCTTTCACCAATCCTGTTGTTATGAGATTAAGTTAAAACACACTTTAGAAATGAAACATGTGCGTATTTTCTTAATTCTTACAAGCCACAAAAGAAGGAACATTCAGAACAGTCTGTCGTGGCTTTGAAGATGAAAGCCACAGACTTAATGCCACAAAATCCAAGGGAGGACTAATTCTCATTTGCACTACAACCAAGTTTTAATAAAAAAAACCAACAAATGCAGGAGTAAGCTTTATTTCTTGTGTTTTAAGAAAGAACTAAGCCTTATCTTGACTACGTGTGTGGAATACTTCTATTAGATCTGGTATCTCAACAGGCATATTGACATAAGGGAATTTTCCCTTTACATTGACCATAAGTCTGGGAGCAGACATGGAAATAACAGGTCAGAAACTACCAGAACAAAATCCAGTAGTGTGGAAACAGTTAAGTATGAGGGAAGAGGGAATTGGAAACATAGCTTATAAAGGAAGTATGGTTACAAGCCTAACTTAATTGATATAATGCTTTATCCTTTTGCAAGTCTGGTCCATGCCAGGTACACAGAACAGGAAATAACACCACAATTTCTTATAATTTTTCTGCATAACTCTTATATTACAACTTTCATGCTACGGACAACTCAAGAATTTTAAAATACAAGTTTTAATGATGAAACTGGGTCTTCTTGCTTTCTGTTTCAACCTTCAGAGTTCATACTGTCCAAGATTTCCACTGCAAACACCAGGGCTATAAATTTACTCTCCCTTACTCATAAGAAATTTGATACCCTCATGCAGTCATACGAATTCAGAAACTGAGCATTAAAATAAAAAAGCATTGGAAGAATTAAAACACTGCTGTCCCTCTGTCCTGTGTTTCCTAGAGCAGGCCCCACTCCAGTTCTTTCACTTGCAAAAGCACCCAAATAATTTTGTGCAGAAGGATCAAGTCTAGTCTTATGTTGTAATTCCAAGAACTACAATACCCTGTCAGTTGTAGTCCACAATGGACTTCCCATTAGAAGTCACAAGCCACCATTTTCAAGATTTTTCTCTTAAGGTGTTTTCACCCATATTTCCAATTTTTGAACTGCTACTGGGAAGTTGCCATTGTCATTTACTTATTTTTTATTTTTTTTTCTTCCCAGGTTTCAAATTAAAGCATGACTCCTGACAAGACAAGCTACCTGGAAGGAAAGTCCTCTCAACTTCATTCAGTTTAACACCCATGTCAAAACATGAATGGTTCTCCACTGCCTCTCACTCCCTGTATCCATCCTTCTCCTCCACTCACATTTGCCTCTGTGCCCACGCCATTTTCTGTTCTTTTTCGTATCAAAGCTTCGCCCCCAGATTGCATGCTGAACCTGACATTGAGCAGAAGCACCTGTCTATGTGCACAGCTAGTTAAACTACAGTAAACTGAAGTTTGTCACCTTCATCCCCACACTCTTTGCTCCCTGTGGAAATTTAGACACTCACATGAAAAGCTAGAGGGAAATGCCTGACAGAATGTACTTTCAGTTTGCTACTTTCAAACAGCATAAAAACCACAGGCACTAACAAGTTTTGAGATGCCAGATATAGCAAATTTGACCTCTTGTGCATGCAGTCTCTAATTAGTGCCTGACAGTGCTCTCATCTCACAGAGCATCGATATTCCACAAGGAGGATTTCCAGGATTTAGACGCGGTGCAAAAAGATCCCTAAGAAGGGAGAGGATGCCACAGAGAAGCTCTACCCATATAGGTTGGCATAATGATTGTGTGAACTCCCAGTATAAGAAGGGTAATGCCATACTGTTATTTACGACCATGGCAGGTGGGGTAGGAATCAGTGTCTGGAGAAGTGCTGGAAAGCATCTGCAGTAGGAATTTCCAGAAACTGGGACAAATCCTGCCAGTCTCAGACACATGTGTGCTAGGGATCCTTCTCACCACAAACCAGCAGAGTCAGGGATTCTGACTGGTGCCAGACAGAACTGCACCCTGTGAATAAGCTGCAGCTACTATCCCTGCGGGCTACAAGAGAAAACCAGCTGGAGCAAAAGCTGGTCCACAAATGTTCCCCACTTTGTTGGGGAACAGAGTCCTGATGCCAGAGCTGTATGTGAGGACCTCAAAAGGTCTGGACAGCAAAGTTTGGCAACATATTGGTTGAATGCCGTGCATGCCAACTAGGACAGCACCCAGATTCAACAACGGGCTGTGAAAGGTCCCATGCATGTCGATGGGTTGATTTTTACATGATACTCTGGTGGCACACAAGAGGGGAGATAAAGCATCTCCTATTTCCTGGAGTACCTGCATGGAGACCAGGGAGGAGGTAGACAGACACAGCTAACACCAGAGCTAACTTTCTTCAAACAGGTAACACAAGATAAAGCAATTTCTGGGAAGGTCTGTCCCATGGGGCTGATGTACCTTAAAGTATTAAAAGCCACAAGCAAAGAGACTTACAGACCTTTGAGAGGATATGTCTGTGATCATCGGGAAGACACTGGATTCCAAAAGCCGCCCAGAGCCCTCCTGTCCCAGTTTTGTGAGGCTGGTCTGGGGCATTAAACCACCAACCACTCAAGGACAATCAATTAATCTCTACTTCATCTGGGAAAAGCAGTATCCCCTGTCTCACCCCTTCTTGCGTACCAGCACCTCAGGCGTGCTCTCTTCTAAGTCACGCTGAGGGTCTTCTACAGGATGGACCACATCCCGAGAGCACGGCTGCTGTGCAGGGGCTGGCGGCCTGTCCACCACCGCCCTGCCAGGGAGCAGCACCCGGCCCTGGGGGGCACCCGTCACCCCAGCGACAGCCCCCTGGAGGCCTCGCCAGAGCTCTCCCGTCCCCGCAGGGGGATGGCGCAAAGGGCACCGCGGGGAAGCGGTGCGGGAGAGGCGGCTCTCCGGGGAGGAGTAACGAGGCTTCTCTTA
>VZRW01008958.1:0-21658 GCA_013398125.1 Aegotheles bennettii | reverse complement strand
GCTGAGGGTTGGGGTTGTTCAGCCTGGAGAAGAGAAGGCTCCGGGGAGACCTCAGAGCAGCCTCCCAGTACCTGAAGGGGCTACAGGAAAGCTGGAGAGGGACTTTCTACAAGGGGAGGCAGAACGGTTTCAAACTGAAACATTGGATATTAGGAAGAAATTCTTTCCCGTGAGGGTGGTGAGACACCGGCAGAGGTTGCCCACTGAAGCCGTGGCTGCCCCCGCCCTGGCCGTGTCCAAGGCCAGGTTGGATGGGGCTTGGAGCAACCTGGTCTGGTGGGAGGTGTCCCTGCCCATGGCAGAGGGGTTGTATGATCTTCAGGATCCCTTCCAACTCAAACCATTCTATGATTCTATGAAAACAATTAGGACATAAATAGGGAAAACTTTGGAATTTAATGGGGAACCAAAAAGTGTATGAAAATACATGTGAGGTGTAGGAAGGAGCTTGTGATGGGGCAGAATGCTTCAAGCTTTCCAGAGTTGCAGGTTCCTGGATGTAAGTGACCCTTTGCTGTCTTGACTGTTTTATGGTGGGATTTAGTTGTGAGACACTTGGCTGCTGCTGTGAAGAGTCTCATGGTAAGGGGGGACTGGGAAGTAACGATTCCTATATTCTGTGAAGAGCGATATATTTCCACAAAAGAAAAAGCAGGGAATTTAAAAAGAGCCTGAAGTGAACAAAAGAAGATGAGCACTGTTTTGAACACAAGTTGAAGCCCTGCAAAGACTGAAAGAGCATCAAAATGTATAATCAGACAATTTTATGATGTGTGACAACAGTGACACAAGGAGATCTAATTATGTTTATATTGCAGTTTTCTAATATCTGATTCTGGTTCCATTGTTCTTTCAACATAGCACTTTAATAATTAAAAGAAAAATTTCTGTGGTGCTCATTTCTGTGTGAAGTATTTTGTCAGGCTAAACTTTCTTCAGTTGTCTGATACCATATGATCAGACCACTGCTGTGATATATGTTCTTTCTCTTTTCCTGTTATGTAAATACTTTTTTCCTTTTATTTAAATACTTCTTGTGCCAAACCTAACAGATCTTAAGAATGTCACTCTTTTTTTAAAAAAAAACAAAACAGTCTTGACAGAAGTTAACAAGCTTGTTGGCTAGCATCTGCATGCAAATGATTTCTCTCTCCAAAGCCTGTCATCAGCTTTTCCCCTCCATCTACCACTTGGGTTTCTTGTGGTATAGGGCTTCAGGATTTGACACCAATGATGAAAGAAGGGATTTCAGGAATGTAATTCTTCACTTCGTGAGATTCTGACTCAGCCTGGTATGAGTTTTTGATGGATTAAGTGGATGTTGATTCCTGTCATATGACTACAGTCACAAAACTGTAATCTTGAGCCATATCTTGTGATTTGAGATAAAAATTAATTTTTTTTACTATTTTAATTTTTTTTTAACATAGTAACTGTTTAACTATGAGTAATGTATATTTTAATTCCAGACCCGAAGTGGTAAAACCTGGCAAAAATGGAGCTAAATTGGTTTTCACCACACAGGAAAGCGCTGAGAGAGTTGTTTATGTTAAGTCTGGACATAGTTGCATGATTGTGCTTTTTGGATGTTGATGCTAATGGAGAAAATAAAGTATTTTGGACTAGCATGGAAAGCAGTCCTACAGATACGGGGAGCTACAATGCATTCATGCTTGGACAGGGAACCCAGAACTACCAGGAAGTAGTTTTTGAAATTATTTCTGGGTTCACAGTCAGCAGCACTTGCAAAGACACTAAGAAGAAGATTAACATTTGGGATGATGAGCAGGAAAATATACTTGTTAATAATTTATTGGTTGGGAGTTAGTCCAGGCTGTTTTAATGGAAGCCACTACTTTTAGCAGTAATCTGTTTAAATGAAAATTCCTAACTTTGTATTCCTCTTTTGTTTGTTTTGGTTTTGGTTTGTTTTTTAAATGAGCTAACATGTTTATAAATTGCAAAGCTATTCACGTGGTTTGGATTGTTTGCCTAATGATGGTGGTCTCTAGAAACAAGGGCACAAGTGTAGTAACTAAGACTAAATTCTGGTCACTTCTAGAATAAAACTCCACTGTGCAGAAGAGATGTTGACCTATTGAGAGCAATATGAGACTGGTCAATAAAATCACAGCTGTTAGACTAATTTTTCTCTTTGAGATCAGATGTGGGAAATACTGGATGTGCTGAGGTGGTGCTTCAGTTCAAAACACTAAATACTATCTGCAGAACCTGTCCAGATGTTTGAAAACACATTGACAGAATCCAGACTGTCCTAAACCGTCCTAATGACAATGTAACCACTAGAGAAATAGCTAGTGTTTATAATTCACAGCACACTTGGGAGCTTTTCTGTCGTGTTTTTCTGAAGTGGTACAAGATCTTTGAGCCAGGTCTGGTGCTACTTGCTTTGTTTCAGTGGAAGCTGATCTTTTATTAGTATGCTTTGAAGCAAGAGCTGTGGAAGAACACACGGAGGTAATGTGTAGTACGTTTTCTTTTACATATTGCAACTTGCTATGATGGTGTGGACCAAATGAGATGATGGCGGAGAAGTCAGGAGTGACTAGGTCTTATAGCTCCCATCAGGTTCTGTACAGCCAGTTCACAGCAAGCCCTCAGTGTACAAAGAAACTGTAAAGCTCAGTTGAATAGCTAAGAAGTGGGTAGTTTGGTTTGTTTAAGTTCTGGTAGACTCAAAAGAGCTATACTTAGAAATATGAGGATATAAAAATACTTTTTTTATTAGAATTGCCAATTCATAGGCTCAGGAATGACAGCAGTATTGCTGCCAACATTCACTAAGCTTTTGAACCAAACTTAATTAATCCTGAAATAGTTCTTCTCTGCAGCTTGGCAGATAGCTACAAAAGAACCACAGAAAAGGGTATCATGCTGGTTGTACCGGGAGAGAGGCTGGGCTAGGCATCGACATCCTCCCCCCAACATAGCAGCTGGCTGGGTCTGTGGCATCATGCTCACGCACCAGTGACCTGGGAAGAGCCCTCCTCCAGGCGGAACTGAGGAAGATCCAATAACCAACCCAAGATGACTTCTCTCTTCAGGGCCTGGGCATGCCAGGAGTGCTCATGGCTTGGCTGGCCATCTTCCTAAATCTCTTTCCAACTCCCCCCCCTACCCCCCATCTGTCCAAAAAGTGTGTGAATGCAAGAGTCTTGTTCAATATTTCTATTAGTAAATTGTAGAATCATAGCATAGTTTGTGTTGGAAAGGATCTTTAAAGGTCATCCAGTCCAACCCCCCTTCAGTAAGCAGGGATATCTTCAACTGGATCAGGTCGCTCAGAGCCCCATCCAACCTGATCTTCAATGTTTCTGGGGATGGGGCATCTACCACCTTTCTGGACAACTTGTGCCAGTGTTTCACCACCCTCATAGTAAAAAATTTTTTCCTTACATCTGGTCTGAATCTACCCTCGTTTAGTTTAAAACCATTACCCTTTGTCCTATTGCAACAGAGCCTACTAAAGTCTGCCCCATCTTTCTTATCAGCCTCCTCTAAGTATTGAAAGGAAGGTACGATGTTTAGAGAGAAGTGATTAAAAATTAATAAAATTCAAAGAGGTTATGCATTAATCCTAATAAAAATCAAATGGCTTTGTTTTGTTCAGGAGAAGTAGACTTGTATCTCACATCTGCATTTTAATTTGTTAGGTTTGCTTATCATGCCTGCATTTGATTTTTAAGAGAAAGGCATGACAGATCCTTCAGCTGGTTGTGCTGGTGACCCTTAACCTGCTGCACTGCGCTGTGATGGCACTGGGAGCAGGGAACGAAGGTAAGCCCTGTGAGTGCTCCTGCATACACCCGTCAGTAGAGGGGTCTTCAGCAGACACCTCTTCCCTTGTTGAAGGCTGTGCTGCCTCTCACAGTCAGGAATTGAAGCCTGGAGAAGGGCAGCTTGATCGTGCTGAGGAAGGAAGCAAAAAGGATGCAGAGGGGGATGCAGAGCTCTTCCATTTCTGCTCATCCAGTGCACACAGAGACCCAGACTGGACTTGAAACCTTTGTGTAAGCTGCACATTTCTAAAGCAATCTTAAAAGACTTGCAGTTTTCTGCTTAAGAGTTCATCATCAGTGCCCTTATTTAGGAGGAACACAAGGCCAGTAGATTGGGCATACGCTTAACCAGGAGAAAATGCATGTTGATGGTGTGTCATTGACTGAGTTCAAATAACTTTTAAATGTAAATAAGTAAGTGGTGTCAGCCCAGGAGAAAGGACTCTAAGGGCTGAGTGTTCATTTCTAGGCTACAAGGTCAGACTGCTTACTTTCTGTGACCTGGGAGCCTTGTATTTTGGTTTACCAGAGGTCTGCATCCATGCACTTTTGTTTTCCTATCCTATTGTATTTTACAGAGCTGTAGGTGCTGGTTCTGTGTTTGCCTGAATTACAGCAGAGTTTTAGTAGAAGAGAACCTTGCACTTCTCAAACTGAAGGCAGATCTGCCATTCTGAGGTTTGCACTGTTGAAAGTGCTTGAGCTGAGTGGTCAAAATGTGCTGGTTTACATCTATCTTAGTGAAAGGATCAGTATTTATACAAGAGTGATGGTGACACTGTATCATCAGCGTGTGATATCAGAGCTAAGGATGCTGTACTTAGCCCTTTTGTATTGACACGTGCTGAATGGGGAATAATGCATTTTTAAGGTTATAGAGCAAAACCTTACCAGGTTGCATGCCAGATATAACTCGCTTTAAAAATATTGAAAATATTTTGAGCACTCCTTTAATTAATCTTCCTTGGTTAATATTAACCAAAATTACCTTCTTTTCATGTGATACTGCAACTTGAGGGAAGACAAACTTCACAGAGTGTGAAATTTTTTTCCTGGGGGAGGGGAATAACAAATCTTAATGAATTGTGATTAGTTTATCAGTCTTGGTTTTGTTGTTGTTGTTTTTGTTGTTGTTGTTTTCCCTTAATAATGTAATAAGATCTCATTTCTTTTTAGACAAAAGTTACCAGACTGTTCAATCACCAGCTTTTACTACTTTTGCCATAGTTGCCTGACATTTTCTGTCTAGATTCTCACTATTTCAGTGTCTAATCAGTTTTTTCACTTTCTAAGCAACTTCTATGTTCTGAGCATAATATTTAAGCTTTGGTTTGATAGTTTCATTCATAAAAAAAATCCTCCTTGCTTTTGTTTTCCCTTCTCTGGAAGACCAGGACATGGATGTACCTGAAAAGATAAACCTGGCTAACAGTGAACTGTGGTTGGGTGAGGTAATCAGGTTGTTATTGCTGTTGAAGTTGTGTTCCCCTGTGGCTTAAGTAGGTACCATTTAGGTGCCTAGCAATCATAACAGCCAGGTAATTCAAGGAGAAGGTTTAGATGCTCCAGATGTGTAGCATGTGAGTGGGACTTGAAGGAGGTGTTCTGTAATGGGCTACTCCTTTTTTAATTTACTCCTGAGTATTCAGAGAGACACTTTTAAGTAGAACACACAGAATATGTTGTAGGCATGTGCACACTATGATTACAGAGGTTTTCTTGCTTCCAGCTATTCATACTTACGAAGTTCCTGAAAACACAGGCTTTTGCGTGAAATTCACTGCTTCATGAACCAACTGAACAGTCAAGTAAGTGATGAACGAGGGTGGGTTGCTCTCAAACAACAAAAATTTCTTTTTAACATGTCTACTTAGTATTTAGAGAGGACTTTTGTAGTGAAGTTCAGATTTCACTGTTTACTTGGTCAAGATTAACTGATTTTTGTGGATAGATAAAATGAGCTACATAAAGTTCAGTTGGCCAGCTGACATCACCAGCCCGCACATCAAATGAAGGCTTCATGACACTGCCATGCATATCCTGAGAAGGTTTAATGATGCCTTTAATTAGATATAGAGAGAGCTGAAGGAAAAGTAAGAATTCTGTGAGTAAAGAACTGTTTACTGTCCCTTAGTAATGCAATTTTGACATGCTATGGCCTTCAACTTTTTGTCTTGATTAATTTTATCTAAAGGAGACGCGTGCATAGAGCAGAAGATGTTTCTGTTGTGTAGGTGATTGATCCAAATTTAGCGTGGTGCTTTCTAGTACTGTGTATGTCAGCTTACAGGTTCTCTTTTTGGGGTAATATTTAAAGGATCCACATCTTCAGTTTCAAAATAAGGACAAACTGCATTCTGATGGATCCACAAATTTAAAAAAAAACCAAAACAAAACCAAAACCCAAACAAAACAAACAAGAAAAAACCCTACAGGTATTATTTTTCTGATCTGGTTCTCAAGAACAGTTTATAAAGCCCTGCAGTTTTCCAGTACAGCTTGTAAAGTGCAGGCTGTGGAACATTTCTGTATCACCTCCTCCTTAAATTAAAGCACATATCTTGAAAAGTTACAGTCTTTTTTTTAAAAAAAATAAAGTCGCTAGAAACTTAAAAGGAAGATGCTGAGGATGGATCTTCAGTGAATTGGGTGTGAATAAAAGGAGGAAAAGAGTAAGGTGATAGTTAAACAGGTGTTCACTGAACTCACAGCCTGAAGGAGGTTGTATTGGTAAAGGGGGGAACAATTGGTTCCACAGAAATCAGTCTTTTTTGGGCGGTTTTATTGTTAAAACCCACATTTTAATCTCTGAAGAATTCATTGGTTTGGTAAAACTTTAGGTCTTTGCCCCTGCTTTGCGCAGGGGAAATGGCTAGATGATCTCGAGAGTTCCCTTCTACCCTCAGCTCTTCTGTGATCCCATAAAAATCTCCAGGTTTGTTGTCAGCAGTTCTAGCCCTGGATGTCTTTTAAGAATTGTCCAGAAAAGTCCTTAAGGGATAGGTTATTTTGTCCTTATTTATTTGATCCTAAGGATTCTTGCTGCCATTTTGTGTGATAATTAAGTGGTAAAAACTGTTTATACATGAGATCTTTTTTTTTAACTCCTCCAGTCTTTCTCTCACCTGCAAAACTTAAGGTTTTTTAACATCAGGTAACTTGGAAAATATTAAATATTATGAAGTGTGCAGAAATCCACCAGAAATGTGCTTAAAGTTGATTCCCAGTTTAGTTACATCTTAAGACTCATTCTTTAATCTAGCATGTTCTTGCATTGCTCTAGTTATAAACCAAAATGTTGTGTACTGCTAAATCAGGTATCTTACATAAATGTTTTTTTTCTTTGACCCTATTACTCCTATGATCCAGATATTTAACCTGATCCTAAATTAGTTTAAGACCTCTATTCAGTACATCCATGACTGATACTAATTATCTTAACTGTATTTTAATTTTCTTACCAAGTTCTATACTATAGTTATTTGCATTGTCACCTTTTTCTTTTTTTTTTTTTTCTTACTGGTGCAGTATTAGATTTCTTCTAATCTACCTATACTTTCCAGCATTTTAAGATTAACTGAAATAAAAATTAATGGTCCGTAGTATGGTTTATTCAACTTCCTAAATTCTTGGATGTAGTTTATCTGATCTGCTGGTTTAAAAATATTTAGCTTTAGTAGATGATGTGTTAACATCTCTCTTTAGATACTGTTGGATTGCAAAGTATTTTCAACACATGACTACAGAATCTAGATAGCCTTTAAGAAATGTGGCAAAATACTTATCAGACACTTTTCTTTCTCCCTGTTTTGTGTTCTTACTGTCTCTGGCATTTGCAGCTAGTAAAAGTCCAGTAACACAATGGAAGTTAAAAGATTGTTGGTTTTTTGGAACAAACTCATTCTATCAGCCTCAGCTAAACTATTTACATGGACTTGCCTACCTCCTGTGTTTGTTTGCTTTTCTTATCAATTTCTTACAGTTTATGACTTCAGGGTTTATAGCCACTATTAAGAGAAGTCTTCCATTATGTAATTGGAGCCAGCTGCTTTTAGTTCCCCTCTCTGGCTGTGGTTTAGTGAGCAGTTCAACTTGGCTGATGGTGAGTTGCTGCCAGAAGGGGGAGATCTCACTTCCTATCCCTTCCCTGCTCTTAGGCTGGGAATTCTTGTGTCTGGTGTTTGCCAGACCCTGCTGCAAGGTGGTTCAAATTGACTCAACTTAGCATAAATATTTTCTTCCTCCCCCTCTCCCCCCTTTTTTTTTCTTGCTTTGATGTATGGGGAGTTGACTCATAAACAGATATAATGCATGCTAGAGCTGGTACAAGATGTGGTGGATCAAGATGAAGAGCATAGCCTATGTCTTTTAGCAATATTTTTTTTAATTGTTGAACAGGCTCATCATGCAGCTGTATCCTAAGCCAGTTTGGCATCTCAGTCATGGGATAATTGTTTTATGAGCATCTAGAAAATCTAAAATTTGACCTTTTGAAATACCACCTGCCCATACTATTTTATTTGAACCTGATTATAAACAAATACAATCAAGTAGCGGTGGCTTGGTTGCCACTAATATTTGGTTGTTTAGTCCAACCAGACAGCTGAAGATGAGGCACAATTTAAGATTCTTTGTTTGGTGACTGCATCAGAGAGTGTTTCATTTACACTTATTTCTTCCCACAACCTCTACACTCCAACCTGCAGCTTTGAGCTCCCTATGGGACACTATAAGTGAGTTGCCCACAACTGCTCACAGCCAGCAAGCGTGGGGGCTTCTGCACAGTTTAGGACCCTCCTAGAAGAAAGCAGCTGCTGTACAAAATTATCAGAGCGTAGAGTTCCTTAATTCAGGAAGATGACAGGCCAAAGGGAATCTCCAACATTAGATATGGCTGACAGCAGATCTCTCAAATGCTAACAGTATCTGTCTAAATCAAGGTGTGAGCAGACTGAGTAGTTCCAATATGGTCCTTACCAGCAGCCCTGTGTTTCTGATTTAGAAGTGCATTGACTACAGCAAGGAGGTCTCTTGAATCTCAGTGTAGTGTGCTTTATTCTGGAAGGATGGTATCAGTTCATTCACTACAGAAATACTCCCACATTATTTTTAACATATTCCTTGCCTTGACCTGATTGGTGCAATTACCGTAGTTGGGTTACAGGGATGACAGTGGAGTGTGTACAAAATGCTGAGAGTGTTCTCTGTAGAGCCAGTAAAGTCTGGGGACGAAGCTGAAAGATGTGTCTGATGTGATCTCACATTCATTTGAACCATTATTGGCAAACGTGGTTGGATCTGGTTGTGTTATCTATTATAAACATACAATTCATGTGTGCCTTTAAATACAGCTAATGGCAGAAATAACAATTAAAAAACCTACCTTGCTGGGAGAGAGGTGAAGGTGGCTTTGCTAAACATTCATGATGGAGGTACAGAGGCAGGTACAGAATGCTTTACAAAGCCTAAGAGAATAGAAGAGCCTTTAGTTAAAGGAAAGTGTCCAGGACAGCTTTAAGACTTCTTTATTAGTGATGGCTGTTCATATAACCTGCCAATGAGAGTAGTGGGAAGTGGAAGGGAAGGCTGTGGGTATTATATAAGGAGTTTATCTAATTACAAAGCAGGAAGGGACATCTGGACGGGAGACTCTGCAATTGTAAAAACGGGCTGCTTCATTTAACTATGATGAAGAAAGAATTGAGTCACTGCTGAAGACATTACGACTGTTAACTTTCTGGAGCAGAAAACATGACTTAGGAAATGCAAACTTCAAGACGCCAGATTGGGTGATGCTAAGAGGGAGAACTGAATTGTAATCAGAGTGGTGAAGTTGGCATGATTTATGGCTTGTGATTATTAACCTATTTTAAAAAAGATAAACAGTTGAGTTTTAATAATGGGGGAAAATAGCTAAGTTACAGAACAAGGCTTTTTAAAAGAAATACAGCTGGGACAATGGCAAACAAAGTCATACTTTAGATTATAGTAATTAAAATAGCCATCCCAGATTTAAAACCAGAAGGAATGGATTCCAAAGTAAGTGAAAACAGGTACAGAAAATGCAGAATTTTAGTATTAAATGTTTAATAAGTAATCTAGAAGAGGCTTCTTGCGTTTTTAAGATTATTTTATTCTTTAAAGACTATATGGTTATTGAATGAACTAAGGGAGAACTTAAAAATCAACTTGTCAGTAAACATGGAGGTCAAACTGAGTTGGGAAGGAATACTCAGTAGTGTAAGTATGCAGAGTTGAAAATATCAAGTTTTCAATTAAGAGGTCTGGTAATCAGTCCAGTCAAGAGCAACACACAGTAAATATGTTATGTGCTGCTTTAGTACTTTGAACTGTTTTTAGCTTGTGCTACCCTTGGAGGAATTCCTGAGTTTTTTCTTGCATGCTCTAAAGTAAAATTGCCCTTTCATGACAACTGAAATGGAAACCAATTATCTAGCAATTCCAAGAAAACAAAAGGTACACAGATATTAATATGCCTATCTTAAGCTTCTCAAACACACAAGACATGAAACATAATCCTTTTTGGCATGATGCAAGACCTTCCTTTTTAGTTAAATAGCAAAACCCACCACACTTGTCACTTCCACACTGTCACAGCTGATAATCAAATATCTTAGCTCCTTCAAATACCCTACATCAATATTATTTGGCAGTGGCAGAGGTAGTCAGTTATCCCTGAAAAACTACCTGATCATGTACTTAGATAACCACAAACCTGCTTGAGCAGTGTAAATCCAGTTTATAGTAGTTGTGAGTAGTACATGGGCACTGGCTTACAATAACAAAAGTGTTAACCGAAGTGCCAGAGCAGTGGTCTCTGACACTTCAGGTTCAACAAATGCTACAAGAACTGAGCAGTGTTGTACCCTTTTACATCCCTAACAATAACTGAGGATGCTGGTAGCAGAAGGGAATTGGCCTGTGAGCTCTCCGTGCCAGTCTGTTCTCTGGCCATTGTTGGACAGACTGCTGGGCTAGATGGACCCTTTGGGCTGACCACTGGGCACTTGCATTCTTCCTGCCTTCCAGCAGGAGATAAGAATCAAGACCTCGGACTATTGCTTTCCAGCATGTCAAGAATGGCACTTAGTGCAATGATATCCAGCCAGCTGAGAAAATCAATTTAGTAAGTCATTACTTACTAAACTTATATGGACTGTGGGATTAGTAGGAAAGAAACAGATTCAAATGCATTTGTTCAGGTTTTTTTTCTGTGCTTGCAGCGTAGAGATTTTCCTGATAAACATACCTGCAGTTTTGCCTAATCTAAGTTATTAGTTAAGCATATCAGTTTAGTAAAGGCATAAGCCATTGCAGACATTTCAGGCATTCCAGATTAGTAAAGATGCAACTCTTTGCAGAAGTCACCTTTCCACCCACCTTCTCTGTGGTGTCTTTTCAATATATAAAAGAGTTTGTGATCATCTCTTCCCCATATCACTTAAAAATCAATTAACACTTTTAAAATGTTCAATACAGACCGAGTTTTGTTCTATTATCTTATTGCTTAGAAGCTCTGTGGGACTAACTTCAAAAGTACAGGCAATATTTAAATTATATATTACATGTTTATTATGGTGCAAATTTTTTTTAAAATTTATATTTTATGAAAGATCAGAAGTATTTACAATTTTTGTAAGATAAACTTGTATGCTGTAATTTACAGTTTGACATAGTAACAATTCATAAAAATTCAAATGCTTTAGAGTTGTGTTTACAAATTAAGTTTCTTAGGAGGCAGCTACATTGGATATTGCTGTATACACAAGCAAGAACCAGCTTGCTACATATATTGTGGTTTTTTGTTTTTTTTTTTAATCGGATAGCTACATGTATTTTTTACATTGTTTTTTAATTTCTTTACAAAAAGTTCTATAAACTTGTATGGCTTCAAAATTGTAACCTGCACCCAATGCAAATGTATGTATAATCACCTGACTGAAGGCTAGTTTAAAAGTGCTGAAACATAAACTACTTCATTTAACTTAGAAATGAAAGTAATAATTTGATTAAAAATAGCAATACACTTTTGGGTTTTCATTAATAAAATATTGTCACGTTAAACACAGTTTGATTGCAAAGCAGATTACAATTAAGATTCCAGTAAACAAGACTGTACCATTTTTTGAGTTAGAAATTTACGATTCAGTAAGATTAGTAAATTAAGAGCCAAATATACTCTTCTAATCAAATCTACAGTACAGTATGTACTTAGTGCTAACAAGGAACTCTCATCTGCAAAAGTGTGTAGTATACATTAGAATTTATGTAGCCTCTACCAAGCTTAATTTCTTGTAAAGCTTCAGCAGTCCAATTCATTACTGGTTTTGCATGAATTAGTTCAAACAGGTCTTATTGTTTTAACAGAGAATTTGAGATGGATACTGGTATTCACAATGGTCATACGAAATTCCCACGTGCAGGTTATTGGATTATTTTGCCCCAATACTTTTGATTTCAGCATTGAAAAAACACTTGATAATACAAATATATAGATTTTCTAAATTAGTGACTTGCTTTAAAAAACGTCACTTCTCTGTGCTTAGGCTGTGGCAAGCAGATTAGATGACAATATATATATTAAAATTGGTGGTTATAGAAAAAGATTAAACTAATAGGAATAGCAGTACTTGTCATCCTGCTGCTATAAAATACCCTTCTAAAATGCTATTCCTCCCAAAGTACTGTGTTTACATTCACATCACACAACCCCAAAAGCACTCAAAGTCCAAAGACTTGCAGTCAGAGTGAAGGGAAATGCTGTTTTCTTTTAAAATTTTACCATCTCCGGTGATTTTTCAGGATTCTCATCTTCAGTGAGAAGATCTTCAGTGAGAAGATTTCAGGATTCTCATCTTCATTCTCATCTTACAGTTACTGTCTCAAAGTTTCAAAGTCCCGTGTGATGCATCTCCCTTTACTACAGTCATTTATTGCAATTACCCCATGAGGAAGTAATCCAGTATTTTAAACCTCTTTTAAAACAATCTCCTGTTTTGCAAATCTGCCTTTAAATAAATCCCCATCATAGGAACTTTTATAAAGTTGTGTGTATTATACAGACACCGTGCTTTCTTAATGAAGAGCCAGGCTTTGAAAAAGGAAGTGAGGCATGTGAATAACAACTTGGATAGGCACAGGCTTTTTAAAAAGGCACAAATGTTATGCAATTCATATAAAAATAAATTAAATCTACAGCATTAATTCAAACAATCACAACGCCCATAAAATTTACTAACTGCAGAATTAAATCTCTGCTGTCTTTTGCAATTTTGTAACACATTGCACTTAAGTAAGATCCCCTATATGAACCAAGTTACATGTTAATACACGGGCATGAAGTCACACTTCTTTTATACATCTCCAACTCATCTGGTTTTGTGGCATGAGTGGATAAAAGAACTACATGAGACTTTGCCCCTGCTTTCTTTAAAAACTGGCAATTATATCTGAAAAATGAGTATTACTTATAGAAAGCACAAAAATTTCTTACTCGCTCTTCTACATTTTTAGGCTTAATGTTTACAGTATAACATACAATTTCATACGTTCATTACAACTATGGATTACTATTTTGACTTCATCTATATAAATTTACTAAAATTTCAACAAATTTTCCCAAATATTGCAGTTGATCATTTACAGACAGTGTTGAAGATAACTTCAGTGCTATTATAAAGTAACAGAAAATTTGCAAAATTACTTTCAAAAGTGCATTTTCTGTTCTGTACTTCAGCCTCAGAGTAGGTCAACATTTTGAAAAAATTAATGCATGTTAAAATAGTGTTTGAAAAGTGGAGAGGGCAGAATGAACTTCTTGCAGTCCTTTGATCCAATGACTTTCACAGGTACATCAGCAGTCTGCCATATACCGTCCTGAAAAATAAACGTTTTTTTGCAGTCAGTAGATACAACGGATTTAGTCAGTATTTTCCTGGGAGCAGTTTCAGTAACTACAGAAAAACAAAAAACCCTGTGCAACAATGTTTGGTCATGTTTTCATTAAAAATAACTATTTGAGCATCACTTATTTAACAGGTTTGTATTTTTATAATTTAACACTATAGAAAATAGAATATTAATCTGAATATATAAGCATGCCAGTATCTTACCAGTGACAAATCTCTTCTTAAGGAGGGAAAGCCGATAGCCAGTGCCTACGAGCTCTACATCTACTCCTGAAAGGGTGCTGCCTTCACTAATGAATTGCACTGCAAGTGTTGCTGGTTTACTGGGTCCCTCTGAAAGTTCAAATTTTGCCCTGAGGGATCCAGAACCTGTAAAAATAACCAAACTGAAAAGTTGGTTGTTTGACAAGAACAAGATGATTTCCCAAAAGTTTTAGTAGTAAGAAGTGAAACTAACATATGGTGACCTTTGAGATCTATTTCTAGCAGCAGTTGTACATAGATTTTCAAGAGAGATGAGAGTACAAGACTGTTTTTTCCAACGCTCTGTTTAAGACAAAGACTAGTGAATGATTTGAAGAGAAACAATACACATTTCTGCAAGATTATACAAAATGTGTGTATCAGACAGCCTGGTAATCTCTTATTATTTGAAGTATCAGGTTGGTTCCTATAATCATCGTTTATGCTTGCTGGTCTGTAAATACTTAATACCACCTATCCCATATGTAGTACTTTTCATTAGCAGATCTGAAAATACATCAGAATATTTAAATGTCATGATCGGTCTGGATGAACATACATGAACAAAACCACTGGAAGAAACGCAGCTATACGGTAATGTACCCAGAGGAAAGTGTCTTATTTTTCTTGTAAAATCAGACAATGTCTGATTAAATACTTTTCCCCACAAACTTCAGTTGTATTTTTCAGAGACAGTGGTGAAATGTCATCACTTTGATGCTATTATAAAGCAGTACTAGTTACTTTAAGTGCATTTCTGTAGTCAATGCAAAAGGCATTTAAAAAACCCCACAACACTGTTACTAGTCTCTTTTTCTAGTTTTTAAACAAGTCTTTTCTCGTTCTTGCAAAATATGCTGGAAAAATGAGATTTAAATAATTAATGGAATCATGGAAGTCAACTATTTTTACTTCTTTAAAACAATTTGCTGTTCCTAGTGGTTGGAACTGCTAAAAGACAAGGAGAGTTAGTAACTGAAATGTTACTGGGGTAAAAGCAGGAATTAATGAATGAAATTGTTTTATGCAGTGGCTTGGTCTTGATAAATTAGTTCTGTCATAGTTTGTGTGAATTTGAACTTCTTTCCAGTATAAGTATGGAAACTCATATATTCAAGTGCTTTGAAAGTTTGTTCTGTGTTTTATCTCTGTCTGCAACTGACAGCTCACATAATGTGTTGGACCATAAAAAACCCCAAAACATTTTACCACCCTGTACACCACAATAAAGAAGACTTAAAGACATTTGTCCTAATATTAACAGTGTTTGTACAGTTTCTCCCTTAGTTTCTGTAAGTGTAAGACCAACATAGTATTACTTCTTCTTAAATACTGAATCGTGAGTACTATGTGTTCATACTCAAAAGAAACAGGGAAGAAAGATGGTGAGAAAAAAAGGGAATAAAGCAGAAGCAGTGGGATATGTGCAAGTCTACTGAACACACAACAGGATGCAATGTGCATGAGTGGCAGCCCATTTTATGCTGCTCTGCAGGTGTACAATAACTTCATCTGGCTGCATTTGCGTTTTACTGTAATTTTTCTTTTAAAAGAAGCTCCGCAGTTTGGAAAAGAGGGGAAAAAAGTGGGCTATCTATGTAATCATAATGGAAGACAGGTGGCAAAAAACTGTGAGGTCAGTGAGGGACAAAGTACACCAGGCTACAGCAACAACCTCTGTCTGATAAAATTCTCTCTGATTTTGTTTGAATGATGACCACAACTTTGCAGCCTCTGGAGGAATGGAAGAAGTCTTCCCTTTCCAGGTTTGTGGTTTCTGTATGAAACCAGTCATATTTACAAGCAACTCCGTGCTTTCATAACGCCCTTCACTAAATTCTTAAGAGGGCTAAAGGCCTTTCCTTCACATGACAAACTCATTTCTCTGCAGAGGCTGCAAGGGCTGTGACATCAACAGGACCTCAGCGAAAGGCAGTTGGGCAGAGGAAACTATTGGTACCTTACAAAATGCTATATAAATTACCACTCTGAGCTGATGTGCATAAGTTCTTTTTTTTTTCCTGGAGTCATATATGATCAAAACAAAACCCCCCAAAATGTTGCTTAAGAATTATCTATTGTTGACTCTTATCTCAGCACAGGACTTTTGGATCTTTTTTGGTTTTCTTCCCCCCAGTTCTTTCACTTACATCTTTCTACTTCATTTCAATTGTCAGTGTGTGGAAAGACACAGATATTAAACATATTTTCATTTGAATAACTGCCACTTCCAAATAGCATTGATGTAATTATTTCCTACTCAGTCTAAACTCCAATTTAGAACTACTAATTGCTTTCAGGGAGCTTCACTATTTTCCTTTTATTGCTAATTAATAAATTTATATTTTGACATCTCACTGTTAATGAAATCTCTTAGGAGGAAATTAATTGAGAAGGTGGTGAAATGGTAAACAGGATACAGCATGAGAAGATGTGTAAACAGGCATGAGGGCATAGAGGCCAAAATTATTACATTTTTATTACTGTTATAATTTTTCTGTATAAGAAAACAAAATAAAAGAGTTCAGCTTGCCTCCATTCTCAGACTTCTCTGAAATGCTAGATATTTTCCAATAAGCTTTCATCTGGTCTGCATTCCTGTAAGAGAACAGTAGGTTAGTTATAAGCTCCATTTTTAATATATTCTTTCCCTAGATTTACACTGGTATGTTACATCTCTAAATGGAGGTTTATAAAAACACTTGATCATTTTAAGGTAAGTTTGCAGGAAACTATACAAAGCAAACAGGAAGAGAAGAAAGAGTGTGTCTGCATTGCCGCAGAGCTCAGAAACACACATCACCTTTTGTACAGTTAACACTCCTATGCCCTGGCTTTGGCTCCACAACTAAAACCCTGTGTAGTCTCAAAGCGTAAGGACAGGCCAAACACCCTGGAAGCAGTTTGAGAGCTGCATCTTTATGCCTCATGACAATGGTGTGAGGGAGAGCAATGTTGATTGTTTTCCCCTATGTGAGACTCCTGGCAGCAGGAATTTTGTTCCACTTCTGTTCTAGTAAAACTAGTTGGTGAAAGTGACACAGGGTTTAAGATAACTTCTGAGCTGTAAAGGGACAGAAAAGGGCACTAAGCACCAGTCTCTAAGCTGACAGGGCATTTTAACTCTTGGAGCCCTCTGCAGCAGTTCCATCAAAGGAAAGTCAACAACTTACAGCTGTGAGCAGCATGAAGTGCTGGTAAGTTTGAAACTGCTTTTGGCATTGGTGTAGCAGGAGTAAAACGCTCACACAAGTAGCACCGATGCTAGCAGTTACTTGCAGGAGGTCGAGTTATAAAACATTTCATTTTAAAAAAACAAAATCCCACCCAATCAACCAGACCAAACAGGTAGCACAACACAAATACTAGAGTGGCCTGGGACATGACCCAGGCTCAAAAATCTGGCCTTGGGTAGTTGCACAGGTGAAAGAATCTGGACTCAAGTCCCTTAATGCAATGAATCTGTAACTGTCACAAAGATTTGAGTCTTCCTACCTAACACCAGGTGTTCTGGGTGGGTGTTTCTGCTCTCATTCAGGCTTCATTACGAGGGGTTTGTGGAGGAAGGCTGGGCAGGGAGACTGGTTTCACCAGACATTTTAGTCATGTTGTTCAGGCCAAACCACAGGTGCAGTGGTTGAATTCTGCTCACCTTTTGCTCCAGGGATGTGCTCCAGGGATGTACTGCTCTGCCTAGATCCACTACCCTCTACTTTTCTTCACTAGTTTGTATATCAGTTTCAAGTGCTACTGTAAATGCAGGATTAGAAGGTGGTGGCAGGTGGCTGCTAGTCAAATAATAATCTGCATGATGCTTGAATTGAGAAACAATGCTACCTGGCTTGTGAAGAGCTCCTCAGTTTACTAAGGTTTGTTTCAAAACCATTTCAATTAGAAGCTAATTTTTAAGATAGAACAATCAAGAAATCTTTTTAAGAACTGCATTTCTTCTAGTCTCTATATAATCCATACATATGCATGTATTTATATACACACAAAATATTTTTTAACAATTAAAAGATTTTGGTTTCAAATTACTGTATGAAAAATGCCTATGCTATTGGCCAAAAGAAAGCAAACACTGGAAATTTTGTAAAGGCTTGTATTATTACACAGTTGGAATGTGTGCATATTGTCTCATTTTAGTTTATGTGAACTGGCTGTGCATGACCCATTTTGAACCAGAAAATGTCCTAAATATCTGATACTACACATTTTACCGAGACAAAAATAATTAGCTGTTCCTTCCAGTGACATTTTTCATGCTATGACACTAATGAATACACCAAAATTAATCTGAAATAATAAAAATAAAAGCATTAATATTACCATTTTGCAGGTGGAAGTGATTGCATGTTTGTTACTCCTCCATCTACTGGCACCACAACCTGGACATTAGACAGCATACTAGGCACATTCATAGACTCTGGATTGTACTTATAATCCACTCTCACATCAGTAGTGCTAGCATTACATTTCCAGTAAGTTGCAAGATTCAAGGGAGTGGACTGGATGCCATGTGAAGATACCTGTAAAAGAATAAACCATTGAAAGCAGCTTAATTAAAATATTCCCTTTTGGGGACAGAATTAGGGAATGATGGTAAGGAATATAACCCTAAATCCTGATAAAAGATCAAGAGAATAACTGATCTCTGAGTCCTTACTTGCAGAATTCTGAAGACTGTTACAGCCTGAAACAATTCCTGTTTTTATTATTTTTACGTTAAATAATTAGAGGAAATCTTTAAAATCCCTCTGGCACATGAGGCTCCTTCCTATCTGGGCTTTTGTAAGTTGAAACAGGTTTTGTTTTAGCCATGTTCTGCCTCACACAAGCAGCACACTTGTGGCCAAATGACTTCATCCTGAGCAGTTGTGTGCCATACCAATACAGTTGCCCAAGCAGCCAGAGAGTGCAATACCTGTCATTGTGTGACAGGCAGCCACCAACAGTTCTTACCTAGTCAATGTATTTTCCTGCTGCAGGAGGGTTGGATACTGCTTCTGTAGCTGAGCTTGTGTCCCTACCCTGCTGCTCTCTACCACCTTCCTAGTCTACTTGAGGTACCTTCTATGTTCTTGGCAGCCCAGAACCTTTTTTATCTGCCAGGGCTTCTGCATGACAATGCCTCATTTTTAGCTGACAGTAAAGATCTTAAATAGATACCATTTTTCCACAGTACCCATTTCTGCAATCCAAAGAAGTGTTTTGTTTCTTCCATCTTTCTCAGGAATTCTGTTTGCTTAATGTGCTTTTTATAGAATCATAGAATTGTTTTGGTTGGAGAAGACTTTTAAGATCATCAAGTCCAACTGTTAACCTAACACTAGGCAAGCCCACCACTAAGTGCCACATCTACACCTCTTAAATACCTCCAGGGATGGTGACTTGAACACTTCCCAGGGCAGCCTGTTTCAGTGCCTGACAACCCTTTCAGTGAAGAAATTTTTCCTAATAGCCAACCTAAACCTCCCCTGGCACCACTTGAGGCCATTTCCCCTTGTCTTCTCACTTGTTACTTGTTAGAAGAGACCAACACCCACCTAGCTACAACTCCTTTCAGGTAATTGTAGAGAGTGATAAAGTCTCCCCTCAGTCTCCTTTTCTCTAAGCAAAACACCCCCAGTTCCCTCAGATGCTCCTCCTAAGAATTGTGCTCTAGACCCTTCACCAGGTTTGTTGCCCTTCTTTGGACATGCTTTCACAAAATCTTCATAGGCAAACTCAGGAAGCGTTGGTTGGATGAGTGGACAGCGGGATGGATTGAGAACTGGCTAAGTGGCAGATCCCAGAGGGTCGTGATCAATAGTACAGAGCTTAGTTAGAGGCCTGTCACAAGTGGTGTCCCCCAGGGTTCTGTACTGGGCCCAGTGTTGTTCAATTTGTTCATCAGTGACTTGGGTGAGGGGGTAGAGTGCCTCCTCAGCAAGGTCTCTGGTGATACAAAACTGGGAGGAGTGACCGATACCTCAGGAGGTTGTGCAGCCCTTCAGAGGGATCTTAATAGGTTGGAGAGATGGGCAGAGAAAAACCTTGTGAAGTTCAACAAGATCAAATGCACGGTCCTGCACCTGGGGAAGAACAACCCCATGCACTGGGGTTGGGGGCCGACCTGCTGGAAAACAGCGCTGCGGAGAGGGGCCTGCGGGTCCTGGTGGACAACAAACTGGCCATGAGCCAGCAGTGCACCCTTGTGGCCAAGAAGGCCAATGGAATCCTGGGATGTATTAGGAGCATTGCCAGCAGGTCGAGGGAGGTGATCCTGCCCCTCTTCTCAGCCCTGGTGAGGCCACATTTGGAGTTCTGTATGCAGTTCTGGGATCCACAGTACAAGAGAGGCATAGAGCTCCTGGAGCGGGTCCAACAGAGAGCCACTAAGTTGGTCAAGGGTCTGGAGAATCTCTCTTACAAAGAAAGACTGATGGAGCTGGGCCTGTTCAGCCTCAAGAAGAGGTGACTGAGGGGGGACCTTATTAATGTGTATAAATACCTAAAGCGTGGGTGTCAAGAGGATGGAGCCAGGCTCCTTTTGGTGGTGCCAATCAATAGAACAAAAGGCAAAAGGCAGAAACTGATGCACAGGAAGTTGCACCTGAACATGAGGAAGCANAGAATTTCTTTACTGTGCGAGTTCCCGCACACTGGAACAGGTTGCCCAGAGGGGTTGTGGGGTCTCCCTCACTGGAGATATTCAAGAACTGTCTGGATGCAGCCCTGTGCCGTGTGCTCTAGGATGACCCTGCTTGGACAGGGAAGTTGGACCAGATGACCCACTGTGGTCCCTTCTAACCTTTAAAATTCTAATTCTAATATAAGAGCTGGACTGACAGGTTATTCTGGTTTTTCATGTAGACAGTTGTCTCAGATGTTCAGCCATTTCAACGCCTAGCAAAAAATACCTGTTCTCCTTTTGGGGTAAGTCTTATCTGTCTTAAATTTTCATTATTTTTTTATTGACAGCCATAACATCTTCTCAGAGATTCACAAAATACTTGAGGTTGGACAGGACCTCTGGAGGTCATCTGATCCAAACCCTCCTGCTCAAGCAGGGCCACCTGGAGCCAGCTGCCCAGGATCATGTCCAGGTGGCTTTCTAGTATCTCCAACGATGGAGACTCTAGCACCCCTCCTGGCAACCCGTTCCATTGCTCAGCCACCCTCACAGGAAAACCTGTTTCCTGATGTTCAGTGGGAACCTCTTGTGCTTCTGCTTGTGCCCATTGTCTCTGGTCCTGTCACTGGGCACCACTTGAAAGAGTCTGGCTCCATCCTTTTTATACCCTCCCTTCAGTGTGGGTTTACACCCTCCCTACAGTGGTAAGATCCCCCCTAAGCCTTCCCTTCTTCAGGCAAAACAGTCCCAGCTCTCTCAGACTTTCCTCACAGGAGGGATGCTCCAGCCCAACATCTTTGTGGCCCTTTACTAGACTCTCTCCAGTATGTCCATGTCTCTCTTGCAATGAACAAGACAGAACTGGACGCAGTACTCTAGGTGTGGCCTCACCAGTGCTGAGTAGAGGGGAAGGATCACCTCCCTTCACCTACTAGCAATACTTTTCTTAATGCAGCCCAGAAGACTATTTGCCACCTTTGCAGAAAGGGCATGTTGTTGGCTCACGTTCAACATGGTATCCTCCAGGTGCTTTTCTGCCAAGCTGACTTCCAGCTGGGTGGCCCCCAGAA
>VZRW01008957.1:81092-154588 GCA_013398125.1 Aegotheles bennettii | reverse complement strand
TCTGTGATTCTGTGACATCTGTAAAAATGCTTTCTATTAACAAGCGACTTTAGCAATACTTGAGTAAGAGCAGGTGAAGAATAACAGAGGATAAATTAACAAGATGCTATAAGACATTAGAAAGGACATATATTGTATTATCTTATTCTATCGTAGAAGTGTATCCTGTCTTCTGTACAGGACTGGTGATAATTGTGAGTAATTAGTAATTATACCATGAATCACCTGCTTTTATGTCATGCACAGAGCAAAATCTGTAGCATTCTCAAAACATGTTGGTGTTAGAATTTTCTCTTTATCTTATGGAGACTTCCCAGAGGCATGCAGGATCCATCATTCAGTGAAGTGAACCTGAGAGAAGATCAGGAGAAGCTGAGTAGCTATTAGTTGTCTCTAAACAGAGATTGTCTGTTTAAAGAATATGAGAAGGGAAATAAAAAGACAAATCCCCTTTGCATTAAATGCATGCATATTCTTTCAGTATTTGTAAATCAAATGTCTTTCCAGCATCTCAAGAGCCTCATAAGTCAGAGTGCTTGTCCCTGATTTTTGGAATGTCATTTCACTGAAAATTCCATCTTCTAAATTTCCATGTGCCACCAAAGGAAATTTAAACTTTTTCAAAACTCTAAATAGTTTTGTACATCCAGTGGCCTTCCATCATCTTTGTTTCACTAATATTCCTGGTCCTGACAGTTTTGTCCTCAAGATTCTCCACAGGGCTGTTAGTATCCGTGTGCTTAATTCTGTCCAGTAGACCTACTTCTGTTGCACTGTCTGCAAAGATAACATGCTAACAATAGCACATAGCTCCATGAGTAATGGAACTAATTAAAGCTCATTTTCTGTAAATTTTTATATTATTATTGGCTAAAATGTCTTGGAATGCACAGTCTGCTTGAAGCTTTCTCAGTAACTGAGGCATTGATAATTACTTTCTTCAGTCAGGAGTCTTCAGTATCTAATAATCTGTGACATCAGTGTTTTATTTATATTGGGCACTTATATAGTTTATTACAGCTGACTACATACACAAAACTTGTGAAAATTTATTTCTGAGGTCTGTGTCTTTGGATAGATACTGGTTCAGAAGTTACAGGTAATCAGGGAAACAGGCAGATATGGATTACAATTTCATGGAGTTATTACTTAAAAAACTGAAAATGTGCCTAAAAATCAATTTCTTTTTTCCATAAATATTGTTGAAAGATTGATCTCCCTACATAGGAATTTTAGTGGGTTTTTTTTTTGTTTGAATATCTGGAAAGCACCTATGAAATCATGAATGTTATCATAAACTAACTAAGTTATTAAAATATCACTTTCTGGCTAAATCAATGTAAAATATGTAAAATATGTTTGAAAGACTTCTTATTGATAAGAAAGTTAGCCTGGTTAAAAAGATTCACTAATGGGTCCAAGTTGATTCTGACACTGGACTAACTCAGACATTTCCACTCATCATGCAGTACTATTTTGTGTAGTAGGTACATACATTTACACCTAACTGAAGAATGTATGTGGGACATAGCTCAGAGTCTGACACTTCCATGCCTCCAAGGGAGAAGTCCATATGCCAAATAGGTGTCTAACTTCCCATTATAGAACATGGAGACCTACTCAACAGCCAACACAATGCACACACTAATGTAGATATTTACAGCTGATCTGAATACCATTGCCAATTTGAAGTATGAATGTGAACCAAAATTACACTCCAAATGTCTGAATATAGATGTATGTTACCATCTTCAGGCAGACAGATTTCAAAATAGTTAGTTCCCTACCCTAAATAAAACATTATTAGTCTTCTATAACAAGACACACAGAATTTTGGCACTGATTATGAGCAGAGACACGGAAATGACATCTAATTGAATTCTTTTTGTTTCTGTGTTAGGAAAGATCTATTTTGATTAATCAGCCTTGCTACAAAACTGTGGTATTTCTTTCACAGCAATTTTCAAGAAAGCTGTTTTGAAATTTCTTGGGAGACACACTTCAACTTGTTGTGCCCAGCTGTGTTATATCACACAACACCACACTCACACGTGATTAATGAAAACCATATCATCCTACAACAGTCTAGAAAGACCTAATTTAACTTGCTTATATTCCAATCTGTTTTATAAAGATAAAGATCTCCTAGTGCTATTAGCTTCTTACACTTTGAGCAAATTACAAGAAAGGAGAAGTTTCAAGAGATTACAGGATCAAATTAACCATACGAGGACAACATATTTCTATCGGATCAAAATATAAAGATTAGGTGGGGTGGGGAAAGCAGAAAGATGAAGCAATACTTCTGTTGAGGTCTGTTTCTATAAAACAGAATTGCAAGTTTAGGCTTCCCATTCTCCAGCATGCACTATGTTAAAAACCTTCAACCCACAATAAATAGCACTTAGTTGGATACAGTTTTAAATATCATCGGAGATCAGTTCACAAAAAGAAGGGAAATTTATGAGTATAAATCTTCACGTCAATAAACTTTAAACCTAGCAAGATTAAGCATGCCATTTTCTACACAAGTAGAAAAAAAATCTTTTAAAATTGAACATTTATCAGTAGGTCATTCTGAAGAATTCAAATCACAAACAATAATTTGCAAGTATGTACATAATACTTGTTGGAGAATATGCAGTAAGAAGGAATGTCTGGTATATACCTGCTTTGCCTAAAGACAAAATCCTATCAAAAAAAAAAAATAAAAATAAAATCAGTGATTATAAAAGAACTCCCAGTCCACCTTTTAAAACATTTTCTTTTCCTCACTAAATAACAAAACCTTTCAAGTCTAACTTCTAGTTTATTTCAATGGTTGTGGTTAAGCTCATCTGTATTAGGTGTGACTTTGTTTGCTTTTTTTCCCTTTAAACTGGTATTAAGAAAAAAATGAAAAAAAAAAAGAAAAGTTATGTAACATAAAATATTTTCCTGCAGTAAGCTCTAAATCAGGATGCATTTCAGTACAACATTTTTACTTGAAGATTGTTTTACCAGTATTGGTAAATTTTGGACATTCTCACAATTACGGACAGGCAGATTGTAAAAGAAAAACTTTTTCATTCTCAGCTGAAATCTGTGTCTTGCAGTAAAGCAGGTAATAATAAGACAAAGTATTTCATGCTTTAGCAAATTTGACTTCTTGATAAATTTACAGTAGCCAGTAGTGAGCTATATTGTGGGGTGTTAAATCTGGCCTAAAAAAAGTGGGAAGAAATTCTTCTGCCCAGCTCTCAAGTATTAAGTCCATGCATCTTTTATGTTGACAGTTCAGCTTCAGGCTATAAAATAAAAGAACCTGTTCTACATCTGCTGTTTAAAACAAGAGCAGAAAAACTAAACCTCCATCAATCTGCTCTTTTTGTTTTATGGCTTATCTGTGGTAAGAATGAATCATAAGAAAGATTTGTTCTGATTCCACAGACAGATCCATCAACCAGCTGTGAACCCTGCTTTCCTATAGAGTTTGGTGGTAATAGTGTAGCTGCAGGATTAAATATTCTATAACATTGAGCTACTGCAATTCAGTTGCAATTACAGTAAGGATATATAATAAGAATATATCTAGAAAATGTGCATGCACACACCACACACTCACAGGAATACAAGTTCACATGGTCATTTTTTTCACATTTATACCTCTTTCAAATGGCATACTTTCTTTTAGAAACTCTGTCAGGCTCAAAGCAAATAGAATAAGAGTGATATAATTTTAATTGTTTGGGGTTTTTTTCATAGGAAATTTCTGTCCAAATCCTTTGAATACAAAATGCATACAAATATTTGGTTTCTTCATCAAATTACTTGTAAGCTCTTAAAGAAATAAGACAGTCTATCGAGTTCTGAGCTGTGACTTTTCCAGCTGTGACTTTTCAAAAAACAAACCCCACACAGCTTTATCATCTCACATGTAAATTTTGGATAACAAGAGAAGACAGCTAGCAGATGAAGTATTTGCTCACCTGAAAGAAGCAGTTCAACAGACTGAAGTCTACTTGTGATGGTATGTAGGGTGAGGATAGCAAAGGAAAGCAAAGTCGGGAATGCTTGAAAAATAAAATATTTTTAGTTAACAAGAAGAAAATTAAAACATTGGGGGAGGGATTCATTTCACATCTGAATCCCTCTCCCAAAATGGTCTCTGACTTTATCTTAACCTTCTGAATAGCCATCTCTGAAAAAGTGCAGTAGCAGTTTCATGAAAGCAGAAAATTCTTTTAGTTAAGGGCCAGTGCAGAGTGTATTCAGAACTAACTCTCATTTAGATAAATAATCTACTCAGAGTAAAAGGGAATGTACAGTGGAGTGATGATGCAAATGGTTTAGTGTAGTAACTTTGCATGTAGTTTCAGCCCTTTTTTAGATAGCTCTATCCTGACAGCAATTTCATAATGCATTCAAACCCAGTGCCAGAAAGTATTAACTAAGTGGAGAAAAAAATTGAGACATTCTTAAAAATAATAATTCAGTTAGATTTAAAGCATGGCACAAATATGAGCAAAGGGGACAGGAAACACACAAGTATAGTTTAGTGGCATTTATTCTATAAAGACTGTGAAAAAATTTATCTTGTATGGATTATTTGCGTAAATGCAAAGCATAAAAAAAATCTAATTACAGCTAATTACATAAGCTATCAACAACTTCCCATGGAAAGAGCTTATAGGGTTTCTGACCTGATATCATATTCATTTAATCTAATTTATGAAACTGCTTGAGGAAACATTCAACTGCTTTCTGAAAGACTGACTTGGGAATTATTGGAGCTGTATAATTGTTCAACTGATCAGACTTAAAAAGAAACATTTGGTTTTACATTAATCTTGCAGAAATGGGCGATGAATTTGAGAAATACACTGCTGTATAAAAGTCTTGTCAAAAAATGTCTAGCTAAGAGTAACCACAAATACTTTTTTTTAACAGTCTCATTTTCTTATTTTCAATCTTTATTCAACATCTGTTCCTTCCTCCCCTCCTCTTTAACATAATTATGCAGAAATCCAGCATAAAACAGGTGGAGCAGTTAATAACAGGCAACTTAAATATTTTTTTCACACTGATGCCCTGAAGATGTTTCTTTTTTTTTTTTCCTTTGGCTTCTCATTTAATTTGTATATGTTTATTTCCTGATCCTGAAGTATGTTCTCACAACATATGGAAGCACCTCAAAATCAGTCTGGGAAATGCACATGTTTATAAGGCCCTTACTCTGATAGGTAGCGCATTAAAAAGGAGAGAGTGAAATTTAGTTTGTCCAGTCAAAGCAGGAGGAATTTGATTGGGAATTTGATTGGTCTTTCACCAGATTCACTCCAGAAAGACTTTCAGATCTTTTAAAGACGTTCTGTAGAAAGGCTGAGAGTCTTTCAGTATATGTCTATATATATATATTATTTTCTCCAAAATAGGTTCACTTTGCTTTTCTACATTTTATATAAACTCCCTATGCATCTCAAGAGTAATCATGGCTCCATGATAAATACTTCTCATTTTGCAATACTTCATTTCAGTTATTAGCACTTGACATTTAGCCTAAAAGAGATGGAAAAATTGTTCCACTGACAGGTGTTCAAAAGGTCCACTAAAATAGGAGTTCCTTCTTGCAGAAAAACGTACGAGATGCTGTTTTCCCCTGAATCTCCAAAGAGTTCACTGATTAAGATAAATAAAGGATCCTAATTCATCTGGAAAAAAGAAAAACTTTAAAGAAATTGGAGTTAACTGAGAAAAAAAGTACTAAAACTCTGGTTAATCTTCACTTTAGTTTACACCAGAAAAAAAGGAAGATAAAAAAGACAATACTGTGCAGAAATAAAATGGAATTCTATTTACGCAATACTTGTAAACAAACAAAGCATGGCAAGTGTAATTGAATGTATAACCTATTGTAATTAGAGGAGTTTATCTTCAGGTTCACATAAATATTTTAACTGGAATTATTTCATGCATGTTGAATTGGTTTATAAAAGATGAATCCAAACAAGCCTGATAAGGGTGAATGTTTTCCCCATGTATTTAGTAAAGTATAACTCCTCACTTTGTATTCTGAGGACTGAATAATCTGGGTTTTTCTTTGTATTGTCACTGGTTTATTTTCATATTCTTGGCATTTGAGACAACTGTTGTACATTTTTCATATTTCCTGACAAACTTTTGTTAAAAATATTGATTTTAATATTTTTCCAGCCTGCCTGCTGCGTGGAATTTATATTTATGTGGACTTTCTCTCACATGTTCATTACATTACAGTTGGACTACCCTTTATTAATGAGACACCACACAATCTGATGGCTCCTGGTGAAGGAAAAGTATTATCTGCTTTCATTTGTCTGTCTCACAAGAGGTGATGAATAGTTAAAAATTAGCACAGAACACACATGTGAATTCCTAGTTCATCTATGAAATATTTGTTCTTTAAGATGGTCACAAAACTGCAGATTCTAACTTGTAGGGTTTAAAGTAAAAGAGAAATTATGCCATTGCAGTAGTAAAGTAGGTTTGACAAGGATGAATAAAAGAATGTTTCTTAACTAAATAAGAATTTTTTAAAAATCTGAAAGTTTAATATCTTTTGGGGGGGAGGGGGGGGGCAAAATTACATGTACGATAGTTATAGATTATTAGATTATTTCATTTTCCTTTGTTCTTCTAGCAGATGTCTGGTTTTCCTCCTAAGCAGAAGCATAAAAATAATTTCTAAATGAAAACAAAACAACAAAAAACCCCAAATAGAACCAAACTCTAATTTTCAATCCCCCTTTGTAATAAGGTTAGAAAAAAATTTGACTTTTTTAAATGGTATCTAATGCTATTACATGTGTTGGGGATCCAGGCAAAGCTAGGTAATGTAACCTCAATCTGGCAGCAAGCCACCCTGGAGTGCTGGGTGCGCAGAGCTGGCCTCCCTTCCCAGCACTTGATGTTCTTGCTGGTGTTGTAGGTTTAGCAGTTTTCGACGTCCACCACACAGAACACATCCTGCTCTCCCCTCTGGTGCTCAGGCACTGAGGTACCCTAATGCCTCTCAGCCCTGCCTTTTAAGGTCCTTAGTCTTGTTAAGTAGTTAACCTTTATTATTACAAAACAATTAACACCTGAGTGTAATGGTCAGTGGGGCTGTTCTATCAATCAACAATCAGCTAGCACTCTGATCAACCTCTACATACATGAATAGCTTTTATAATGTGTTCAGTCAAGTTAGCCATAAACGTGCATATGTAACAGAAAAATTCTTTTGTAATGCAAAATTTTACTTTGCAAAAAAATAATATTTCCATGAAGGAGTTCTTCAGCATAATCTTGAAAGCACTACCTTTGGAGTTTCACTTTTAAATTACCAAAGTTGCAGAAAAGTTTTTTTGTTCCACACCATCCTGATCTGCTCCCAGCAAAGGAATCAGAGCAGAAGAGGTAGCTTGGAAGCAGATAAGAGATGATAAAGAATGTGAGAAGAAACTGAACACTCTGCATCTGGTATATCCTGAAATTACCTTGGAAGTCTGCTTAGAACTACCTGCTGTGTAGTGTGTTTCTACTTACAGTGCACTCATGTATACCTAGAAAATCTGGATTCTTGGAATTGATCCAGACAGACTGCAATTTTGAGTGAAATTTCTTAGATTATCAGGGTGGGGTGGGAAGGGGAGGGAAACATGGAGACAGTTAAAAAAAAAAAAAAAAGAAAGAAAAAAAGAAAAAAATTTTAAAAGAAAATATATCATCTTCAATACAAACACGAAAAAATATTTTATGTGAGATTGATGTAACTATTCTATGGTTCATGGTAGGCTTTTGGTCTGATGGTTCACACCATCATAGTTTGTATGAACAAAAAACTAATACAGTACTATATTGTTGCACTGCAAATTAGACTCTCCTCAGTTAGCTTCACATAACCTCTTTCAAACACAGTAAAATTTTCTTCAGTTTCAGCATTTACTGATAAGAATTTTACTAAATAGATTACTGTAGTAAGTTACTACAATGATTTCATTTGCAGTTTTATAATATGCCCACTACTCACTAGGCTGACTTGAAAAAATATACGCAAGTACGTGTTCTTAAAATGACTAATGTCACCAGAATCATGACTTCAAGACATCATGAGAGCACAATTACCTGATTTCATGACATCAGGAGGAACAATACACAATATTGCTACTGACAGTGGATGTGCACTTGTTAAACTTTACATACTCTTTGCATGCATGTTAGGCTATTTCTGAGGAACTAATTTTATTCAAAACCAATTCTTCCTAGATTTAAAGTACAAGAGCAGAGAACATTTACTTCCTGTTAGAAGAAAATATCCTTTCTATAAATGAAATTCAAGGTTTTTTTCCTACTATTCACCAACAACAGCGATTTTGTAATTGCTGTTAAGTAATGTTTCATGTGCAACAATAAAGATAAAATTACTATGTATACACAACATCATTTCAAGGTTCTACCAAGACATGATTTCTGTCAGAAAAAAGTAATGTCCTCATATCTTTGCAGAGGGAAATTTTTCTGACTTTAAAATATGTTATTTACAAAGTTGACAAGCCTTAATTAAACACACCAATATTTTTTTGTTCTTTCTTCCATCTGCCAGTCTGCTCTATACTGAGCTTGAAGTTCACTAGAGGCCTTTAAAAGAAAGATTTCCATCTTGTTTTGTTGGATACCTACATGATGTGTACTGGCAGAATGATTTTTCACATGGTGAAATTCCTCCTGTATTCAACTTTTTTTCCTTTATTTTCTGATATTTCATTTAAATTCTTTTCTATTTTCAATATTTGTGTTGTTCTATATATTGTGATAATTTGCCTTCTGCCTCATGAGATTCTATCTATATTCTCATACCCAGATTTCATCACCTTAGAATTTTCTGACATTGTTGTCGAAGTGTTCAGGAATAATTTTTACCTGGTATATTCTACCTGAATTTTAGTTTTGTAAATATACAATTCTGTACTACTCTGCATCTATGATGTTGATGTTATAAAAATATATATTTATACATAGAATAATTCTTTAGGTGTGATAATTTAAAATAATAGTGCCTATTTGCAGACCTTTCATTAAAGAATTTTAAAAGGAGTTCACTGATATCTTGTTTATAATGGAATGGAAAGATCCTGGGTGTGGGATATTTTGACATAAATATGGTCAGAGTCCAGTATTACCCTTGCCTTCTTGCATGAACCGTTTCATTACAGATTGTCTTGCCCTGATCTTTGGTTTTCTGTGACAAAATAGAAGATACTAACCCGCAAATGCCTTGAATTGACCATACTGAGAACTTTTGTTAAAAACATAGTTCCTCTTCAGAAGGCTACCTAGACTGTTGGATATGCTTCAGAAATAAGCACAAGCTATGTGTCTATTAAAAGTCCCAAAACCCAATACAGCTATTCACCAAAACAGAGAGGATCATACTCTAAGAAAACAGTGATCCAAAATATCTAAATCATGTCCTTTGCAGCTTAGGAAGGCAAACAATGACAGCTGTGAGATGGCTGATACCAATCCTAACTAGAACAGTCAGTCAAATAAGTTATCTTTCCTTTCTTTACAAGAACAGTGTTCTAATAAATGCTAAGAGATTCACCAACTATAACAAACTGATATTCGCCATTCAATCCTCTAAATCCTGAGCAAGCTCAGGAAGATGTTAATTAACAAAAAATCCAAGCAAGTTTAATATTCTTGAAAATTCAGTCTGGACTTGGGTCACGATACAGACTTGACAGTACACTGGTGGCTGATCTAAAGAGAAAGATAAGATTCATTATTCTTGTACTCCTGTATCTCTGCATTATTTAATACTGTCAAACATGAGATCTGTCTAGCTTGTTTGATCTAGGGAGAATGTTCTATATAGTTTTTTATCAGAATTGAGCAATAATAGAACCTATCCTCAATGACTAGGACACGTACTTGTGGTGAACAGCATAATTATCAGTATACTTTCATGTCCTATCTATATTTTATGTTTAGATAATACGTCATATATATTAGGTGACAGTCGAGCCACTAGATAGGCCCTTTATGGACAGATAGATGTAGCCTCATGTTTTCAATCCCTGGTCCTCAGGGATGACCTCAATCACCCTGGTATCTGTTGGAGGGAGAACACAGCAAAGCACAAGCAATCCAGGAGGTTCCTAGAATGTGTTGATGATAACTTCCTTCTTCAAGTGACAGAGGAACCTACAAGGAGAGGTGTTGTGCTCGATCTTGTTCTCACCAACAAGGAGGGACTGGTGGGTAATGTGAAGTTCAAGGGCCGCCTTGGCTGCAGAGAGCATGAGATGATGGAGTTCAAGATCCTTAAGGCAACAAGAAGGGTGCACAGCAAACTCTCTACCCTGGACTTCAGGAGAGCAGACTTTGGCCTCTTCAGGGACCTCCTTAGTAGAAAACAATGGGAGAAAGCCCTAGAGGGGAAAGGGGCTCAAGAGAGCTGGTTAATATTAAGGATCACCTGCTCCAAGCTCAGAAGCATTGCATCCCAACAAAAAGGAAGACAGGAAAAAAAGCCAGGAGGACTGAATGGAGGAACAAGGAGCTCCTGGACAACCTCAAACACAAAAGGAAGCCTACAGAGGGTAGAAGCACGGACAGGTAACTTGGGAGGCATACAGAGAAATTTTCCACGTAACCAGAGATCAAGTCAGGAAAGCTAAAGCCATGATAGAATTAAATCTGGCCAGGGACATCAAGGGCAACAAGAAGAGCTTCAATAGGTATGTCGGTGATAAAAGGAAGACTGGGGAAAATTTGGGTCTTCACCGGAAGAAAACAGGAGATCTGGTCACCCAGGATATGGAGAAGGCTGAGGTTCTCAATACTTTTTTGCCTCACTCTTCTCCAGAAAGTGCTCAAGTCACACAGCCCAAGTCACAGAAAGCAAAGGGAGAATGAAGAACCACCCACAATAAGGGAAAAATCAGGTCTGAGACCATCTAAGGAACCTGAATATGCACAAGTCCATGGGACCTGATAAGATACATCTGTCGGTCCTGAGGGAACTAGCAGATCATGTTGCTAAACCACTATCCATCATATTTGAGAAATCGTGGTGGTGTGGTGAAGCTCCTATTGACTTGAAAAGGGGAAACATAGCCCCAGTTTTAAAAAATGAAAGAAGACCCAGTGAACTACAGGCCAGTCAATCTCACCTCTCTGCCTGGTAAGATCATGGAGCAGATCCTCCTGAAATTATGCTAAGGCAAACAAGGAGGTGATTGTTGACAATGAACATGGATTCACCAGATGCAAATCATGCCTAACAAATTTGGTGGCCTTCTATGAAGAAGTTTCAAAGTTGGTGCATAAGAGAAGAGCAACTGATGTCATTTATCTGGACTTGTACAAAGCATTTGATATCCCACACGTCATCCTTGTCTCAAAATTAGAGAGGCATGGATTTGATGGATGGACCACTTGGTGGATAAGTAATTGTCTGGATGGTTGCACTCAAGGAGTTGTGGTCAATGGCTCAAAGTCCAAGTGGAAATCAGTGATGAGTAGCTCATCAGAGTGGCTCAGGGATCGGTACTGGAACGGGTTCTCTTTAACATCTTTGGACACTGGGATTGGGTGCACCTCAGCAAGATTGCTGACAATACCAAGCTGTGTGGTGCAGTTCACACCCTGGAGGGAAAGGATGCCATTCAGAGGGACCTTGACAGGCTGGAGGGTTGGGCCCATGCAAACAGCATGAAGTTTAACAAGGCCATGTGCAAGGTCCTGCACCTGGGCTGGGGCAATCCCATGAACAAATACAGGCTGGGTGAAGAGCGGATTGAGAAACAGCCCTAAGGAGGAGGAGTTGGAGGTGTTGGTTGATGAGAAGCTCAACATGAGTCGGCAGTGTGCTCTTGTAGCTCAAAAAGTCAATGGTATACTGGGCTGTATCAAAAGAATCATGACCAGCAGATTGAAGGAGGTGATTCTCCCCCTCTACTCTGCTCCCATGAGATGCCACCTTGAACACTGTGAGCACTGTGTCCAGCTCTGGAGTCCCCAGCATAAGAAGGACATGGAGCTGTTAGAGTGAGTTCAGAGGAGTGCCACGAAGATGATCAAGGGGCTGGAGCACCTCTCTTAAGAAGACAGTCTGAGAGAGTTGGGATTGTTCAGATTGTTCAGGCTCCAGGGAGACCTCATAGCAATCTTCCAGTACATGAAGGGGACCTACAGAAAAGATGGAGAGGAACTTCTTACAAGGGCATGTAGTGATAGAACAAGGGGGATTGAGTTCAAATGAAAGGAAGGGGGATTTAGACTGGATTTTAGAAAAAAGTTCTTTACTGTCCGGGTGGTAAGACACTGAAGCAAGTTACCCAAGGAGGTTGTGGCTGTCCCCTCCTTGGAAGTGTTCGAGGCCAGGTTGGATGGGGCTTTGAGCAACCTGGTCTAGTGGAAGATGTCCCTGCCCATAACAGTGGGGTTGGAACTAGATGATCTTAAAGGTCCTTTCCAATCCAAACCATTCTTTGATTCTATGAATCTACTATTCTAATTCATATAATATGGACCAAAAAGCAAACAGCTTGCATGTAGCAGACAGCTTTACCTCTTTTTATCTCAGGAAAATGTTGCTACCTTCACCAGGGAGATACTTGGACAAGATCAGCTCATGAAGGAATATTTAGTAGTTCAGCTGTGTAAATGGTCCTAAAAGACTCACAGAAGTATTGTGATAATCTCACAACTATACTGGGTCTCCTGGGGTTGAAATTGTACCACTATAAAGAATAAAATAATCTGTGTTCTGTGAAGGCTACATTGTTTACATATGTAAATTAAGAAATTAGCCTTTTTATGCTCCCTACCTACTCAATGGAAAAAAATGTTTCCCATTCAGAGGGCAATTCAGTTTGAATTCTTAATATAGAGACTAAAAGACATTTAGAATAAGCTCTTTCTTATTTGGCTACCAAAAATGAGGAAGAAGAGTCGTTAGCCAAGAGTCCTTAACCTCATGAAGTTCAATAATGCAAGGTCCTCTATTTGGTCTGGGCAAACCCCAGTATCAGTACAGACCTGGGCATGAATGTATTGAGAGCAATCCTACAGAGAAGGATTTGGGGATGCTAGTGGATGAAAAACTGGTCATGAGCTGACAATGTGTGCTTGCAGCCCAGAGAGCCAACAGTATCCTGGACTGCACCAAAAGAAATGTGACCAGCAGGTCAAGGGAGGTGATTCTGCCCCTCCACTCTGCTCTGGTGAGATCCTGCCTGGATTACTGAATCCATCTCTGGGGTCCCCAACACAAAAAAGACACGGACCTGCTAGAGAGGGTCTAGAGGAGGGCCACAAAATTAGTCAGACAGCTGGGGCACCTCTCCAATGAAGACAGGCTGGGGGAGCTGGGGTTGTTCAACCTGGAGAAGAGAAAGCTCTGAGGGGACCTTATTGCAGCCTTTCAATATATCAAGGGGTCTTGTAAGAAAGACGGAAAGAGATTTTTTACCATGGGGAGTAGTGACAGAACAAGGAGCAACAGTTTTAAACTGAAAGAGGATAGATTTAGATTAGATATAAGAAAGAAAAATTTCACAGTGAGGGTGGTGAGTCCCTGCCCATGATAGGGGGGTTAGACTAAATGATCTTTAAAGGTCCCTTCCAACCCAAGCAAGTCCATGATTCTGTGATTATATAAATCACGTATCTTAATTTTTGTGTTCTAGGTTCGTATTAAGTTGTCACAAAAGAAAACCTATAAATAATATTTTCTTTTTTTTTGTTGATTGGCTACAAAACTCTCAGCCAAGAAGAAACTGATCTGCCCTTGCTTAGGTCTTTACTTCTCAGATGAAATGCCATATATCTCTATATGACATTTTATAGTTTAACCAGAATTACAGCTTTTAAGTAGAATTAGAGTCCTTTGGGACATAGCCTACCAAAAAATGTATTAATTTAAAGTTGAGGCACTCAGCTGTTTTCTCCTTCTGGAGAGAAAATGAGATATCTTAAGTCAAGAGCTTAATACACCACTGGGAGGTACTCAGATGCTGCTGTGATGAATATCAACAGAATTAATAGGAATATCTAGTACATAATAAAAGCAATGTGGGAAAGGGTTGACTTTCAGAGAACTAACTGCTCTTCTCATGATGACTTGGCAGCATATGTGCAAGGCGTGCATATATATTTATAATACTTTTTTTATATATACTGCACAGTGATGATAGTAATCTACTCTTTTGCACTATGCCCATTTGACAAGGCTGATTTCTTCAGAAAGAGATAAATGCTTTTCACTTCCAAATTGAAAATATGGCTGAAAGGCCTGGATGCTTTTAAGTTACTACATCTTGCCAGAACAAAAAAGAATCATAGGCATGAATCATAAGCATTAAATAACTAACATGAACAAAACTAGCAACAAACCATCCTGCTGGATGCTAGCACACTGGAATGAGTGCAGCATAAAGATTAGCATATAAAAGATAAACAGTGAGGTGGATCACAGTGTTACTATTACACTTTTCCCTGTTGGACTCTTGTTTTGAAGAGTCAATTTAAAAATAATCTGAAAAAAAAACCCAACCCCAAAACATGAAAAGATGTTTTGGGAAAGAAGGATTTTGGGGCCATTAACCTTGACAGAGCTCTCTTTGCCCTAAGCAATTTTTGTGCTTTCATAACATGAGCTACCAATGTTCATTTGGAGACTGAGATGAAAATACAGCTGTATTTTGCTCATGAACTAGTACTCATGTTCTGTTAAAAGTACCCACTTAATCACTGACATAGACTCTCTTTCCTGATGCACTTTAAGAAAAAGTGTAATTTTTCAAATGTGAAAACTTCATATTATTTTTTTTATTGCTCATGTATTCCAATAATTTAGGCTCTATCCAGGATGATCATGTAATCACCTTCAAATGTATCGCTCTAATCTATAGAAAACTGCCAAGAAGTTGCAAACTTAGACTTCTAAAAAAGAAAATTAAATAGCTGTAAATAAGGAAAAAACATTATATAAAATTCTTAATAGAAATTAAAAATGAGATTAGAACCAATGTTTCTGATCAAAGGGAGTCTTACTAATAGAATGAGATTAACCAGAAAAAAAGAATAAGAAAGGGAAAACTGCATAGGGAGAAGTGGCAAAAAGATTAAAAAGATATGCCTTATGTAAAATAGGAAAAAAGGTGGTCAAAAAGTAAAAACCTAATTATAAGATCAGAGATAGAAGCAACATACTATAATTAAGAGGTAATAAGAGGAAAAATCAAATAGCAAGGTGAAAAACATATGAAACAGAGGGAATGTTAAAAGTGAAATGCTGGGGGAAAAATATAATATAGTAATTGGATCAAAGGACTGTAGTACAAGTCACATGAATGTTAGTATGAGTGATTAAGTTTAGTAACGATGATGATGATAAACAAACTGATTTGTTTTAAAAAGAAAAGTGAGGAAGTAAGAAATGTTAAGATGGAAATGAAATTAATTCAAATTCACAAAAATAACAATTTGAGCCACTTGAAAATATGACTAGTATCTGGGCAATCTGACTAAATGTATACTTCCTAATGCATATTTTAGTCCCATCAACAGTACATAAAGTATTACACAGAAATGCATGCATAATAATAATACAAGCCTAAACCATTCAGCTGTATCACAAATAATAATTATCTGGGACACTAAAAGATCATGGCAAAAGCTAATCTAATAAGTCTTCCATTATCCTTTAATACTTTAAAACTGTGCCGTGAGCTAAACAGTTGTCAAAATTGAGTTCTGTTTACACTGAGCTGAGTATCAGTGAAATAAACAGAGATCACAGCTGAGCTCTAATTATGAAAACAAACTGTTCTCTCTGTAATCGAGCTGAAAAAATTGTTCTGTTTCTTCTTCTGCCCCCCACTTCAGACTTTATGCTTATTGGAGGCATAAAGGTGGATGAAATATCATATGCCATTTCTTGAGCATATAGGAATTGTAAGAGGGGACATAATAGAAAGACCCCAACAGATAATGCTGATTAGCTGCTGCCTTGCAGGGATGAGGTCACAGAGAGCACAGTGACTACTTTATAGCAGATATTGTATTTCATTTTTACCCAGCTAATGGCATACTCCTGTCTCTCCAAAGTGCAGTGGCTAAAGTGTGGTCTACCAGATAAATGCAATCCATGGCAATCCTCCTTCTGAATAGCAGTACAGACTGCAGAGGTTATACAGAGAGGCACAGGGGATCTGTTCTCTGCTCAAGATCATATGGACTGCGATTCTCCATATCACAGATGCAAAATCTGCAGTTGTATACACTCCACCTTATCCAAATACGTTCTAGAATAAATATTTGTGGTAAATTGACTGCATACACATTCAGAGATTACATTAATAAGCCTGCATCAGAAGACAGTTCAGATTTCATACTGTGAAGTACTGCCCATATGAATGTCCAACATGAACAGCAGTAGAATAGCTCACTACTTATCATGTCTTCTAAGTTTTTATTCATTCCTACCTGGGAAAAACTGTGTGCTATTTGTTTTTCAGCAATAAAATCTTTCATTAATAGACACATTCAGCTCCCCACTTCCCAGCCCTCTTGCCAGTATTTTTCTTCTATCACAATCACAGATTAGCTAGTGTCTGGCTCCAATATAGACGTTCGTGCTTGAATATAAAATGTTGCCTGCATGTTAACAGCCATAGCTGCCTGTACCATAACTTCTCTATAGATATGTAATTCAGTTCTTGAAAGAAATGTTATTACAATGCAGCTAAATACTATAACACAGCTCCTCAGCAGGTATCACTGTGGTGAGAATAGCTCATCACAGTCAGACTATAAAAATTTTACACAAGCCAGTCTCTGCCTGTTCACTGTCAGAGGCAATACATTTTGCATCAACACTTACATTGTTTTCCTTATCTTACATGATAGTTACAACCTATATTTCTCAGCTCTGTGCCCCAAGGACAAAAACTATGAAAGTACTAGGAAAGCAAATATGCTAATAAAAATAGAGTATCAACCCATCTCATGAACAGAACCAGAGTCACCTTTGATGCTTGCAACCCTATCCAAGACAGCTGCTAAGTTATTACTTTAAAACACTGAAAGCCAGCATGAGAAAAGCTCTTATTTCATGAATAACTGGTACCTAACACACACAGCCTGGCTCGGATAAGCATACTGATTCATTATAACTACTACACAGTTTTGCATCTAGAACTCAAACCAAATAAAAGATTACAGAGAAACTTTACTATGATGGCAAAGCATACTCTTTCTTTGAATGATGAATAACAAAAACAAAAACTGAAAAGTCAGTTAAATCTATTTCATTCCAACTTCCTACAAAACTAAACCAGATATAAAAATTTAAGGCTCATTTAAAGCAAATGGTGTGGGCCATTAACAGCTTATTGAAGATGTCAGTCAACTAGAAATGTGGAAGAATGTAAACACATGCAAGTACTGGCAGTCCTCATGCCTGATTTTTTTCTTCTCGTTCTACTAAGGGAAAAACTGGTCTTGCACCCCTATTGGAACTAGAAATTCCTCCCAATGTAGATTTCCATTAATAATTATTCCATAAAATATCTCCTCTAATACTAGAGATGTTAAGAAACATCGTGCTCTAGAAGTGAAATGCCTGCCTCTTCTATCTAGACTAATTAAATACAAATAACTTTGAAGTTTGTTATTAGCATCTTGGGATTTTTAGCACATTTGACTAAGTGCATTGCATTTGCACTTATACGTAATTTGCAAAATCTGACTGCTATAGATGTTGGAATATTTAAAAATATTTTAAATTTTTTTGTCTGTAATACAAGTCTGAACCTTCTGTTGGGAAATGAATTATTTCACAGTAGCCATTCATAGTTTGCAAGAAAAAAAAATTATTCTTTTATATCCTTCTTATAACTGTCCAATTTAAGATGGGAGAGCTTAAAGTCATTATTCTAAACAGAAGCAAAAACTGAACAGAAATCTTCACCGTTTGCTCAGTCCAGAATGATGAAAGTACATGTTTACTTGGGTGGTTACTAGAAAAATGAGACTTGTAATCTGATTAGTCCTTTAACACAAACACAGAACATTAAATAGTGAATAATAGTACAACTTTTAAGCCCTTATCTGTAAATAAGATTTATAATTAAGATATCTCCTTTAAAATATGATGTAATAAGGATACATTCAGTTTAAGAGTTTGATGTCTCATACTTTACACATAATTTTGTTGTAATTCTAGCTTGGTAATTTGAAAATCTAACCTACTGCTTAAACATTAAGACCTACATTTTTTGCATACTCAAAATGAGCACTCATTCATGCTGCAAGCAAAACAAGTAGCTTACTTTAAAAAGATAAAATAAAATAGGACAAAATTGCAGAAACAGATATTGTAAATAGTTTGAGACTATCTTGCAACATCTTGCCTGTATTCCTTTTATTCAAAGGAAGTGATTTTTTTAGAAAACAAGTGAAGATTTTTTTCTTTTATTTTTTTTCCTGTTGTAGCATCTCTGAAAATACACATAAAAAATTCTGTGCCAGGATGTGCTTAATTCCAGAAAACTGTATAAACTGCAACAGGCTAAAGTAAGTGTCCACTTATATTTGACCACATTTGGTCAAATATAAGATTTTTTACTAAGAGGTGTGAAAAAAACTTGGCAGTTGCCATCTTTTTGTTTTGCTTTAAGCAGCTTTGCAGTGTGATTCCTGATCTTTCGGACTATCAAACACCACCGGGAAAAATTCAGTTCTGACAGAAACAAACTTCTCCTTTCTTTCTGCTGTGGTTCCACAATATGTAAAGTTAAATCAGATTAATACTGCCTTGCATCCACTCTGAATTAGTTTCTACAGTGTTTTAGTGTTATGGTGAGTAAGTTCAAGTGTCTGAAAGAACAGAAAAAAACCCTAAATACTTTTCTGTCAGTTCACCTTACTGAACTGGCTCTTGCTGCAGGACAATGTGAGCCTTTGCTTCTTTAAAGTCTCCATATGGAGAAAAGGGAATGTTGGGGTAGGTCGATGGCATGTAATGAACCAGCTACTTGATAGCCTTGTGGGTTAACCACGCAGCCATATATTAGAAGTCATCTCAAGGGGCAGGAACCAGAGACAACATCATCTGCTTCCAGCCGGACACCGGAAGTCACCCGGGTATGCTTCCAATCACGTGACCAGTGCACTACCAGGAAGAGCAAGGACCAATGAGGAGTGTTGATACATGGACCAATAGCAATGCGTGTAACACCATGCCTGCCCCACGTACGGGGGATGCGAACCAATCAGTCTGTACGTTCCTGGTACATCGTACGAATGTATAAAAGAGATAGAAAGTAAATAAAGTATGTCTGTGCTGGCTTCGTATTGGAGTAGTGAGGTCCCAACTTTCCCCCACTAGGGAACACATCAGGTTGATGGAACCAGGGCTGGTTATCTGATTTAGACCAGTTAAAATTGTGAAAATAACTTTCTAACATTAGAGAGACTGTGACAGACCATGTGCTCATCAAGAGTTAACACTTGTCATGGACAGTCGCTCACATTTTTCACCTCTTGCATTAATATTAAAGGTTTCCTTCTTGTTTTAAACACATTAATGCCTTCCCAGGATTTGTCTTTCCTAGGCAACAGCTGCTTCCTGTGCCAAAGAAAGCTGATCACAGAAAAGATCTCTAGAATGTGAATTATTCGCAGTGAGGACATGAGTCTCCCTATCCAACCTGGGACCACCAGACATATGTTTGCCACATGCATGACAAAGACAGTGTAAATATAGCTGCTCTGAGTCACAAACTGAAGTACCCTAGTCTTATGTCTGCTTCTGAAGTAAAGGTGACACAAGGGTGTCACAGAATCTAAAGGGTAAAAAATAGCTAATTCAAGGTCATCCAGCTGAAGAAGGATTTAATGATGGAAGGAAGAAGATTATTCTGAATGTCTGTATATTAGGAATGCATTCTGTTTCCTTTATATACTGTGTGCTTACTCAAGTAGTACGAAGTCTTAAGATCTCATTAGACATACGGAGAAAGGAATAAGAATTCTTTGTTTCTACCTCAATAAATATTACCTCTTTTTTAAAGTTGGATTTGATAGGAAGTATTCACATGGTAATCTCTTCCTGTTCATACTGTTGTAGTTAGCATTATGTAGAAATCAGAGTCAAGGACACATGCGTAATATGCACAAAACAAGAAAATTAGTTGTTTAAAAGGACAAGCTACCATAACCTATCAAATCAACAATTCATATTTTCCACTGGTTCTCAATTTACTTTCAATGCCAGTTCAAGAACCTGGCCATAATATTTAAGCTTGCTGAACAGGATACATCTGAAAATAATTCTCTGTTCACTGCACAATGAGACAGCTGTGTCCCTCTAGGCCACTCTCATGAGTGTGAAGCTTTCAATAGTAGAAATAAAATGTTCTCAGTTGATGGCTGTCATTGGATGGAAAATATACATCACAAGAAATAAACAGGGGCTTGAGTCACTTCCTACACTGAGGAAGTAATCAAAACCAAGAATCACAATAACAAAAGTAAACAAAACCAAAAGCTAAACATCAGCAGATAAAAACTGCCATGTCTGTAAGCTAAGGGTTAGAAAGCTGAGCTTGACATTAACACCTCCATGGCTACATCAAAATTGTGTGGTGTGGATCTACTGGGATGTATATATTGCCTCCAGCTCCCCATCCACATACGCAATTCCCATTCTTTTAATGGAAACCAGGGTGCAATGAGATAAAAATAATTCAACAGAGGTATGAGGTTTTGTCCCATCCTGGGTTTTGTCCCAGCAAGCAGTTGAGCACAAACAGGTCTCATAGTTTGCTTATGTTAATATGTAAATGATTGAAGTTGTTGGTTCTCATAAGCTGTGATAAGAGGCATCTGAAAATGTGATTACGAGATAGGCAAGATCTGAATCCTGTGGACTTTAGCCTACTGTACAAAATGAATGTGCTGTATCTTTCTTTGTCTTTTAACTAGAAATATGACTTTAACATTTTTTACATCCTCACATATTTTACAAGGAAATAGGAGTGATTTTGCTTCCCTTTATATAACACTACTTTCTAATTTCATTTATTATTTGTCCAACCTTACTCTCCTTGTACACTATACCTACAAAATAGCTGGAAGAGCTACTTTGCAATCAAAACATTTCTGCTGGATAGAACAAATGGCAGGATATGCTTTAAAAGTTACACAGCTGGCAGTCACCACTGAGAATAAAGCATATAATGCTAATTCTCAGCATGCATCAGGGTGGAATTCAAGCTCAGCTGAACAGAGTTGCAGGTATCCTTGTCTACCTTTGAGTTGTTCAACCTAGCAGTGCAGTGTACCATAGCTTTACATTCAGACCTGGTTTCTTCTTTTTAGTAAGGAAATTCTGAATACAGGAATGATGGCACTGCTCGTTTGAATCAGCAAGCAAGCTATTAACAGGACACCACTGGGTCAAATATTCCAAAAGTTTCAGGTTGTATTGTAACTTCTATTTAAAACAGAAATAGAAATAACTTTGCTTTTCCTAAGGTTCCAGGTGAAGGAATTTAAAATAAATATATATTGCAATTGAAAGAAAATCTAAGAGAAAAATCTAAAACTTCTCAGATATACTGAAAGACTCCTACCCTTGTCTAAGATGATGTGAGTGATGCTCTGTGGAGCCCCAAATATTGGTTCCATCTCTATGTATTCTTTGGCTGAATCTGGGTTAATAAATGTAATAGTGCCACAACAGTAAACCATCTATACCGTGTAACTACTCTACCTATAATGTCCATATGCCTGGAATGATACTGTGCATGCCTTTGGCTTGGACCGGCTATCATTCTACCAAGACTGTTTTAGACATGAAGTCAACATAGTCAGGAATCACAGCTCTGTGATCCTTCTCCTTAGAGTAATGTTCTTCTTGGATTTTACCTTGGACCTTCACAAAAATTCTATGTGATAAAGAGCATCAGTAACTACAATAGCTGGTGACTTTTCTGTGCTGCAGTGTAAGAGAGATTTACAAGTGTTTCTATGGCCAGACCACAGAGCTCAGTTTTGGGGTCAGAGAACCCTTGCAGTCAGAGTGCCTATGGTTTATTTACACAAAGTTATGAGGGTGTTAACTGACAGGATCTGAGCAATGGTGAATAAAGATATATTACCAACATACTTCTTTCATATTTTCTGACTCTCCCTTTACCAGACTCAGCCACGAAGCTGCAGCAAACCTCATGAAGGTATGGCAGCCTAGTCAGGAGCCACAGCAACCCAAACAGATGCCACCACAGGCCATAAAGCAGGAGTGGACATCAGGCGGACAAGTAGCCTTTCATCTTTGATGAAAGATCTCCACAGTGCATCAGTGAACACTAGAGTATGTAAGAACGCATGTACTTCTGTCTCAGGATACACTGAAACACTCTGGAAAATTTATCCTTATCAATTAAACAGGCAAATTTAAAAATTTGTTCAATTAATTAAATTAAACTACTGTGTGGGTATTCTTGTATTCTTATTATTCTACTCTTACCCTTTTCCTAATTTTTATTCTTATTCCCATTCAGAACTAAAATGCTCCTGATTCACTTTGCTCTCATTCAATTTGGAACTGATTTAAGCTCAGCCAAAGTAAATGTATTTTAAGCTCAAATAAAGTAATCTATACAGAGATTTAAAGTGATTTAACCAATACATCTGTAATGTTAATTTGGACAAATTTTCCCAGCTGTTCCAGTGTAGAAAAAGACAAAAACAATAAGATTTGTGCTATAATGAGAAAAATAGTAATAATAACAGATATTTACATTCCTGAGTGGAATTTTGTAACAAGAACTTGTGAAAGATCTCTAAACGCATTTTTCCAAAGGTGAGGAAAGTCAAAATAAGAGGGTATGGTACAAGGCTAAAATAGGTATTTGGCAAATTGTGAATCAAAGGAACAATAAAAAAAAAATTAACATATTTTCTTTGATATGTTTTATTACTCTTATACCAAGCAAAAGTGGACATTACTACTACATATCTTAAAAATGTTATTCCTGTTTGCCAAAACTCCCAGGAAGTTGGAGAATAAAAATCAGGAGCTGAAAACAGGAAATTGGTGACAGTCATTGGACACTATCAATATAATGTGGAGGGTTTTTTCCAGAAAAAGGAGTCAAAACATTGCATTTTTACTTGAATGTCAATAACAGGTATAATTATCAGGTATCTCTTTCATAAAAATTAATTATGAAGAGGCAGACTAGCATCAATTGAATCACAAGTGAAAGATAAAATTCAAGATGAAAATGAGGCAGGTATCAATCTCTCTATAATCTGGAATGTGTCCTTTTTTTTCCCCTGTCTTTCTGCTATAGTGCAAGAAAACATTGAAAATGACATCACATTTCTGCAACGTTTCTGCAGAGATTCTGTTTCTACTTACTGATATTAGACACTAAAAATCATATACTTCTTCAGGTTGGAAATTTACTTAGATACAAGGGGTTATATTTTAATTAGTAACAAAGTAAATGTTTCTAATGAATAGAATACATCCAAGAAGGGTAGACATTATGCAGGCTAGCACAGAAAAAAAGCTGGTGACATTTGAATTGGTTGTAAGAGAGTGTTTTTAAATAAAAGACAAGTGACAGACATAGAAAAGCATGTAATGTCAGATAACGAGTCAGCTAGAGTGAAGTCACAAACTGTACACTCAAAAAGGAAAATAAAAAGAAAAGTAATAGTTAGCCATATTTGGAGAGGGAATAGCAAGAAAAACTTCAGCAAATAAAATCTCAATTGAATAAGGAACATAAAAAGTGGTAACCAGACCAAAACCAAATATTTACTTTATTCTATACTTTTTTTTAAGTCTAAAAAATAAGAACTGCACCAGCTGGTTCTAAGCAAAGAATGTGATGTAACAGATACCTTGCAGAGGCACTAGAAAGAAAATACCCAGTGGAACCCAGTGTAATTATAATGCCAAGATACAAATTATATAGGAATGATGAAGTACATTGCATTTAAAACACCTAGTCGAACAGTTCACAAGAGGATAAACATCACTTACTTGATTTACTTTTTAGCATTCAACAGGCCAGGTTGAAAATACAATTATCTATGTGCTACACTGTAATTCTAGCTATAAAGCACTGAAATCCATTGTCTCAGTAGAAAAGAAAAAGGCAAAAAAATTATTACAGTAGCATTTAACTTAAAAAATGGGTACTACCTGAACGTGAGAAAGCTTTTTAAAAGGAAATAGAAAAGGACAACTAAAAGACTAAATGCTTGCAGACAGCATGACAGATTGCTTAAAGATACTATATTGGGAGCTCAGAGTAACTGTATACCACTTATCAAAAACACTTTTAAAGGACATAAAAATAGCCAGCATAGTGATACAGCAGAGTAAAGGAGGCCATTAGAAGTAAAAAGATACTCTTAAAAAAGTGGAAATTGTGCAAATTAGAAAGAGAAAAATGCACAAAGTCAAACAAATTAAATGTTGTGATGTTGTAAGGAAGAATGGAAAAGGTTTTGAAGATAATTTATTCAGGATATAACAAATAATGAGGAGAATTTTTACAAAATTTCAGAAAAAAATAAAGCCTGCCAGAGAATCAGTGAATTAGTAGGACTGACAGAAAATCAGCATATAGTAGAACACTGAAAGCAGATAAGATCACAAGTACCAAAGTACCAACCCCTAAAAAAAAAAAAAAAAAGGAAAATAAAGAAGAAAATAAGTTTTGAAAAGGAGCCTAGGGAGATACCCACAATGCAGTTATTTTGGGGTTATAAATGAGTCATAAAAACTGCCTGCAACTGAAAGATTAATAGAATAAATTTTATAGAAAGTGGGTAAAATTACTCCTAACAAATCAGCAGACCACATGGAACCCAAATATGAAACTGGATCTTTGTAATTCTATCACTTAGATTACCTTTGGTACCAAACAAATGTAAGTAGCAAAATCTGAGAGTGATTGTGAAGAGATACAGATAGATGTCATGATATTGAATGACTACAACAAAATGGCACATGAGATTCAGTGTCAACAAATACAGGTAATGTACATGATGAAAAACAGTAATAACTCTCAATACATAAACCATGGACTCTAAAACAGATCTTCGTAAATGAGGATGTCAGCTCATAGCTCATCAAGAGATCAGTTCATATAAGGAGAAATCTTGGAAAAGGAATAGAGATTAAAACACTAAATTTCTCTGCTTAAATCCACAGCTGTGTTTCTAGACTCCTGTATGTAGTTCTGCTGATGCCATGTTCAAAAGATTATAATAGAACTGAAAAGATAAAAAAGGTCAGTAAAGATGATAAAAGTTATGAAAGGGCTTTTGTAAGAGAAGAAATTAAATAGATTTTTTAGCTTGGAGAAAACACAACAAAGGGAAAATATGGAAAGTTTTTTGAATCATGATTGTCATTGAGAAGACTAACAGGAAATAATTGTTCACTGTTTCTCCTAAAGCAAGAACTAGTAGCTGACAATTAAATTATGATGCGGCAGGTTTCAATCAACAGTGGTATGTTTGTACACACATCTAAGTTGTGGAGGTCGTTGCACAGGATATTATGGATGCCAAAGGTCAATAACACAAATAGACAAATTAATGGAACAAAAATCCACCCAGGTTTGATGAAAAAATATTTTTTATTTTCTTGCCCTTTCCTTAGGAACTTTAGTTGCACAGCGGTGTAATTGTCCTAAAGTCTTCATGCAATTGCTAAAGAGTGACAAGAAATTCCACAAGGTGATTCAGGTGTTACATCTAGATGGATGATTGAATTACCTTCAGCTGGTATAAGTGAAGGACATAAATATAGTACAGTTGCCCTAGACTGTACAATGACTTGTAGTTTGTTACCTCACGGTAACTTCCATGTCTCAAGCCTATTAGACAGAGTTGTTTTCATATTTTTTTAATTCCTACAGATTAATATCTTGCACACTAAAGAAAATGTTTAAATCAGTGTAGTAGCTGCTGAATCAGTGCTTGCACTGCACCTTTCCAGCAATTTTTATTACTCTTGCTTTCATATCCATTATTCTGATTGTCAGGGAGCTATTTTTAAGTACTAGCTTAGTTCAGTTTAATAAAAGATATTAAAATATCCGCACCAGAAAAAGTTAAAATAATTCCTTATTAATAATTTGGTTTCATAAAAGCAAATGCATATGTAGCTAGCTGCATGATTGCTCTGTTGTGTTGTTTTCAGCAGTAGACTAATCATGGATATTAGGAAAAACTTCTTTACTGAAAGGGCTGTCAAGCAGTGGAACAGGTTGCCCGGGGAAGTAGTTGAATTGCCATCCCTGGACGTGTTTAAAAGTTGTATATATATGGTAGTTAAGGACCTGGTTTAACGACGGGTTTGGTAGACCTAGTTTAGTAGAGTTAGGTTAATGGTTGGACTCAATGATCCTAAAGGTCTTTTCCAACCTAAATGATTCTATGATTATATGAAAAAGCTGAGGGATCTAAAGTCTGGATCAGAAACAATGTTAAGGGACTAAATTGGTCATTATTGAATGTCTTGATATGTGCTGGTACAAAACAACATACAGAGATATGAAAAGCTGTGTAAAGATGCAAATTAAAGTTTGATACTACTTCTAGTAATACACACTTTAACTTTCCCATTCTCTAAAATAGATTAACTTCGAATATTTTGTGAACTGTAAATTTAACTACGAATATCATAAACTGTGAAAGCATAAATGTGTATAATAGGATCTTAATCTGAATTACATTTCTTATAATTTCTGAAATAGAAATTTATAACATTAAATGTCTACTTACGGGTTTCACAAAAATCTTGGGGTTTTCAATTATAAAAGGAGTGGGGTTTGTTTTTTATTTTTTGTTTTTGTTTTTTGTTTATAATTAGATGTTCCATCTTCTCTTCCTCTGTAAAACTAATCATTTTATTTTATTTTATTTTATTTTTAAAGAAAGGTTGTGTTTTGGATAAGAAAAAGAAGGTTCTAAACCATCATAAGGAAGCAGTCAAATTTCCCAAAGTAAACTGACTACCTTGACGGGAAAAAAAATTAAAAAATCCAGATGATATGTTTACTTCATACTTCTTTATCAGTTAACAAATTTGAAAGAGGAAACACAAGCCCGAAAGATAGCCAAAGGTATTTGAGTGGTGTACAACGTATAAGATTTACTCTCTGAGATAGATAGTTCTGAGGGGCAGGTACAGAGTTAAATAGTTATTAATAGGGTTACTGTGAACATGAGAAGGTATTCTTGACACATTCTTGACAATCCCATTCAATTTGCTGAAAACACAGTTCAATTTTAATCTATGTAAGTAAGTCTTGTAAGAAAGCAGTCTGTGTTCACTGTTAATAACACTGATGCTGAATAGCAACTTGTGAGACCAGATCTATATTGTGAAGTATTCCTGGAAAAGCTATGTCATCTAAAAGTGTGAAAAAAAAAAAAATTACCATCCCAGTTCACACAGCTATTTGGCAGAAAACTGACATTCACGTAACTATATGACTATATGTTTCATTTAGTTTATCTCTTTTGGGGACACAGTACTGAAAGGTTAGTAGGAGACCTCTTTGTGCCAGAATGTGCAATGTCTCCAGCAGCTGTCTCTGGTGATGGAGTTGAGATGAGAGTGGCAGGTATACTTCTGCAGAGGAACCTCATCTTACTACCAATAATGGCACATACTACTGTGGGTATGATACAACAGCACAGACCCCAAGTATCAAAAAAAAATATTTACTTAGATTTACTAGAGTGTTACTGTGTATTTATGAAATGCCAGTTGGTTCTGAAATGTATTTGCCAGGGATTAACAGCTATTGTGGAATCTATTGTTATTTAATGAACATGCAAGAACTGCCTTACATGACTTCAATTCACCAAATGATAAAAATTTACCGAAAGTTAACACCATGTAAGGTACAGATATCTTATGTAGAGGTTAATCCTTAAATTAATAATTTTTTATTCATCCCTTGATACTTAATTAAATTATAAGAGTTCCATCGGTTAGATAAATATGTTAATTTTTTTGACTTTAAGTAGAGGTCTATGTAGTCTAAGACCATCTCTTTCCTTTTCTGTGAATCATTTTGGTAAAACATTTCAGCACATAGGGCTTTTTAGAAACCAAAGTACAGGTTGATCTCAGATTCTAATTTTATTCCTCCAACACACTATTCTTTATTGCTTTTGACACCAGCAATTTGGCCATAAGAATTCAAAACAAAGGACAAATAGATGAATATTTAAGCAAAGCGTCAAAAACTATAAACCTTACACAAGCACCCAACTTTGTGAGTGAAGAAACAGTTCCTAAATGCAAATACCTGAAAGAGGGAGCAGCAGCTGTGTAAACAGAAGTCATATTTCTCACATGGAAAAGAGATTCACCACCCCACATCACGACTCTGATGAAATAGAAAAGATTTGCTGAATAGGTTAATGATGATGACTCCAGAATAAACTTAAGCTGGAACCATTAACTCCTATAACAGGAATAAGAGACATGGAAGCCAGAAAGTTTGGATAAACAATGGCCAGTGTGCAAAAAGCTGGTTCCTGCAAAAACACTGAACTGCAATTCTTCTTTCATAACTTTAGATATCTACAGTTATTGAATTACATCTGAGTTAGTCATCTTTTACTGACAGTAGAGAGGAATGAGCATTTGAGGGTGTGATTCATCTAAAATAAGTCAAATGAGCTAACTAGCTCAGAGGCAGGTAAGATGGTAGGTGAAATTACAGGGTCAAGGTTCCTGAAAACTTGTGGACTGTTCTTCACTTCAATAAGGTTGAAAATATAGAGTTTTGGGGTGTTAAGCTTTCTTCTTTTTTTTTTTTTTTTTAAAAATAGCAAAATTTTGAGGTCTATTCTATCCAGTTTCCTTGTGCTTACAATGGACTAAATATTGGACTAAATGGGAAAATGGCATTAAATGGGAAAAATCCGAACCTTAGTTTTGAATCTATTTTGGAAAGGTAAAATTCACTCCAAATGAAGATGCCATAAACTTGTATTTCCTGGATTTCATTAAGATTGTGAAAAGTACTTTTCTCCATCTTGAACTTAACAAGTTTTTTACTTTTGTTATATTTTCCAGATCCCAAATCTTACCAGTAAACTGAACAAAGGCACTAAAATCCTAAGTGATAATATCATCATCTATATTTTGGGGAAGTATTTTATTTTTGTTCAGCTACAAAACTTTATGCAAAAGAGTTATGTTACTTGACATTGGATTAAAAAAAAAGTTATATTTTGTTGATTTATAACAATAAATACATGTTATACTGTGTTGGTTCAAAACAGGCAAGGTGGTACAACTCTGCTGATTCTGATGAACCTTTACTGCAAAACCACAAGCACCTGTCTGACATGGAATGTGTTCCAGTTTGGGATTATTTAACTGCATCTAGTGTTTAGGAAGAATACAAATTTTGATTGCTTTTGTCAGAGAATTAAATTTAATGAAAGTACACTAGCTCTAACAGTACAGCAGCTTCTTTTTTCTTTAAAAAAAACAAGATTACTTGCTTTTTTATCCTGTGTATCATGTTACTTTCCCACACCTTAAAATTCTAATTCTTTTTTTTTCTCTTTCTTCTTCCTGTAACTCTTATTTTCGCTGTATTTCCGTTTCTGCATATCAGAAAAAGAATAAATTTCACAATAAGAAAAGCAGCTGTATGGTATTTATCTTTCAAATGTGCTTGTAAAAAGTTTAAGTCTTTTTAATAAATGATGTGTCAGCTACTGTTGTCATGTATACCTGTGAAAAAATGCAGAAATATAATAAATTTACAAAGATCTGTAATACTGCTGACATCTGAAGCTATGTCTCTAAAGAATTAAATAAATCTTTATGTTTTAAATAGCAAATAAACTTATAGACTTTAAACAGTAGCTTATTTTGTCTTACTTAAAGAGGTTATACATGTCCTGAGATCACTGTTAAATTATAGTGAATTAGCGATAGGGTAAGATTTCTTAAAAACAAGAGGAAAGTGGGTTCCAAATTTTCACTGATTGTCTAACTATCTATCTTTGAGAGAATATTTTCTTGTGTCAAAATTCTAGCAACATATATATTTCTGCTATTCTACATATACTAAGAAAAAATGTGAATGTACACAAAAACCACAAAATTAAGAATAAAGGAATAAAATTAAATACTAATAATAAAGGATTAATAAACAGACTCTGTAGGTACAAGAATATGGATATTATCAGTAGTTCCTTATAAACAAAAGCTATCCATAGGCAAAATTCACAACTTTTATAACTGTATGTCAATAATCAGGCTTAAGCATCTCATGAGATTTTATTTTCACAATAAATATCATGCATCAGAAAATTTTGAGATAGAATTAATTTCAGAAGTATGAACTATTTAAATTCTGTTCTTATCTTAAAAAAACATACATTCATAACTGAGATAGCTTTTACTACATGCTTCAAAGTTTTTGATACTTTTGTAAAAGTATCATTTTAAATGATACAACAAAATTATCATAAAAATTTACATTTTTGATTGTTTAAAAATTATAATAAATGCTAAATGTAAGTGTCCTGAGTTAATAGTGTTTGCTTTGATGACAGTTGCAAGCTGTAATATATTTTACTATATGTTACTAAGTGAACTTTTCAGTGTAATTCCATCCAAATATACTTTTTGAGAATGTCCTTCTTTGTTTATTGTAAGACTGAATTCCAAAGGAAAAAAAAATGCTATTATATTTCCCGTGATTTAAGGAATATTAAAGTAAACTTCATATGATCTTTTTTATTTTAACATTATGGTCCAATTCAGTAGCATGTTCTGGCTGCTCTGCAGTACTCTTGGGACACAAAAGCAGCTACAACACACTGACAAGTTAAACTGGGTTGAAAGCTCTCCTCACAACAGTAGCTGTAGTGTTCAATGTATTTTTTTTAATTCATCCCTTTCTACTCAGAGCATTTCCCCTCAAAAACACCTACATTTCTTATGCACCCAGGTATTCCTACTTGTGTACCAGCCAAGTATTGCCGGGTCATAAAACTTTGAATTGAGAAAAGACAGAAAAGAAAGTGGTATGTGATGTAACTCAGGGTCACATTCAACTTTCCGTGTTTTAGAACATAGACACAAATCTTACAAATATTTTAGTCAGTTTTCATTTGTCTTTTTTGAAATTATTTGCCTATGGGCAAATATTAACTCTATAAAAGAAATCTACAATTTCTTCATAGAGAAAAATATTGATTCATTTTAGAAGCAGCCACCCAAAACTGACATATTGTTGGGGCCACATAATATGTTTTCCCACATTATATGTGCAAAATTTCTACTGTAAGTAAAATATCCCTATAAAAGAGATGTGAAGCTGATACTTTCTGAAATTATTATAAAGGTGCAGTATGCATTTTATATACCTTGGTAAAATAGGAAAAAAAGAAAAAAAAAAGAAAAAAAATGAAAAGTTATTTCTCCTTTAAATTTGAAGTAATTTTGGATAAATAAATAGACCTATATATCTCTATGTGTACTTTGCTTACAACAACAAAATACCATAGGGATAAGGGACAGAATTCTCACTTCAAATCAGACTGGTAAAGTTTAAAAGAAATACCACATGCTAAAACTAATCACACAGATGACATACAGAACTATTCATATTAAGCAGTGCACACAGATCCAATATATGCTTCCTGTGGCCATGCAGATTAAAGATGTGCTGCAAAAGTCTCTTCATAGTATCAGAAAAGATGCAATTCCATTTGTGTTTCTGTTATTCTCAGTCTGTGTTTGACTCAGAGCTTGGAAGGTTGTTTAGACTGTGTAGCTGCCTAGAGACCACATCCACCTAAACTGCACTTTTTATGTAAGAACTATGTTCATTGTTCAAGCAAAAACTGGATTGGATAATATAGTTCTGCATGAAGAATTTAATTCAAAACTCTGAGAAACAGTTAAGCTGATGTATAATCCTCTAAAAATTCAAGGTGCATAACCCTGTAATACTTAAGCAGACACAACAATTATATTGTTATATATATGTACATATATATAAAAATATACATACATACATATATACATACATACATATACATACATATATATATACACATATATATAAAATATGTACGTGTCATGTACATTATATGTACAGTACTATATGATATTAACTATATACAAAAAGCTTAATTTTTAAATACTGATTTTCAACTGTATACTGTATTTTAGATTGACAAATTTTGCCTCAGTATTATTATACTTTCCCAAAACAAGTTTTATGATGAAAATAGTGTTTTATGTAAATACCTTTGTGAATTGTTCTCATATTTTCACTTTTAAAAAAGACATATAATATTTTAAAGCTTTCAGTCTTCCATACTGTTAAGATACAGGATTTTTTACAAGTATTCAGGTCAATATCCCCACTGATTTATATGAGACAGTTTATGTATAAGAAGAATATGGTCCTGGAAGAATATGGTCCTAAATTTAAAAAATACATTTACTCGTCTTAAAAAAAGGATATTTTTCTGTGCCACAGTATGACTTGGTTATACTGGGCATATGCTCCTCTTCATTTCATGCTGCAGAGGGGAGCAGATGGAATTAAATATAGCTTGGCATGCAGCACAGGGGCAGCCACGGAGCAGTATTTTTTAGTACCATACAGGCACTACCAGCTCTATATACATTAGAGATGAAACACAAAAAAGGGCATGTCACCTTCAGAAAAGGGTAGCAGTCAGGGAACATCTGTTATACATGGAGTGTTCCCTGCAGAAAGAACCGAAACATGATGAAATATGCATCAAAAGTTCCCTATGCACTGAGGTACATTAAGTCCCTTTCAAACCATATGAAGCCCACTTGGGGAAGGGAGCTTATTTAAGTGTGGCAGCTGGAATACGAGAAAGCAGCAGCAGGAAATGGAAACCAGCTGTTCTGTCATTCTGGAAATCAAGATGGTCAGTAGGTGCACAGAGGCTGATACACAGCAAGTGTGTATCACTGATGTACAGAGACGAGACAAAGTTTCACTAAGAAGTAATTAGTTGATCATGCTGCAGCTCTGTCTCTGAGCAAAGTCCATGTTAAATATAAAGTACTATTATATTATATAAGGGATTCTTGTTGCAAAGCACTACCTAATCCATGTTTCCTGCGATTCTCTAACATGATGAAGTGTTCCTGTAAAAGTAGATGTTCATTGAGAAAAGGCTGCAGAACAGGTCAGTACAAATTTTCCCTTTCAGTATGTTTCACTCAGGACTGGACAGTATATAACATCCTCACATTTAATTATGGCATCATAAAAAACAGGGCTAGAGTGGATCCCCTTGTCCTGGGTAGGCTAAAATAAATCTAAGTTGTCGCTGACAAATGTGAATTTAACCTGTTTTAAAAGCTGCCAGGAAATTATATTCTTTAACTTACATGGGTAACCTGCTTCAGTGTCTAGTTATCTTTACAGCAAAGTTCTCCCTCATATGTAACCTAAATAATATGTCTCCCAGTAAATTGAACAAAAAGAAAAGAAAAAGCAACCACCATCCTATTTATAACAACTTTATATACACAAAGACTTTTATTATGTTTCACCCCAGCCTTTGTTCACTTAAACAAACACAAATGCTAAATAAATACTTCTTTCAAATTTTACCCATAGGCCATGTTTTGTACAACTCTATTTTTTGCTGTTATTCTACCTCTTTGTTGATTTTCAATTTGTCCAGATCATCCTTAAAAATATGACTACAAATTGAGTACAGCATCTGTGTCACTAATTAGAGTGTGCTGCAACTCTGGCCCAAATCAAATTATACCACTTTTCTCCCTCTGGAAACCAGGGCATAGGAGAAAAGCAGTATGTACATAGAAAAAGGGCCAGGAAAAGGACAGGCTGGATTACTGTATACAGAAATTAAGAGATACTCTTTGTTCCAGAATAACAAAATACAATTAGTATTATTCCAACTGGAATATTGCTGAATGGAATAATTAACTGCCATCTCTTATTTAAGACAGTTTTGTCTTCCCCAGCTGGAGATAAAACTATTGATAACTACAATTGAAGTTTAGATTTCCACATAATATGCATCAGCTTTACAGTAACTCCATTTGCAGAATATTCCTTCTTTTGGTAACAAGAATGTGGCTGGAATATATAATGGGGTTGTGTTAAAACTTGACTATTACTGCTGTTTTTCATATCTGTATTTACTGCTAACTCAATAAGAGGAGAGATAATCATACAATCGTGATTTAAAATAAGAAAGAAAGGAGAAGATGTTTTATTTGTTTTGTTTCCTTTATATAACTGAATAAACACAGACACTCATATGTTTTTAAAACTATAATTCCATGAAAGTTTAATTAAAAGAAAACTGAAATTGCATTATACAACGACGTTTTCAGACACAGACTAAGAGGCAGGAATAGACTCTCTAGTCCCATTATAATAGTCTCCATGATATTAAGTATCTGTCCAATATATAAATATATGTCCTAAAATTTTCATTAACAAAAGTAAGCACAGGCAGAGAACATCCATTAACCACCCAGGGAAATGCATAAAGCCTGAAACAATGAAAACTAGCTGTTTTCTGATTTCCTTGTTTCAAAAGTTGTTGATCTTTCTATGCCCTCACTTCTCTTTCAATTTATAAAAAGAATTTGAAAAGAAGAAATGTTAGCTGAAGATAATCGTTTTGACATAGAAGGGCCTCATCTTACTGAGAACTGCAAATCCTTCTCTTGCTCTTCTAGTGGGAATAAAGCAAAAAGAGAACTTATGGATTCTAAGCCTTTCAAGAACAAACTGCAATACAATCACTGTGTTCAGCCCCAGGAAAGACAGTGTCAAAACAAAGAGCACAGAAAGGAAGTAATGAGATTTACACTAGTGACAGGGGAGGGATATTCTGCTTTGTTGCCTCTAAAGTAAAGCACAAATAAACGAACACCAAGAGCTACAGCACCCAAGTATTAGAATTTGCACTCACATCTCAGATACAAGACTTAGGGTAATAGATCTTGAGGTGCATATTATGCATTAATTTGCAAATAAGCTAATCAAAGAAAACTTCTGAAATTTGTTAATACTTTTACTAGTATAATTTCGACTTTTAACGTGCTAGTAACGACATGCCTAAAATGTTCCAATTGTGAAGCTTCCAATGAAAACAAAATACAATGCAAAAATATAGATAACTTTCAACCACTGAATTATTTTGTAATTATAAAATAAGTAAAAATAATGGAGGAGGAGAAATTAAATTACTTGAAATAAGTACCATAACACACCAAATGGTGCATACATGAAGGTGTGTTGAATGATTATAATCCTTTCTTTGTGTCACAGTGACATGTTTTGTGTATGTACAGATGCAGAAATTTCTTCCTGCATGCTTTGAATGTCAGTTATAGAAATTTACCCCCTAAGTTGTGGCTAAATGCATTGATTAAATGTGGGATATGCTATCTGCAAAACTTCTCTGCTACCAGATACATGATGATGATAATCTGCCAAATGCTGAAACATGCACCTGATTATAGATCTGGTTTGGCAGAACTCAACTCCCGTTGAAAAGCAGGATAATAGGCAATAACAGGCCACAATAATAGGCTAAGACACTCTGACGCAAAGAGTATTCCCTGTCACTTCAGCTGTCAGAATGTTTCTACTACTTTTCTATTTTGTATCAATGAAGGCAGATAAGTAAGTAGCCAAGGCATTAAACTAATCCATTCCTTCTTTATTAGGATGCCACTCCACTTTCTTTTCTGACTTCTTTAAGGACAAACACCTGCTTCCTCAGTCTTCTCCTTCCTCACCTGGGTAGCCTTTCTTGAAATCCAAAGCTGCTCTTATACTTATGAGATGAGCACACTACAGAGGGAAGTACACCAGAGAGACACTATGCCTGGGAATACTCCCATCTCTAACAAGGAAGCACCAAACAAACTCTACTTTGAAGCACTCCTGATTATTGTTCAACACAGTGTCATGAATCTAGACTCAGTACTGAAACGTGAAAAGTGAACATAAATTGTCGGTAGACTAATAGGTGGTCTGAAAATAAAACTCATAACCAGAAAGATATTCAACATAACTGCAACAAGAGGGAAAAAGAAACTTTAAGATTCTGAGTAAATAAAAGTTGTCAAAAGGTTTTGTCTTTATTTTGACTAAATCCATAATATAATTTGCCAAATACATAACACAGCTACAGATATGTGACAGATTAATGGGTATTAACATGAGGAATGTTATGACAATCATCTGTACAGAAAAGGCAACTAACCTGTATTCCTTTCTCTAGTTCATTAGCTTAGGTTCAAGGGGAGAATATTATTCTGATCTCTCAAAAAAGGGCATTACAGAGCATTTGCATAGCCTAGCTTAGCCTAGGTGAGGAAGTCTTGCAAAAATGTTACCTAGATCATCTTTAGATGAGTGTCTGAGATCGAGACACTTAGAACATTTGAAACTTTTATGGGTACTCCTCTGACTGAAAGTTATATACATACAATTTAAAAGTTTAATACCAGTAGAAATTTCAATATTATCATTCAACAAAGACTTCATAAGGATGAGACCAATAATAATGCTGTTAATTCTCTTAAATTTAGAACTATTGTTTCATGATCAACGTACTCTTAGCAGAAAAGTAGGACGTAAATACTGGCAGTGGCTTAAATGTCTTAATGAATTTGTCAAACAAGCCGGAGTGGACATCAAACAAATATAAATATGGCCTTATTCTTCATAAAAGTCTGTAATTCTATATACATTTTTAGTCTTAAATTAGAAGTCCCACTATTAGAATAAAGCCAAAACAAAATATCTCCAGGATGTTGACAAGTTAGTCTTTAACCTATGCCAGTCTTCATCTAGGATGACACTTGTGTTTACATAAATCACAAAGCCAAAAAAAAAAAAGGGAGAAAAATGCATGGAAAAGAACAAATGAAAGGAGGGAAAAAAAGTAATCTCATATTGCGTGGGCTTCACCTAACCGTTTCCAGAAGTTTCAGTTCTAGAAACAGATCCTACTACTAAGTCATACTAAGAAAGGAAAGAGACTCAATATAGTTGAGTAGGTTTTGTAGCTTGCCTGGATAACAAATAATCAGATGAAAGTGCAGAATGAGTATTGTGTGCAAGTCCTGACATACAACAGCAAATTAGCGTCGTACCTGACCGTGTTAGGGGTAAGTGAGTTGGAAGGGACAATAGTCCTGGACATAAAAACTCTTAGGTGGTGTCAGAACAAATAATGCAGTCTGACAGCTATTCACATTCTGGGCACAGAGAGAATGTGACAGGAGTTGTTCTGTCCAGGGGAAAAAAAACTAAGAAAGGAAGCAATGTTGAACAAAATATTTCACAGGTTATATCAGCTCGGGGGGTGTCTCTCAGCCTCCATCAGTTTCTCAGTAGAGACCATCACCATTGCTGAGAACTCTGAAAAGAAATATTTCTCCACAATCTTCTTTTTCCATTATCTCATTAAGCTGATGTACTCATAAAAGAACCCATCATCCCCAATGGCATGGAAAGCATTGGTGATGATGTCAGACAGCAGAAATTTGCTTGATGAACTTTCTGCACTTATGAGTCTAGACTGATTCTCACTCAGTTAAACAGAATGGATTTTAATTATCTTACAGATCCAAGCAAGATTATGGCAAGAAAATAAATGGAGAGTTCAGAAAAAATCTTGGTAAAAAAATCATAGAATTGTTTGGGTTGGAAGGGACCTTAAAGCTCATCTAGTTCCAACCCCACTGCTATGGTCAGGGACACTTTCCACTAGCCCAGGTTTCTTAAAGCCCCATCCAATCTGGCCTTGAACATTTCCAAAGACGGGGCATCCACAATGTCCCCGGGTAACCTGCTTCAGTGTCTTACCACCCACACAGTAAAGAACTTCTTCCTAAAATCCAGCCTAAATATACCTTCCTTTAGTTTGAAACCACTTCCCCTTGTTCTATTGCTACATGTACTCACTAAAAGTCCCTCCCCAGCTTTCCTGTAGGCCCCTTTCAGGTACTGGAAGGCTGCTCTAAGGTCTCCTAGAGCCTACTCTTCTCCAGGCTGAACAACCCCAACTCTCTCAGGCTGTCTTCACAGGAGAGGTGCTCCAACCCTCTGATCATCTTTGTGGCCCTCTTCTGGACTCGCTCCAACAGCTCTGTGTACTTATTATGCTGGGGGCTCTGGAACTGTACACAGTACTTCAGGTGGGGTCTCATGGGAGCAGAGTAGAGGGGGAGAATCACCTCCCTCTACCTGGGAGGGTCACGCTGCTGGTCATGTTTCTTGTAATACAGCCCCAGATACCGCTGGCTTTTTGAGTGACAAGAGCATGCTACTGGCTCATGTTGAGCTTCTCATCAACCAACACCCCCAAGTCCTTCTCCTTGGGGCCGTTCTCAATCTGTTCTTCACCCAGACTGTATCTGTGCGTGGGATTGCCTCGACCCAGGTACAGGACTTTGCACTTGGCCTTGTTGAACTTCATGCAGTTAATTCTGATAATTTCTGCTCTGCTGCGGATGGATAATGAAGGTTACTCATTTTCAGGCATCATTCTTATTTAGAAATTGAGAATATAAATGTGTAAGTTACTACAGGCTGATTCTGTGAATGTGTTCAGTGGACAAACTCAAAAGTTATCAGTATTCATAGAGATTCTGTAACACTGATGTAGTTTTTAATCCTAAGACTGTTGCATGCAGGACTGCATCAGATGTGGTATTAAAGTGTTTTTGTTGTGATAATGAAGAAAGAAGTATTACATTTTTAAGCTATATTTAATAACTCTTTTTTTTCCCCAAAGACACATTACAGTCCTTTTATACTAGGTATCAAAATGGCATTGTTCTACAGTGATACCTGGTGAGAAACACAAGTTCTAGAGGAGTCTCTGGCACTAACACTGAAGAGTTTTCTTTTACCCTTTCCCAAAAGAGGTACCTCCATTTTTCCTCTTTTCTCAGGATCTATGTTACTGTTTAGAAGGCAGAAATGCCCCCTCTTTGGGATACAGGTGTAAATAGCAAGCAAACATGTTCAAAGTAAGATGCAATGCACAATGTTAAAGCAAAAATTGAAAAACAAGACTGCCAAATTTGGAGACACTTAATCCTTTGTATACTTTTGACAATGAAATGAAAATGTAGATTTATGCCAAAGCAAGGAAACACAGTCAGTTTAAAAAAAAAAAAAACAAAATAAAAAGGAAGGGAAAATTCCTGAGAAAATCTAACAAAGATTTACAAATAATTACCAAAAAATCCATGAACGTATATTGTTTTACTGACTATAAGATAAACAAATCCATGATTCACTAAGAAAGGTATAAAATGCACATCTTGCTGCTGTACTGCTCCCTAGTAGGTAATTTGTGGTTTACAATATCATTTTCAGCTTTGGATATCTTTTCAGGAAATACAGATTATTGTTGTTAAACCATTCCAAACAAAAAATTATTCTGTTATTTAAATATAAAATGTGAATAATACAAGCTACTTCAGGTGAAACAAACAAGTAACTTGACAGATGTATTCAAAACTATTAATTCTTGTAAGATTTCTAAGTAGGGTGATCTCAAACTGTCCAGACTAGTGATGGGGTTTAAAGTCTCAAGAACAGAAGTGGAAAACAAGAGGTAAACAAAACAAATCTTTCTCAAACCATTCTATTTGAAAGTAGCAGGCATATGGAACAAGCTGCTTAGTAAGACAGCAGATTCAACTAGCATAAGTAAGCTTAAGAGACAGGTGGGTATTTTTATGCAGAAAGTGGCTCAGAATTGACAGCAAGAGGATATATGGTTGAGATAACTCAAATGGGACATACTTATTTTAACACAAGACTCACAGTCCTGTTAACTTCTAATGGGTTGGGTTTTTTTCCCCATTCTTTCCACTAAGGCTTAGTGATATACTTTCATAAGCATTTTGTAATGATATCTACCAGACAAAGCTTGCTATCGGGATACATTTTCCTTGAAATAAAATATTTTAATAGTAAACTTACTGAGGTTTTACCATCCCCTGTTTTCACTATTTTAATGAAAATAATAAAGTAAGCTTGATTGCTTCCCATCCCATGCTGAAATCAGACGTCCACAAAAAAATATTTTTTCATAAAATTTCCTACTTCTCTATTAGTGATAGAAGAACAGTTGCTGTAGTGCTACTGAAATAATTTTTGTCTCAATATGATCATTTAATTTTCAAGCTGTCTAGACTAGAGTTTCTCAAAACTGTAGTTAAACTACTTGTACCACTGGCATTCTTATTACTGCCATGGGTAGAATTGGACCCGTGACAATAATGTTTGAAATTGCATACAGGATGTCAAACTCAAACTTAACTCATTTTTAAATTAGGAATTTCAAGTCAGGATCCCCAGTTCACAGTTAAGCCTGATCATTTTTTAAAAATACCAGAAGATCTAATAAGTAGCACTGTTCTAAAAGCAGAAGTTAAACTATTTTAAATATCTTTAAGCAACAATAATCAAGCCTGAAACTTTACTACAAAATAATGAATTCCCATCCTCATGCACAATCCAGAATGATGACAGAACCACAGATTCTGATACTGGTTCAGGCACTGCTGTAGACCACTGTTTGTAGTAAGCTGTCCATTTCCTTTTCACAGAATCCTAGGGGTTGGAAGGGACCTTGAAAGATCATCTAGTCCAACCCCTCTGCTAGAGCAGGGTCACCTAGAGTACATCACATAGGAACTCATCCAGGAGGGTTTTGAATATCTCCAGCGAAGGAGACTCCGCAGAAGGAGACTCCTTTTCCTGGAAAACAATTTTTCTCTAACAAAAATGCAATTCTTTTTCTGTTCTAATCATATATATTGTACTGCTCACCCTCCTTCAACTTGGCTTATTACTAGAGAAAGCAATTCTGTTTATCTTCTTTCAAAAGGGAAACATTACTTTGGGCTAAGAGCCCTAATCATACTAAGCTCAATGACAAGCAATCATTGATTTCATTGGAAACACCACATTGCACCACATTTGTTACTGCGGTGATCTGTAACCCCATAAAGTGCTCACTACAGGTTCAGTTTTCATAATATGCCAATGATTTTATTACAGCACATTTGAGATAGAAGAGTTCTTACAAGTAAACTAATGGATATCATTACCATTCATAATTATATTGGGGGGGCGGGGGGGGAGAAAAGAATAGAAAAAAAAAGAATAAAAAGTAGTTTATCTCTCTATACTCTTTTTTTTTCTCATATATTTAATAGAAACGTGAGGAATTCATATGAGCCACTGGAATAAGTTGTTTCTTGAGTAGGGACCCTCATCTAGATATAATGACAATTGCAAACCTTGATATACCTCTTTGCATTACAAGGAAAACCAACAACAGGAACAATCGGCTTAATCTGCTTACTAGAGTTTTTATATTTTGACCAGTATTGGGCTTGATGCTGCTGGGCAAACTGAACTCTGGGCATACCGTCCTTTCCTAAAAACCACTAATTTTTAACGTGAGTAGTAAATCTTTTTCCTAATGAAACTTCAAGTTTTAGAACTCTTTCATGGCTACACTTGATAGACAGAATTCCAGAGATTTTGTCTTTTTCTCACACAAAACTGAGAAAATTAGACACATACTCAAACAGCTTCTTAAAAAAGAAACTAACTCCAGTACTGCATCTTTATATGGATCAATGTCCAATTATAAGCAGAGAGTTGCTGTGGCAAAAGGTCAGGAAAAATAATCTTTCTGGCATTTATTGCTTGGAAAATAAGGCCATATATGAGGTTAACCTTTGAATATATACAGAATAAAGCAGCTTTCTAAATGTTCTAGTCAGAAAAAGATATACTGCAATCTCAACTTAATCAGAAAAATGAAGTTGAACACATATTTCCTGATGATTACTACACATCAGACTAGGCTAAGAGACAAAAGATCTAGGTCTAATTAATTAGCAATTAATAAAATCTTATATTTCTGCTTAATTATAAATACAGCTTCTTATTAAGGCTGACTTAATAGTGTTTTAACTGCCTTTAATACTTAATCATCTCCCCACAACAAGCTAAAATAATAGTAAACATACAAAATATCTAAAAATAATTCAGTGGTGTTCTTTATTGCTTACAGGCTAGACAGAAAATGCAAACAAAACCAATACTCGTATACTCAATTTGTCTGATGCTTTTTAAAAAAAGAAGTGTCTCTTTTGAAATAAAAGACCTCATAATTAGATAAAACATATCTGGAAAATAATGAATTGGACACAGGGTCTGAGGAAAGAAGCATGCTTATTTATCAGAATGAATGCTTGCAGAGAACACTGTCATTGCCCTGATATAAGTAATTTTAGCTGTTTCACAGACACTCATGTTTGGTACATTCACAGAATGTGAATGAAATTATTCTGAAAATCAGATTATATTATTATTTGACACTTCTCACACTACTCTTAATTGTGAAATCAACATTACAAACAGGAAAGTACATCCATGAAATGAAAACATCTTCTGATCTGTTTTTATTCTTGACTGATATCCAAGCCTCTTTTCCTTTCCTCCTCTCCAAACTATGTGAGGAATGTAAATGACTGGTGTTCTTTTAACTGTTTCAGTCATGTCTAGTTTGAATTTCCAAATCATACTTTGGCAGAAGGACTGTATATAATATATCACAGGCAATGCCAGTGAGATAAAGTACATTCTAATCATTTTAGAAAAGTACTAATTTTTTTTTTTTTTAAATCTACTTTGGATACTTGTGGTTTCATTTCATGTTCATTCCAAAAGATACTGAGTGTTCTTTGCTCTGGGCTAGCTACAAGATTTACTGTTTTCTCTGATAGTGTTATCAGTGGGCTATTCTACTCTGATAAACTGTAACTGCAATACTAATAGGTTTATAATGACAGCTTAAACTCTGCTTTTGTAAGCATTGGAGGCTTCACTCACCTTGTTCAAGTGGCTGGCTTTTAGTTGAAGTAGTTTTCATCTTGAGTGCCTCCCTAACAGACATGTCACAGCAGGAGCCTTTGTTAGTGTCTTGGTCACTGTCAGCCTGATCACTGTCCCCATGCCCGCTGTCCCTCAAGCTGGCTCTTTCTGGATCCTTGAACGTGGAGCTACTGAAATACATATTAAAAAAAAGAAAAAAAAGAAAGAAAAAAAAAAAGAAAAAAAAAAGAAAGAGAGTTGTATTTACTTGTTCTGAGTTGAATTGTACTCTCTGGCAAAGCAATTTTGACAAGAACGCAAATGGGGAAGCCGAGAAAGTTATTTAATAGGCCTTACCTTTGAACAAACTGCTGCCTGCTGCCCATGTAATTGGGCTCTGCGGGAAAATTGTCTGTCTGTGAAAGAGAAGGAAAAAAATACGTATAGTTGTACACTGGACAAATCTCCTGCAGAGCAACAAGATTTCCTAGAGGAGAAATGATTAATAATTCAAAAATTCCCTCAATCTTCAGATTTGTACATTTTAATTAAATTGGAAAAGGCTGGCATGTAATTATGTGCTCAGAACAATTAAATGATTCCGGTCCACAAATTACCTGCTAAAGTAAACAATGAGACTCCAATAAGTGACATTTTCCGTTAGTAACCTGACAGATGACACTGTTTATGTTTTTTCATTAGATATTAAGACTGATGTCTTATTGAAAATGAGAGAAAAAAATTACTTTTGTATATTTCAAAAGTGAATTATTCAGTAATACTAATTTTTAATCATAATTACAGCATCTATTGGGATTCTGAGGCCCTTACTGTTGTAATACAATTTCATATATTGCTATATTACTCTTGAACTGAAAAAACCCCCGAACTTCAAAAATATCAAGAAAATTTGTAGCTGATTAGCTGTGGGTTTTTTAAATGCTACTAGAAAAGTACAAGTATGAAAATATTTGGCTTTTCTCTCTATAATTTTCATCAGTATTAATAGCTATGTCAGAATAATGAGAACCACACATGACTACAAGAACATTAAATGATTGTTTTACACAAGTAGTTTTAAAAAGAAGATACTTTCATTAAGTCTGTCATGAGTATATTTTTAACAACATGAGCTAAGTAAGAAGCAGAAGTATTTACAACACCCAGACCAGCCTGGAGTCCTGCCAAGGGGAACTGAATTCCCCTTGTATCATCAGCTGAAGTCCTTTGGAAGAAAGAAAGACTGCATCTTTCACAAAATGCCATATACTGTACATTCACACACATCACTTCTTCTTGCAGCTGACCTAGTGACAGAGCTTCTACTGTTTTCTGCATCACTTCATATCACACCACTATGCTTCACAGCAGCTATGAGTTTTACAACAGTATCTAGTATATCAGTATCAGTAACACAGGCAGTGCTCAATTAATGGAGCAGAAGGCCCAAAGTAAGGTTTAATGTCATACAACAAAAATTTACATAAGTGACTGGTCTCTTAGATATTTGGTTTTCCCAGCCACTCCTCACTCCATTTTTTTCAGATTTGTTTTTGTTTTCGTTACGTGCTAATTAGAAATATTTGCTACTTCTTGTATGATTGGAATGTTGGAGCTTGGAAAAGATGAATGAAGTTACATCTGAAATTTTGCAATAGATTTTTGCAAATAGAAATTTGCAATACGGCTGTTTGCAATAGAAAATAGAAAAGCACTTGACACTCTCAAGATACATGTGAAATAGATGTACTTATATATCACAGATATCTTGTGTGATTTAGGGAAGGGATGGAAGATAAGCAATTATCTTCTGTTTGGCATGTATGAAGTCAATTTACACTGTACTTTGTTTTTGTTTCTAGTTCAATAATTTTGTTCGAAATTTAGGATTATAACACACATTGTGTTCAGCTCTCCTGTGAAGACAGGCTGAGACAGTTGGGTTATTCAGCCTGGAGAAGAGAAGGCTCTGAGATGACCTTAGAACAGCCTTCCAGTACTTGAGGAAGGCCTACAGGAAAGCTAGAGAAGAACTTTTTGTGAGGGCATGTAGTGGAACAGATTCAAAATAAAAGAAGATAGATTTAGATTGGATATTAGGAAGAAATTCTTTCCTGTGTGGGTGGTGAAACACTGAAACAGACTGCCCAGAGAAGTTGTGGCATGGAAGTGCCGACACCTTGGAAGTGTTCAAGGCCAGGTTGGATGGGGCTTTGAGCAATGCAGTCTAGTGGAATGTGTCCCTGTCTATGATAGGGGGGGTGGAACTATATGATTCTTAAGGTCCCTTCAACCCAAACCATTCTATGATTTTGAAGTTCTCTCTATTTTAAGCTGTGGAGCACATAGCATTGTATATGTCATTACAAAAAATGATGTGATATTTTATGAGTGAATTTTCTTTTATTATAAACTGTATGACAAAATCAGGTTTTACTCATCTGTTTTCAAAATATAGCATAAAACACCGGTACTTCTAGAGGAATTCTGTTATATTGAAATTGCACATAATTTGAAAAGCTGGGTGTTTGTTCTACTAGAGACTTGTTCTTCAGCAGCATTATTAGAAGATGGGTTTATGAAAGTTCTTAAATATTGCCTCAATAATGCAAAAAAAAAATCCCATTTGTTTTCAAAAATGTTTGTAACACTGTTACAGAAGAATTCTGAAGAGCTGAGAGTCAGTGTTGTGTCACTGCTTTTCCAAGTCAGTGTTTCAGGAGCTGATGGCTTCAGCTACACATATCCAAACTTTTTAAAATCTGGTCACTTCAATTAGGGGACAGTTTAGTGTTTTGCGCTTGAAAACAGACAAGATCCTGGTTTTAATATATGCAATTAGAATAAAAGTTTGTCTTAAATTTTAACATATTCCAAGTTACCAAAAAATAACAGTAAAATAAAAAAGGAATAAAGAAGGCACAAAGATAAATATTTCCGCATTCTGACATGTAATCTGTCAAATGTAACACATCATATTTTGGAATCTGCCTTAATTCTGCCATTTATTCTTTTTTTTGTTGACAATTGTAAACTAGTATCTCTCTTTTGTGCAGCAAATCCACCTCATATATATGTACATACAGAATCATTATGACACTCAGAGGCTGATACTGCTCAATCCAAATAAACCTTTATAATTGTACAGCTCATGTCTATTTTCTGGGTCTAGTATCTCAACTATAATTGCCTAGGAAAACTGACCTTAAGCTTTTAGTTACATAAGAAATCTGCTGCCTCCTAAACACAGCTGCTACTAGAATCAACATTTCCATTTTTCATGTCACTGTCAGGCAAAACGCCCACTATAGACTGCCTTTTCATCAGCTTTTTGCCATTAGAAAAGTCGGACTTTTTCCCTGGTGTCAATTATAACACCTCCTTAAAGGTGATGCTAAGAACTTATCTGTAAGCTAGATCACATTAAGAACTGGTCATAATTTTTTCCTGCTTTTTCATAGCAAAATAAAGCATTCCACACACCCTGGACTAGCCAAGATTTAAACTTTAAAATAGAAGTTATGACCACATCTTAGCCACCATCCTAAAAATATGAGTGGCTTCTGAGAAATTCTGTATTTATGGTAATCATTAATGACCTTTAACTCAGTAATAATTTGACTAATTTCCTTCATGTTTCATTTTTCAGCAATATAAAGAGTTGGGTGCCATGTTACAGTGAGTTCATTGCTGCAGAAGAAGAAATGTAAATACTTGATAACCATATACTGCCATAGAGCAGACAGTTGAATTCTTCTGCTTTAAAGCATTAGACCTTCTCCTATGAACTATGAAAATGGAATGCTTGTCTTGAGCTACAACAGAGCACTCTGAGATACAGGCAGCAAAGAGAGAATTGATTCATGTATGATAATATCTATACAGAAATTGGGATAATAAACAAGCATTTAATTTTAAGGCTAAGCAGTTTAGATGAATCTTAGAAAGGTAAGCATCCACTTCACAACAGATTACAGAGAGATACAAATGTCTAACTCCCTTAAACACTTTTTTTTTTTTTAGTCCCAGTTGGAAGTAAGAGGTCATATACTTAAAATTTTTACACTTTAACATCTCTGGAAGTGATATTACACATTTTGGCTCATGCATTAATCATATTTCTACACTGCATAGCTGTAACTCTAAGAAATTAGTGCTACTTTTTAAATACATCAACAGCAAATAAAGTCTTTGTTCTCTGGGTATCCAGCCCTTTCTAGGAAATCAGAACCACTCTGCCTCTCTGTTTGCCTCTGTTTGCCTGTTTTAAGGTAGGTTTCAGCTCACATGCAGATAACCATCTAAAAGCTAGTCACCTACTCTAAGCTAACCATCTAAGATCCCTCTATAAGCATTAGAAACATACAAGATAATTCTTCCCATTTTGGGCATCTGGCTTAAGGTAAATTCTGCTCCTGAAGATTACTTTATCCAAGAACTATAGGGAGATCTAGATGACCCAGCAATTGTTCAGTGTAATAGCTAAAGCTAAATAAGATGCATCATATCAGAAGTGAATTACAGGGATTTACAACCTCCTGAAAAAAAACCAAAAATCACTCAAATGCCAGCACCATTAACCTCTTGAATAACAAAATAAAAAAAGCTCCACCCTCACCTTCCCCAACGAAAACCCTCAGAAACTATTCATCTTTAAAAGTTACCAAAGTTAAATTATAAAGGCATGTTTTCTGTCTCTGTGATTCAAGGTTGGGGGCTGGTGTACTAGGTCACCAGCTACTAAGATATAAGTTCTTCAGTAGGAAGAAAACATACTGGGACAAATAGTTTTTAAAAATTAAGCAGAAGCAGAACTGTCTACTGCCCTGATTAGACATCAGAGAATTAAAAAGTCTGTGATGTCTATAGCTTCTCTACAGAAGAGATCCTGTTTTTATGGCTCTTTTCACACATTAGTGGAACCAGTTCATTTCCAATGAAAATATGCTCTTAAACCATTCAACAGATATACTTTTTTTTCACGGTTGCTACAATGTCCCCTTAAAAATACTTTCTTCCATTTATCTTCCTAATATGTGATCCCAGAGTAAATGTGAAATTTTAGGAACACAGTCATTACTGCAATGTTGCAGAAAAATTCCTGAGGATTTCTATACAAACATTTAATACAACTTTCTCAAAAGGATGAGATTTATAAAAATTGTCATTTTCAAAGAGATCAGAACACATGTAAACCTTTCAAAAGGTGTAAAATTTTAAAAAAGAGGGTTACTACCTTTCAGAAAATATCTTACTGTTTGACTATGTTACCTTTTCTTCAGGGAGTTGAGGAGAAGTAAAGTAAAATATCAGGCAAGCTAAAGCTGTTGAAAATACTCTTTTACTGGTATGGGGTCTCAGATATGACAGTATAATTGCTACTGTCTAACAATTTGACTTCAAGAATAATTTACCAGCTGGTGTTTGCATGAACAACGTGTAAAACATCCTTCAAATGCTATCGACAAATGTCTCTGAAACAATTCATTTTATTACAGGTGTTAACGCTTGAAGATTAAGACTTCACAGGGGCTTAGATAAACTAAAATTGTTGCTCTCACATGGTGAATTTGGAATCCTGAATTTTATAAAATCAAAATAAACCCATTCAGCATTTGAAAGTCAACAGTTTAGGAGGTCCTACTAAATAACTCTAGAATGGCTATGATTTCCAAAAGTTTCATTTAGAGAAAGGAAAATGAAAAATTACAGCCAAGATTCATTAACCTCATAAGATTCATTAACCTTAAATAAAATCATAAGAAAAAATTTAAAAAGTGGAAGCTTTATCACTGGAAATAGTTTGAAAGAGCCTGAACAAAACACAATGTATTATGGGGAATATTTTTAGCTATTGGCAAAAAAATTTCCTTTAAAATAAAAAATAAATTAACGTTCACAAGGTATATGGGTTTTCTTCTGTTGAAATGTTTTGATATTTTTATAAGTAAAAAGGAGTTCCACTGTGGCTCTGCACATATATATATATATATATATTAAAAAAATGTCAGCATTAAAATCCCATATTAATCAATCAGCTTTCAGGGATTCTACTATTGCTCAGTAAGACAATGGTAGAGAACTTCACAAGCTTTCACTTCTTCAAGATTTCCTATAGAAAGCAGGATGTCTGTTAAAAATTAGAGATTTCTAGCTATTTTTATTTTTTCTTCTTTGTAACTGAAATATTTTTATACTGCAACTCTAAAGATTTCTATCAATCTTTGGTGTATTCCATATTTTTGGAATAAAATTAGAGAAAAATAAAAGAATTTTTCAGTTCAATAGGTCTTTCTTTTAAAAATAAAATAATCTTAAAATCAATATGACTAGAAAAGAAGACAGGAAGTGTGAGAGAGAAAAAGGGGAGGAGAGAGAGAAATGCAATATTTAAGTATTCTTGACAAATTATGCCCAGAAATAATTGTCATATTAGGGAAAGACGTATTCTAAAATGTAAAAAAAAAAAGATCACTTAAACATTAATCAGATTTATAAATGTTAGGTTACTAGAATATTCATAATTTTTTCTCATAATTACAAGAACAAGTATCATATTTTCAGAAATGATTCAATGCAACTCCATTTTATGTAGGTGTTCATACCTGAACTATAATAAAACAAAATGTCTTTGCTGAATCTAACTTCTTTGTAATTAATCATTAAATGCAAAAATGAAATGAAACCTCACTCCCCCTTATCGAACTGCCACTTAATATCTAACTCAAGCATCTTCTGTATCTTTTCTTGAAGAGCTTAATTCCAAGTATTCAACCCATGAAACAAAGATCTTATAAAATGGCAATCACTTTTCAAGAGAAAAAAATTATATTCTGCCAAATCTAGTTTTGAAAGAACTGACAATTATCTTCATTTTGTTAGGAACAATTTGTGTCCAACATAGTACAATTTTTCACAAAGACTCCTCAGTATAAGACTGCCAATAAGTGTTTATACTTAGCCTAAAATAGTAATTTTTTATTTTACCAGACTTCTTTCATTAAGAAAATATATTAACCCAATAGCAACAAAAAAACCCCAAACCAACAACAAAACTGGGCATAAACTTCTAATAAGTTATTCTGCTTTATTGAAGGACAAAATTAAATAGGCTGCTTTAATAAATCTTGTCCTAATATGTGCTCTCCACTCTCATTCTTTCAAAAATGTTTTTGAGACATAATTTATATGACATGTAAATATTTGGGAAGTTTCACACTTTCTGCAAACTTTATATTTTGGTGTTACAAAACCTACAGTGTGTTTATATGAATTTCTGACATATGTAACATTCTTCAAAAGCTCACTAAAAACACAGGGCAACAAAACCAGTCATATCCCCAAGGCTGTATCATTCATCAGGCTGCTGTACTCTTTATTGAAGAGTTTGGGTGGTTCATGTTTTCTCTTTGTCTTGAATGAGAAGATCAAATCTGTTAGAGAAAGAGGTCCTCAGCCATGCAGTCAAATGCATGGAGTGAGTTTTGAAAAGTGATTGGAATTCACAAGGCTCAGTCAAGCTTCCTCTCACCTCATTGATGGTTGCACCAAGCCTGAAGACTGAAGAAGCTAGAAAGATCACTACAGAGGAATATATTTTTAAGTGAAGTTGGTAGAAAAGTAGAATTGAAAGACACTCAAAAGATGAATGAAATCAAATACTGATCAGATTTTTTTATGTGAAACAAGAGATTGAAGCCTTTCAGGAACAAGTTTGCCTCTGTTGGTGGGGAAGTCAGCTTAACAAAAGCTTTCAACTACTCTGTCAGACCAGATGCAGGATATGTGTTTAAGGACAGACTTCCCTCCCTAAGAAAGGTGGGACTAGTAAAAATTCCGGAAGCTGAAGCCAAAACTTCCTTCCACTGAAAAGGGAACCAAGATTTTCTGGACCAAACTCAAATTGTTGTTTGTTTCACAATGTTTTCTGTTTTCTGAGTCTCATCTTATTTTGCACTGGAGAAACATTAAATGTAAGCATCTAATGAAATTAGCACAATATGGTAAGAGAATGTGGAAAGTTGTCAAATGGGACTAGGAAAATGTAATTGCAATACGAGCTTTTAAGATGACCTACTTTTTTGAGAAGGTGCAAGATCAGAATGGAGGAAGAGGTGTCAAACATTGCACCACATAAAGAGCTCGAGCTGAAAGTACAATAGCTCTGCTACTGCTATCACAGTGTCAATAAATAAACATAATGAAATTCATGACACATTATTGTATTGTTTTGTATTGCCTCTATTAATTTAAAAATTATGAACACATTTAAAATAATACACAACTTGTCAGATGCCTGTGTGCAGTGCAGTTATCCAGGTGCTTTAAGAGACACTCATGAAGATCTTATGGTAGAGCTTGGTACGCCTTATATCAAAGTAAAGATGGAGCTATGGGAAAGCAGAATGACTACTTCACCTGAATCTGCTAGTACACTTGCATCCAATATATTTACACTGTTCACCAATGATATGTACTTACTGAAGTTACTCTGTCAATAAAAAACACATTAAGAACCTTTTGAAAGCGCTTCCCTGTCAATTAGGCTGCAGATACATTCTATTGCTCTAGTTTTGCTGTCAATTTAATATACTGGATCATATTAACAGTACTGGCTTGTCAATAAGGCAAATCTGTATCCTATTAATGGAGTTATACTGCCAATATAATCGGCTTCCTATTTATCGAGCTCCCTAGTATTTGGGAAAGCTATGAAATGGGATTATAAGGTTAGGTTACATACATCTGTCTCTATATTACATAAATATTTCAGGAATGGTATCCTGTTGTGTAAAGAAACACATGTAATCACATTTTTCCATTATATAAACTTCAGATGACAGAATAGTATAATTGTTTACTATTGCTGAGAAAATATAAATCATCCTCATTTATCACATTATGTTTCCTGCTTGCTCTAAGTAACACTGTTATAAGACAGTCTACTTGTATGTCACACGCATAGAACTGCTAAGAGGTGTATGCACTCCACTCCACCTGCACAAGATAACATCAGCTCCAGAAAATAAAAGGAAAGAGATAAAACACACTTTAGGATCAAAATATGAAGTACTCCCCAATTTCAATGCCTATTTAGTCCTTGTACTGTGCTGTATAATCTTGGTGGAACTGATGCTTGTAAGTACAATTCTAGTGTAACAGAAACCCTTGGAAATAATTAAGAAGAGGTAGTAGTTCGTGCATAAAAACCAGTAGAAGTTCAGCGAGTCTTCTATTTAATAGAAGCCTTAATGAAGTTGAACATTAGTTGCTTTTAACCACATTCAATATTAAATAACCACTTTGACTGGATTAGCAGAATATACAACAGACCATTAAACCTGATTATATTTAAAAAACCTTTTGCTTAAAAAAAAATAGAAAAAAAGAAAAAAGAAAAAGAAGAAATAAAAAAGAAAAAATAAAAAAAAAAGTAAAAAGAAAAAAGAAGAAAGAAAAAAGAAAAAATAAAAAAAAAAGTAAAAAGAAAAAAGAAGAAAGAAAAAAGAAAAAAGAAAAAAGTAATTGTATTAAAATGTACTGGGCATTGTCTTATCAAATTAACTCTCTAGGTCTAATTTGAAAATATGGGTTCAAAAAAACACGGTCCAAAATGACAGTTAAAGGTCAATGAATCAAGTTGCCAATTATATTTTCTGGTAGCAGATGGGTGCAATGAAACTTAATGATTGAATTTGAAACGCTTTAATGCACCTTTCATCCATGTTGAGTCTACCTTAGTATTCTTAACAGATACTATATTTACTGCATAACAGACTCAACTACAATTAGCTAACTAGAATGAAATCTGCACTTATCACAATACCCAAATTATTCTAAGAATATCATACCACGAACTCAAAATAGCAATACATTTGGGAGTATATTTTTGACAACATTATGTTGGTTTTGGTTAGGGGTTTTTTTTATTATTTTTCATTCTCATCTACATGTTAAATATGAATCTGGAAACTAAGACATTAAGATTAGAGGGAAATATACAAAATAGTGCCTTGAGATTTAAGGAGATGATCAAATTATTTGTTATAATTTCAAAAATATTTTTCTCTTATTGCGTTTAGAACACTTTTTTTTCTGTATGAAAACAACCTTATCTTTTCTTTCTTTCTTTCATGCACACAGATTCTACAGTGCAATTTTAAGCTTCTGGCATTTTATTTTTAATTTTGAGACGTATCTGAAAGCTCTTACTCAGCAGGAATTCTCACTGAAGCCAGTAAGTGTCGTAGAATTTGTCCTATTCTTACCACTGCTGTTTTCCTGTTTCTAAAAGCTACATGTCACAAATGTTTTCTGAACAGATAAAAGCTTACAAACACTGAAGTGCTATATGGTGGAGAAGGAGATCAAATTATGGCATTTAACACTGACAAATGGTTTTGTATTCACAGTATTTAGTATTTTGCTAAATTTGTGATAACATCTATCCACTATGTTTACCTTCTTCATCCAACCCATACTCTCACTAAAGGCAACAATAAAACTCCCACAAGGCGTGACCTGAGGTCTGCTGAAATCAATGGATGTTTTCAAATTGGTTTCAATAGCCCTTGGATCAGTCTGCTTACTTCAATTATGGGATAAGTGAGTCTTTACATAGTGTGCTTCATTCCCACAGATACATATGTTGTATGCTGAAGAAAGCTGAAAAGAGTAGGAAGATTACAATAGTGATAAAAGATGAGAAGAAACTCTTAAATGTAATATCTCTTTACCCCAGCATATGGTCTTCTCTATGGATAGCATTTAAACAGATTTGTAATGGCGGCGACAAGGAAAGGTGATTAGCTAGGCAGCAAACACTGTATGTGGCACCAAACTCTGATTCTATGTTTCTTTCCTACAGAGTGAAAAAAATTAGCAACGTAGATAGAGCAGAACTTGATTCTGAAGACACATTGCCTGCACAGAAAACACACATAAAGAGGAGCTCTGAAGCTTTCTTTCTAGATGACAATCAGAAGAGGAGAGGTAAATCTAGATCACCTCCTTTCCTTTAAAGCTGCAAGCTTATTCCCTTCCTCTTCTTAAAAGCCTTCACCAGAAAACTAATGATTCACTGAAATTCTTTAGGAATTACAAACAAAATTACAGATGTTAAAACTTACATTATTACCTTCTGTCCAATTTCGTATTTCAGTCATGCAACTATTTATATCAACATTTTGTTAAAAATCCCCACCAATGTATTCTATAAACATTTCATGACAGGATACAAAGCCCTACTTTAACACAAATACCTTGCCATAATTAGTCCCTCTTAGCATTAGAAAAAGACACACCACTAAATATGCTGCCAAAATAATAGCTGTATTTATGACAGAATAGTAGATCCTCAAACCTTACAGCCTCACGTGCCTGTGCAAGGAGATTTTCAACTGTGAGGGGGTGATGAACTGATTTATTATTTGTGACATAAGATAAATAATTTAGACTTGCACAAATTTAGCATGAGGTTCTGTCCCTAAATATATTTTAAAACCATAACAGTCATGTGCCTATGATGAGGTACCTCATAAAATGAAAAGTTTGATTGAATACACCATGAATATAGTAGCAGTGGTCAAGTAGGCTTGGACAGAAACATTAAGGCCTTTTGGTTATAAGGCTTTGTATAACCATCCACAACTGTGGTAGTTCAACAGTGTTGAACTACTGCAATGACTTCATAAAGGACTATAAGAATTTGATTCAAAACAAACAAACAAAAAAAATAGTTTGTTTTCTCGATAGGATCACCTCATCTTGAACACAATACCCATTTATCTAGGGATGTCCACAGGTAATCTATAAACTAATAAGTATTTAAGGGCTGACTTTGACCTGTAAATTGTAAACAACCTAGGGGGAAAAAAAAGTTCTGGATTACCCCTCTCATTACAACTTGCTGTATTAAGAGTCTGAAATCAGATTTTGCTGTTAAGATAAGGAAGATCTACATGAGAAATGTTCTTTGCAGAACAGAACACTAGTTCTAAGCCAGTGTTGGTTTGTCAACATCTAGGACACTGCTGCAAATTTCACCACGGATAGAGAGACTGAACATGAATGTTAATAGTTGGTTGAGGGGCTAGTTAGAATGCAGCTTTTAACTTATGGGTTTACATCTGTATCTAATTAGCAGGATACTCATCGAGCATGTGAGCACCTTTTTCAAAGAGAATGTATTCAATGGCAACTGAAGAATGCATATATATGTTAATATATAAAATTTATTTTTTTTTATTCATGATCTTTCACAGAAAATAGTTAATGTAACCTTCTCTAAATAATGTCCACATCGCAAAAGTCCCCAAGCCAACACTTGAAAAAAATGTGTGCCAGGGGAAGCCTCTTACAAAATGGGAAAAGAAATGAAAATACAACAGGTACAGCACAATAAATTTAAAACAAAAACTCATGCCAAGGAGAAAAAAATAACTCGTTAAGATTGTTCATACTGCTCTTCCTGAATATTCAAACTCAATAGTGTGTAACACAGACTAATGCTGCTCTCTGCAGGTAGATCATGAGCCCACAGGAAGCCACACCAACTTCCAACTTCACTGGAATTCAACATGGAGCTTGGTGTTTAGCTGTAGATAGTAATCGCCAGGAGTGGAGCCCTTGCATGCAATTCTTTTACACATATGACCCCAAAACTTGTTTTCAGGTAGAAAAGCTCATTAGGAGAACTTCTTAATTTGCATAATTTCAGGGTCATCTTAATTTACTGGTGCTTCTTTCTAAATAAATACACCATTGTGCCATTGGGAATAAAACAAAATCTATACAATACTAGGGGACTACTATATGGCCTTCAATTCACATGCAACTTTATTAACTTAACCATAAATTCCTAAGAATGAGCAAACTTGTGTTTATTGGTTGTTTTTTGTTTAAGTCTCTCAGTCATAGAGTAAATTACAACATGCCCTTATAAAATATGGTAAGATCAAGAGCAAACTCATTCACTTTCCATGAAGACAGAATTAGAATCTTACTCCTAGGACCTTGTGTATCAAACTTCAGTGTAGAGACTTTCCAAGGAAATGGTATAGAGCCCTATTCCTAATGATTTATAATAGGACTGGTGTTTTAACCTTAACCACAGCGTAACAAGCAGCACCAATATAATCCAAGCTACCAGCAACCTTAAAAATGTGCAAGAAATAGACAGACATTGGCAGGAATTAATCTGCCATTTTAACACATCTGCCCAAGGGAGGTATTGTAATTGCAAAAATTTACTCTTAGACTGCTGAGACTCATAGTAATTATGTTTCTTTTTTTAATAGAAATAGCCACAGGTAGTAACAAATTGGGTTTTGAGATGGGGAACTGGGCATGCATTCTAACCCAAATTACTATGTAATTGTCTTTATTATAAAATACTATAGAAAACCTATGGCTCAAAATTTAAATCAGAACAAAACCTTTCCTTTAAATAAATTCTTCTCTTCCCACAGCTATTCAACATGTATGCTTATTTCTTCATTTACTGGTCTCAGCAAGACCAGTATGACTGCAAGCACTTTAGATAAAGATCTTTGCCAATACTAACCAAAATTCCCAAAGCTTACATTTGCTTAATAGAAACAGTTTCCTCCTGCTTTGCTTTCATGCAAGTAAAGTAGACTAAAAAGTAGGTCAAAATTTGGAAGGTTCCTAAGGTTCCTTTGTCAGTATCAGGGGATATCAGTGTGTGGTCTACATATATTTTAAATAAAATGAAATTAAATTTTGGTCCAAAATTCTGAAAGCCTATTTGAAACAAATGAGTATAGCAAAGTACTTAAAAATAGTTATTTCACACTTGAAGGAATTATTATTTCTTTATTGTCACATTATTGCGATAATGAGATGTATTTTGTTGGGAAAGATCATGTATATGGTGGTCAATGAATAAATAATAAAATAAATTAATCTGGTTACTTCTTCCCCTTGTAATACTGTGTATCCTGTCAGGCCTGAAAAGGAGCTACAGGTAGTTTAGGCAGGATACACTTACACCATTAGACAAAATGAAAACTATGCATTGAAAGAAATAATGTAAAACATTCTGTTTTCCCCTTTTTTTCCACCCAAAAGCTACAAAGCTGACTGATACCTTCCTTGCCTCAGAGCTGTGAGATGCAAATTACGGTGTGCTTTTTAATACCTAACAGAGTTGATGGAAGCAGTTGAGTGGTGATTGTTCTCACATGTCACATGATTTATAACTCCTTGTCATCATTACTCTCAATCCTGGAGTCTGATAGTGGGATACACAGTTTCAAGCAAGATGTATATCTTCCACCATGAAGTGGAAAATTAGGTCCTTCCTTACCTATACTCTTGCCTCGGGAAAAAAATGACAACAACATTTGTCTCTAAACTTGATGTTTTCAAGGTTGCAGTAAAAGGTGGGGATTGACAACATCTTCCAAAACTTTGTTACACAGCTACATACAGGTCCTACAGAATACCCAAAAAATTAGATGCACATTGGTCATTAATAATGTCTTTTATCCAGCTAGATAGTTCTTTTGAATCCTCACTGCTCTTTTATCTATGTATCTCCACATACGCATTCATACACACAGTTATGTTTTGATATACAGTCTAAAATAGAAATAGTTTCTAAAGTTTTGTGGCTGCCATTTTTAAAAGGCTTTTAAATTAATTATTTCCCAAGCACTCTAAATTCCACTATATTCTTATTGTCATTTGATCCACTGAAATGATGAAGAGATAGATAGAAAAGAACACACTTGGTACTTTACAGCTGTGGCTGGATAATCTTGCTCATAATCATCAAAGCAGGATTGTCTTTATGATCTTCAAATCTGCATATCAAATTACACAAGTTTATGCAAAAAAGCAGAAATATCAAAATATTCAGACATCAGGACTATCTCAATAGAGTACTAGAATGCAGTTGGAGGCTAAGTGAAACGAGCAGCTTTTGCAGTTTTACAGTGTTTTTTAAAGCAAACAAGAGACGCAACAGGGAGCAGTTCAGCTAACACAGACTCACAGATCCTGGGTTTAATTCTTCACATGCTTATGCACATCATCAACCCCATTCCTGTAATCAATCCAGTTAATTCAGTGGTGCTGTTGACCTAAATTAAACTATTCACTGAATAAGTGTTTTAAGGATCATGCCTTGACAGACATAATAGTAACACTATTATACATATATAAGTTAGTTTCCATAGGCCTTGAAATTACTTATGCACTGGTTAAGGACACAACCTGCTCTTTCTAGATTTGTGGAAAAGCAGTCGTCTTTTCCTCAATACTGGCAGGAACATAGCCCAACCTGAGGCGCATTATTAAAACAATATTTTTTTTGTCACTTAAAATTTTACAGAACATAAATATTTTCATTAAGAATTAATGAAAATTTGCTTAGCCCACTTCAGCTCCCCTTTTATTTAAACTGAGTTGTAGCTAAACAATCTTAGCCATAAGTGGTTGCTTAGCAATCAGAGGAGAACAAGACAGAAAAATAGTAAGTACAGAAACTGACTGACATGTTCTGTGTTTGAATCATGGCATTCATTAAAAACAACAGAATAACACCAATAGAAGTTTGAAACAACATTCTATTATTAAAAGAATACATATAAGTCTCTTTAGGAACAAATTATGTGTTTAAAAGCTACAAATTGTGGTTCACATGTCTGCTCTCTATAAAAAAATCTTTCAGCTACTATTAAAAAGACATTAAAATCCTTCAAATTTTGATGAAGACATTATTTACCTTTTGTTTTTAATTCAATTGTCAAGTGTGCTTTCAATTATTTTAAAAAACAGTATATATCTACAAAGCAAGCAAGAATTTATAGCTTTGAAGACTTGAAATTGATTTTTAATGCACTAGCTTTCAAACACTACAAAGGCTGCTCTCTGCTGATAAAGACAGTAAACAAGAAATTGTCCTTTAAATGTTCCCTTTAATGTTTTTCTTTAATTAAAAATCAATCAAAAACATTGCAACATTAAAAAAATTGAAATTAAGACATTAAAAAATGTTTAAGGTTTTTGACGTACAAAGCATTCAAACTAGAATGAAAACTTATAGTGTTACTTTTGTTTACTTGTGTTAGTTTAGACTTGCTTTACATTGTAGACATTGTTAATCAACACATAAAAGCACATAAAAGTAGTTTATCACTGAATACAGCTATTTTTATTGAGTAGAAATGTTAAAAATATGATGAAATAAAACTAGACAATATAAAAGTACTGAAGTAGAACACTTTTTAATACCTTTAGATTATTTTAATATATTCCTTTCCTTTACTAAGACTAAAGGCTATTTATGTAGATTTGTTACATCTAGAGTCTCATTTGTCCAACCTGTATTTATCCTTTGATCACAAAACTTCTTAACTTAAATGGTCTTTTATTGTTATGATTCGTTTTCCCATAATTATGCAGTCTAAGTGCCTGATTTTTTTTTTTAATAAATATATGCAAACGCGCCAATCATATTCAACAACGTTATGCTGGGTGTTCAATGAACTGTAAGAACCATTTCAATACAATAAAACTGCCTGGAAGTATTCCAGGGCAAGGACTGCAAATACCAGTAATCATAGTGTCACTAGTACTAGTACAGGCAAATAGAAGCGTGTCACGCATATATCAATAGATGGTCTGAAACACTGCCTGAAGCTAATTTTGCATGTCTATCACTGCAAGAATTTACAATGCATTGATCAGAGGTCCCACCCACACAGCTGAAATTGTGCATTTGTATATTGTAACAAGGCTTCTCCTTTCCCCTTCAGAGTCCTTCTTTGGCATGTCATAAAGACTGCAGCATGCAACCACCCAGCAGGAAACAGAATGTGATTAGAAATTTTCTATTACGAGTAAAATTATTTTATGAACCAGAGGAACTCTGATCTGATTCATACATCACAATAGCGAGTCCATGGCTAAAATAAAATACTGTTCACTTGAAAGATTTTACTTGCCAAGATCACTTATAGTGTACTAAATTGAAAATAGATCATCATGGGACTGATTGTCTTGAAGGCTGAAAGAGAAGATATCCCCTCACTGCATGGAAGTGAGATGCTAGCTGACCTTTATGCTGTCCTGTACAAGTAACACTAACAATTGGCCAAAACTATGCAGTAATATCTTTACATGTACAGGGACCCATCAATTTTGAGGACACCACCAAAAAAGGAGCTATCTTCTCATCTTAAGCAAGTGAGAGACAAATTGATCTTATGCTACCCTTTCTCTACAGGTAACAACACTAACTAGTGGAAGCAATTCAGTAGAAGAAAGAGATGCTTCTTGTGTGACCTTAATAATAGTAGGAATTATATCAGCAGCCTTTGGGATTTAGCTAGAAAATATATGACTGCTCAAGGAGGTTATTTAAAGCACTGTCTAATATCCTAATTAACAGGGACATTCATATGAATTTTCTTGTTCTTGAATGTAGTACTTAATACTGAGTATTTTATCTAAAATGCTTAATAATTTATCTATTTTCTTCTTTCTCACAGGATTTAAAGTAATTAATCCAGAATCTTCTTCTGTTAAAAAAATATAAAAATGTCTACAACAGACTGAAAAAATAAGGTTGCACTAAAAAGACCATGACAAATATATTACTAGAGCTTAGATCACATGGTGGCTAAGATTTATTGCAGGCTGAACACTACTGCATTTCATCTCATCAGATCAGCAAAAGCAGCAACAAATAGTTAATCTCCTAGTTTCCCCCTTAAAAACATAACAAATTAAACACTTCTTTAAACTCAAGGAAATTCTCCCCCCAAATCATTTTGACTGTCTCTTCCTACTATGTTTTTCTTTTTTTTATCTTCTTTTTTTTTTTAAAAAAAAAAAGAGAAATATTTATTATTTTCTCTTTAGGCAAGAGCCTGCAGTCCCCTGAGACTTTTCACTTGTTTTCTGTATTTTTGAACCTTTTAGCATTAATTTCACCACTTCTCTTACAGCTGAAGTAGAGATACAATTGAAAGTTAATGTTCTCAGGATATTTGCTGCAAAAAATCGTCCCAAATGCTCTACTCTGACCTTTTGACATCAAAGGACTGCTTCTATACTTCTAAAGGTAAAAACAGCTGTGTTTCTGCTCTGGTCAACAAATCATTGTTTAAGTTTTTTTCACAGAAAAATCTTACCTGTTGGAAAATACTATTACTAGTGCAAAAATGTCTTTTCTTTATATGTGCAGGCACTCAGTCTTGAAGAGGTATCTCAAGACCTCTGCCATGCATCCTATACGTTTTCTTTAGAAAGAAAACAACAACCCATATACGTAGAATTTTTATACATAGAATGCCCGTCTTATATAGTGAAACCTAAAAGTAATTTGACAAGGTATTTTAACTTTTGCAGAAGCAGTGAAAGAAAGAGAAATCAAGCAGGATCTTTAAAAACATATAAGTAAATATTACCCAGTATGTTAATATTTTCTAAGGAGGAAGGTAGTGAAAAGGAAGAAAAAATGCTGGGGAAAAAAAATTTTTTTTTCTTTTTCATTTGAAAACAAAATCCCAAATAATTTGCAGCCAAATGTTGTGACTTGGAAGAATTAATTTCTTTAATGATATTTTTGACTCCTTACAGAAGCCAGGTTGTATCTATGCTTTCTTAATATCAAGTGATATTGTAAATATTTTACACATAGCTAATGATAATTTTCCATGTAACAATAGTTGCTGAATTTTAAGAATAATACTATATTATACACAGTTTCGAAAACATATGAAAACATGTGAAAATATATGTTCAGAAACATGTTCAACAGCCTTTGATTTCTTCTTTCAGCTGCACACCTGATTATGCCACATTTTACATCATAGTTACAAAATCTTCTAAATTCCAGTCTCCTTAATTGTTTGAAAAGAAGCTGTAAGAAAACATCACAAAAAAATGAAATCTAAAAATAAAGGGCACAATTTTATTATTCTTAACTTCACTCTGTAAGGCACAATTACAATTGTGACTCTGTAAGTCACAATTTATTCTTGAACCACTGAATTAATTGATGAAGTCAAAATTATGCTATTGACCGAAATATGAGTAAGAACAGGTCTTTTCATCAACATGGGTAAGTATAACAGAAACTTGACCAAATCTATTGTTAAAAGATAACTCTTCAATGGATCAGTCATCAAAATTGCATTCATAAACACAAATTTGCATGGATTTTCCCATTTAAGATTAGTCAGTGACAGTGAGCACCAAGATAAGGAAAGCTCAGACAACTTTAAGAGACATTGAGAGCTGTGATCCAGTAAATCCTGCATGATTTGCTTCATGTTTTTTATTTTATCTACACTAACTTTCTTCAAATCTTATACTTTATAAAACAGCAAATTCTATGGAGATATTAGTCTTAATTTATTGTTTAATGAGAATTTCTGTTCTGGCAATAGAATTTTTTGTCTCATAATATCAATATTCTACTTTAGACTCTTAAATTGCCTTTTTCTCTTTGATGTTTATAGTACTATATTACAGCATTTCATCTTGGAAAGTCCTTTAGATCTCATATGGATCTATATATCAGGAATGTTCCTTCTGAAATAATATTGCTATAAACAATACAGGCAAGGAGCTCAAGATCAAGACCAGAGCAAATGTAACACAAAATGGTAGCCAAATTGTTCTTCTGTCTATTTCAGCAGCCAGGGCAGATGCCAGAGCAGGCAGTATGTTGCCAGATTGGGTCCTAAAATATATGTATTTTGTATCATAGTACTTTGCAGTGTATCTTGATGAAAAATGAAATAATATTTCATGAAAATATAGAAAAGATCCTGTCCTGAAATTCTTACACGGGAGATCCTGGTATTGACTTCACTGACTAGCTAAAACTAAAGTTACAGGATGATATAACACAAAATCATACTAACTACAGACTCTAGTTACACAATGCAAACACTCCAAGGACTTACTTTGTGAGACATCTAATCTTGTGAAATACTGTAAAAATTACCAAAACACATCTTAGCCAAGTAGTTGTGAAGTTTCATCTGGTGGTAGTTCTGGTTTCATCTACTTAGATACAGCCCTAGAATATGCAGCTGTAAAATTTTAAGAATTATAGAGTACAAACTTGGAAACCTGCCAGCCTGCAAATGTGTAGAACTGTCTCAGTATCCTCTTGGTGCAAAATGTTAATTTCTACTAGCTTTAGTGAGAGAGAATAATATTCCTTATTTGCACTAGAAGGTACAGAAATAAAAATTAATACCTCTGTTTTCAGATAGGAATTTAAACCACTGAGAATGAATGCAACTTCTGTGAGGAAAGTTGCTTCTCCTTGTACTGCAGCAGCTGCAGAATTCTTTTGACAATATTGAAATTTCTGAGCTGAAGTTTTCAGAAGTAAAGCCTGGAATAGTATATCTAAAGCCAGAGCAGCACTAATATAGCTTATGTTTTTTTATTTCCCCTGAAGACTGTATCTTCTTAGGTACTACTAGACACCTGGTAATGAAGCTGCACTGGGATTTAACAGTAATCTGTTGACACATCATAAACCTCAGGTGCCCGAAGTATTAAGAACGATCTGCACTTCCTCTTAAAATGCTACAGGACTGTCTAGTACAGCAGCTACAGTGATTCCCAGCTTGAGAGCTATTTGCAATGCAGTCATTCTTTTTTAGCTGTTGTTGAACAAAAGCTGTGACCACTGATTTCTTTATTCACTTCCATCTTATTCCTTCTCCAAGCTGCACAAGTGTCATAATAAATAATCTCTAGGATCATCAACATTCCTTGCATATGTAGATAGTTTTCTACAATACTATTATGTCATGTTGAGAAACCTATTTCTAGAACCTGTTTGTTTAAAGAAACTATTTGTTTCCTTTTATGCCTCCACTCTTATCTATTGGAAACTTGAGAGAAGAAATTGTGATTTGTTCACCCAGGGAAAGGCAAACTGGTTAACTCAGAACTTTTTGGTAGGAGAGATATGAACATATATGTGTATGTTTGTACATTATATTTCTTTTTTCTAGTGTCTGTTCTTCAAAATAAAGCAAAAACCTGTTCCTCCTAGTCAGGTGAGTAGGTCAGCTTGATATACTCACAAGAATGAGACAAACAGAATTTGCCCATTAGTCTATACGATCTAGAGTGAACAGAAATCTTACTTCAGTCACATAGAGTTTCCATTTTCTCCTGCTTTTCCTCCTCTTTTATCTCTCAAATAAAAATGTATAGTTTGGACCTTAAGTTATTCAAGGGTCACACGGAATTTTGAATCTGGCAATAAACCTATATTTACATATTTTTAACTGACTTGCGTCTGAAAGCACTGTTTCTAAAGTATGTTTATGATATGATTGCTGAAGTTAAAAGGAATGAAACATGCTAAAGTGTAGTTGCTCTGACTTCCCAGTACATTAGTGAACACTGTTCTTCATCTACACCAACCTCATGTGCACATCAAATCACAAATGGTCTCCTTTCAGAGGCCCTAAGTTCTTGAAAGTTTCTTGCACCAATAAAAGCTGGAGATATACTCCATCCTTGGCTATCCATCCAAAATTTTGTACATATTAATTTTTATGGTACTGAAGTAGTTCATTGATTCATATAAAAAACACATGTAACCATGGCACATAGCTGGATGCTACAAAGTAGTGAGCCAACACACAAGTTGTTAAACCGTGTGACTAATGTGTACCAAAAGACAAAGAGAGGTAAGATTACACTGCTCTTACACGTAACAGGCAATATTTTCTTCAGCTGCTGGTCATTTTGGGTTAGTCTGAAACTCATAGTCACTAAGTAACACTTTACTCCACAGGTATTCATTGATATGAAATGGGCTATCTGTAGAATAAAACACTATTCATGAGAAGTAAGGGAATCATAAAACCTACTGACTTTACTAGCTCTTACTGCAAACAAAAATAGTGTTATGCACTCCAAATAAGAGTGAGAAAATTTGGATCTTATTAAGAAAGAAATTATTTATTTAATTTTAAATATTTATAGACTCAATTGGGTATACTAAGTAATAATATAATATTAAGCACGTGTATATACATCCATGAATATAGAAGTATGTACATATATATATATAAAGTTTTAATAAAGGCTCCTGCTAGAGGATTCTGCCATTAAACACTTGCTGAGAAAATGGAAGTGAAGAAAAGCAGCCCCATTGTATGAAATATATAGTGTGAAATTATTGTGTCTCAGTAATGTATCTGGAAAAACTAAAGTGAACATTAGCTAGAGAACACTTACACAATCGTTTACCTTTCCCTTACCGAGGTAACGAAGAAAACTGCTTTTCTGAGTCAACTCATGAAAGGAGATGATAAAGCAGCTATTTGGATTCTGTATCTTTTTTCCACTGACTATAGCTTTGATTCCTAACTGTGCAATTTGCTTTTCCAGACACAGGTTTTCTGGAGTGATTAAGGATATAATAGATGCAGAGGGACAGCTGATTCTTTACTATTTCTCCCTAAGTTTGTAGATTGAATTTTACATGAGGCAAAAGTACAGGACCAGGGACAAAGTAGTATCTACATTCTAAATGCAAATTTTATATAAAATTTACTCCAGGGATGTAGAGATGGGAAATACAAACTGTATTTTAGTAATGCAGAATTATAGTGAAGAGAATCAGATTTTCTCCACTAGTTGCTTTAAGTCTGGGTCTTTCCTAAATAGAAATGAAGTATTCTGTTTCATACTGTGTATGTGTTTTGTCTATACAATTACAAAATATAATATCAATAAGTATGTTTGAACAGGTTGTTCACCAGAGTAAAAAAATAATGTTTCCTAATCCACTGGCTGGACCATCTAAATGTCCAAAACACGCTGTGTAGATGTTCAGGGAAAGTAAAAACAATATTAGACATACCAGTATATGCTTGGAGGAGTTACGGTTAACATTTCCCACAGTTGTCATAGTGAAAACTGTTATAGAAACCACAACACACCTTTTTAAGGGAGGAAAATCCTCTTTTAGCTTTATATAGATCTCAGGAAAAAAAAATCATGATTGATATCGATATTATACAGTGAACACTGTAAAAAGGAATCATATTTTCCATAGGGATTTTACACTACAGTTGAATCTTTACTACTCAGTAGCATCAATACATGAATTAATTGCTTTATATAGACATTACATCATTGTAGAAAAGTATAATTTTCTGTCTTTTAGTAAATATTACACTTGTCAGTAGAAAAAAAATGTGGTTTTTTTAGCATTCTGACAACTCCATTTTACAGTAAAAAAGTTGACATTACTTAAACAAGTGTCATTGAAAGGTATGTTTTTTAAAGCATGAACTATAAATCAAATTATCTCCAGTTGTGCCCTAACCTAAACTCTTCCCTGAAGTGTCACTTTTTGTTAAAATCAATTTCAGATTTTAAGTATTGCTCCACACACCTAATTGATAGCAACACAAATTCACGATAGGCAAAAAATGAAATTGTTCCTGTGACAAAACTCAAGAGTGGGTTGAGGATTAGTTCACAGTGACCTTGTACAGCCAGCCTTTTTTTTTTTTTCTTTTCCCTTTTTTTTCCCCCCAGTTATAAATATTCAATTTACAGGACATCGGATACTGGAATTTTGATTACTTAATATGCCAATTACTGATGGCCACTTCTATTTAGTTTAAAATGTTAGATACAACTGGCAACTAGAACATTTGGTGTTCACAGAGTGCAGGGTACGGTAGCTCAAAGGTATTACGAATTTTCTTTTGGTACATCAAGTGTCTATAGTGCAACTTCTTTCCCACTAGCTGCATACACAAAATGAGTCTGTGTCACTTCTCATACACTCAGCTCATTTCTCTATGACTCAGAACAGCATATTAAGAGAACCACAGGATAAAACAGATATGGCATTTCAAATACGTTTAATAGTCATTATCCAGAGCCTGCTTTCAATCCAAATGTTAAAAATCACTTTGGAACATAACTGTAGTATTTGAACATTAAGCTCCATTAATCATGAAGTGATACTTTAAATTAAATCAATTGGAGCCAAATTCTGCCCTCACCTTCACTCTACAAGTTCACTGCTCTGCAATATATCTTCTGAGTTTGGACTTCACACTACCTGCTAAAAATTACGTCATTCTTTGATTAGCACCCTGTGTCCAATGGTCCAAATTCTGCCATTCCTCACATTCACGAAAGTCAGTAGAGGACAGTGTGGATATAACTGGCAGCAGAATGCAGCCCAGCTGTAATTTCTAAATAAGCTTTGGTAGAAGACAGAGCATGTAAGTCTTTTTCTATAAAGCAATCATCAATATTGACTGAGGCTACTGGAAATGTGACTAGTTGTTTTTCTGGTTTATGACAGGATGTGAGTTTTGTTGACATTTGGGGGTAGGAGCTAATCACCACATATGTTTTCTTTCTATTTGACTAAGCAGAATTATCAACGCTGAAGGTCTGGTTATCTATGGGGAGAGGAGGAGGCAATGGGGCCCCAATGGTACTCTTCTGTGTCAAAAAGAAAATAAATATTTATGCATATATATATATATTCTAAAGAAGGAAATTTAAAAAAAATTAAAAACATACATCTTGGAAAGATAGCTCATATTTACATACAGGAGGGCTATGATACACTGTTGCAATATGTCCTCAGTGTGTAGAGTTTCTCCCACTCCTGTTAGTTAATGCAGGGGATAGACTACTTCAAAAATGCCCCCCCCTCCCCTTCTCCACCCCAAACCAAAGCAAAGTGAAACCTGTGCAAGTGCCCACCTCTGTCTGAAGATCTTCTGGAAAAACACCCCACCATGCCTCAAACATACTAAACATCTGTCTGCACTCTCACGTGCACCTCTTTTGCACTGTTATAATTCTGCTTCAGTGGGCATTTACTTTTGAATCACATGGGAAACACCAATGTGACAGCAGAACCAGACCCATCAGATGTGGCCTGGTTTCACTTTCATTAAATCCACTTCTCTTTAGTGACTTGTCTTGGTCCCTTCAGTGGTGCTTACAGCAGATTTCACTGCAGACAAAAGGTAAAGTTAAACCAGTGTCTAAAGTGAGGTCCAGGGTATTCTAAAAGTCTCCTACCTGAATTATGGACATCCGGCTCGGGGGAGCCTCGCTGGCGTTAGTCCCTTGCCCTGTGAAGCTGGTGTGGCAGCCCACATGTCCCTGGGGTACAGTCAGGTTGTTGGAAGCGGGCTTCAGGTACATCACCTCAGACCTGGGAGAGCTGAGGGGCAGACGGGTCTGGTAGTCAAAGTACATGGGTGAGGTGGCCAGTGATGGGCTGCTCACCACGTTCATGACATTGAGGGGGCCCCGACTGTCCTCGCCCTCACTGGGCACCAGCATAATGTCATTCTTGCTGATCTTCTTCTTCTTGCCCTTGCTCCCTCCACTGCCACTGCCTCCTCCTCCCCCGCCACTGCCTCCCCCTCCTCCCAACTGAGGGTGGCTATACTCGGCAATGCGACAATTATAGGTGCGAATCTCCTTGTTCTCTCGCTTGCATTTCACAGCAATAGTGATCATGGCAGCCAGCAAGATGATGGACACAGTGCTCAGCGTCACGATCAGGGGCAGCGACAAATCCCAATGTGGTCGCCGATGCTGCTCACCATTTACTTGCGGCTCACCAGCCTCGGGCAGCGGCCCCGCCAAGGCCCTGACAATGAGCTTGGCCACTGCAGAGAGGCTGGGCTTGCCATGGTCACTGACTTTTACCACCAGTTCAGCCACAGGGCTGAGTTCCTCCCAGTATGGGTGCAAGGTGCGTATCTCACCACTAGTGGGGTCCATCTCAAAGAGGTGTTCCTCATTGCCTTCCACAATCTCATATGTAAGACGCCCGCTCTCCCCAAAGTCACTGTCCAGGGCACGGACGGTGCCCACGGGGTAGCCCACCCCAGCATTGCGTGGAACCTGCAGCTCAGCAGTGTCATTGATGAGGGCAGGCAGGACAATAAGAGGTGCGTTGTCGTTGACATCGAGCACAGTGACACGCACCGTGGCGTTGCTTTCACGGTGGGGTGAACCTGAGTCTTTGGCCAGCACACGAAACTCAAAGTGCTTTGTCTGCTCATAGTTGAAGCTCCTCAGGGCATAGATAGCACCATTGGTGGGGTTGACAGAGACATAGGTGTAGATAGAGACATCACCCACATGACCAGGTAGAATGGAGTAAGAGACTGTCCCATTTTGGCCCAGGTCCGGGTCCTGGGCCAAGACAGAGCCCAGGTACTCTCCAGGGATATTGTTCTCAGGCACCTGTAACACATAGAGGTTCTTGCTGAAGCGGGGTGGGTTATCATTCTCATCAAGGATCCGAACGGAAAATGATTTGGTGGAGTTGAGTGGGGGGTTGCCCCCATCACGTGCCACAATGGTCACATTGTACTCGTCCTGTGCTTCACGGTCCAGGGGCCGGTCAGTGACCACAGTGTAGAAGTTGTCATAGTTCTCTTCCAGGGTGAAAGGAACGGCTCCGGGCCCGCCGCCACCGCCCAGCACCCGGCACTGAAGCTGCCCATTCTTGCCTGAGTCACGGTCTGTGACTCGCACCAGGGCAATAACGGTGCCTGGTGGGGCAGCCTCACTGAGTGCTCCCTGGCGAACGGAGACAAAGCCAATGGTGGGCGCATTGTCATTGCGGTCGATGAGGCGGACAGTGACCTTGCAGTGAGCAGGAATGGGATTTGGCCCCAGGTCCCGAGCCTGGACATCAATTTCAATGAGGCCACTCTCCTCATAGTCCAGGTTGCCCTTGACACGGATGAGGCCACTCTGCGGGTCAATGCTAAACAGATCACGGACACGCTCAGGTGCATAGCCACTGAAGGAGTAGAGCACCTCTCCGTTGGTACCCTCATCAGCATCGGTGGCATTAAGGTCAATGACAGCAGTGCCCAATGGTGCATTCTCTGGCAGCTCTACCACGTAGGAGGCTGCCTCAAAGACGGGGCTGTTGTCATTGGAGTCAATGAGGCGCACATTGATTTGCACTGTGCCCGAGCGTGGGGGGTCACCACCATCCAGTGCTGTCAGCACCAGAGTGTGGTGGCTCTGCTCCTCACGGTCTAATGGCTTCTGGATGACTAGCTCTGGAAACTTGGTGCCATCACCACGGGACTTCACATCGAGGGAGAAGAGGCCGTAGTCGTCACGGGTGAGCAGGTAGGTGCGCAGCCCGTTGTCCCCGGCATCCGGGTCGTGGGCACTGGTCAGGGGGAAGCGGGTGCCTGGTGCAGCATTTTCTGAGATGTCCATGTCCACCTGGTCAGAAGGGAATGACGGTGCATTGTCGTTCAGGTCCTGGATCTCCACTTTGATCATACAGATCTCCTGGTCGTTGGCGAACACCTCGAGGGACAGCTGACACTTGGCGCTGCGCCGGCACAGCGCCTCGCGGTCGATGCGCTGCTTGGTGTAGAGCAGCCCGCTCTCCCCGTCCACGTCTAGGAGGTGGGGGGCCGAGTTCTCCAGCACCCGGAAGGTGGACTTGGGACCGCGGCCGCCGCCGGGGCCGCCACGCTCCGCAGGCAGCATCCCGCCTCCCGCCGCGCCCGCCGCCAGTCGCGCATCGCGGCCGATGTTCCCGATGACCGTGCCCGCTCCCTGCTCCTCCGGCACAGAGTAATTCAGGTTCTTCAGCGACAGGGCTGGAGCCCAGCAGAGAAAGAAGCAACAAATGGAAAGGTACATCCCCGAGCAGGGGTGGGGGTGGCAGCTGCTGCAGCGGCGACCAGGGTTGTCCCCGTCTTCTCTGCCTCCCGCGCTGGGTTTGTTCTTTTCTTCCTCCTCCTCCGTCGGCTCTTTTTTTTTTTTTTCTTTTGTGCCTTCTCTCTCCCCACCCCTGTATTTTAAGTTCCTGAACCTGTTGCTCTAAAACATCTGCAGAGACACAGGATGAGAGGCAGCAAATGGACCATGTAGCTCAGAGGGAGGGAGCAATCGGGGGGGCTGGGGGAGGGGGGAGCAGCTTCGGCAGCGTTTCAGCGGGCGCTTGCCGTGCTCGCAGTCCCCTCGCAGTTACTTCGGCTGTCCAACTTTGGCAGTGGGAGGATTTCAAAAATCAGAAAATTTGCAAAAGATCTTCTCCTCCGGGCAGGCGAAGCGTTCCCGATCCTTGATTCCCCGCAGATGCGTAAATGATAATAAAAATAATAACAATAATAAAAAATCGGCGGCAGTGGTTGTTTTTCTAAAAACGATCAAAAAGATTTGTTTTAAAATATGTGTATTTATATATACATAGGAAAGGGGGAGGGGGTGGCCACAGGTCTGTAAGCAGGGGTAGGAAAGCTTATTTGCTACTCATTGCTTGTGATGCAATTGATGGAGCGGAGGGGTGGGAGAGAGACAGAAGGGGAAAAAAAAAAGTCTCAGCTTGTTGTTGAAGCCCTCTTCGTGTGCAGCGAGAGGCAGTGAAATGTCTGATTGCACCGCGGGGTTGTTGGTTTTCAGGGAGTGTTTTGCTGCGTTTAGAGATCTAATCTTGCATTGCTTGCGGCGGAGAGCTGCATCTCGCTGCCATCGGTATTTCTCCCCCTCTCTGTCTCATACACCCTCACTCTTTCCTTCCCGAATCAGGGAATGAGGATTACAGGGCAGGAGGGGAAAACAAAACACACACACACAAAAAAAAAAAAAACCTCCAGTAAAAACTAGTGTCCGGATTTATAGTTTCCTTTCTCTCCCTCTACTGCCAGCCTCACACTCGTCCTCTTGTGGGGAAAAAAAAAAAAAGAAACCCACCAAGTGACTGCCATCATTAGCAGTAAAGATATATTTTTAGAGAAATAACAGCCTGTGCTCAATCAGATGCACACTTGGGTTTCTTTAAAACAGGCCAGTAGCCGCCGCCACTACCACATCCTTTCTCTCCGTGTATTTATGCGTGCGTGCGTCTGCGTGTCTGAGGAGCTGCACTTCTCTCGATGCAGTTTAATTCCAGTTTGGTTTTCTCTGCAGCCGAGAGGCAATCAACAGGCAACCCATGGCTGGACGCATAGATTTAAAAAAAAGACAGCAAGAGAGAGAGAGAGAGAGGGAGAGGAAGGGGGCGAGAATGAAAGAAAGAAAAGCCACCACTCTCTCTCTCTCTCTCAGTCTCTCGCTAAAAGGGAAACAGTCTCTGTATTCACAGGGCTGCGCTGTCAAGTGCCTCTCTTTTCTTTCTATTCAGCATCTCCTTCCAATGACACTGCCGCCTAGTCCTCTTCATTTAGGGGAGGGGAGAAGAAGAGGAAAAACAATCCTTGCGATGAATAAAGTGAGAGATCTTTTAATCGACTAATTCGCTTATATTAAACCTATGCAGTTCCGCGATTGGTGCGATGCATTTTTTGCAGTCCTTTCAAGATCTAACAGTCTCTCTGGGCATGTTGGTACGGGGGAGTGGGGGGGGGGGAAGGAAAGAGCGGAGGCAACGCCAGATGCGTCCCCCCTTTCTGATATACCTTTTCCAGCGATATAGTGTGTGGGTAAATACAGGGTAAAGCTACCTCAATTTTATTTCAGGTTCCTTTAACAACCAGAAATAAATGAATGGCACATCCAGAAATGCAGGTGTTTCAATCTGCTGGATGAGTCAGATCCAGCGGAACAAATCACATTTACTATCGCCTCATGTTCCTCCCTTCAGACATTAGTTGCAGTTTCTTCCTAACGCTTCTCTGACTCACTCTATAGACAGGGGGGAAAAAAATAATCAGATTTATATTTTGGGGGGAGGAGGGGGGAAAGGAGAAAAAAAAAAAGAGAGAGAGAATGAGAGAGGGGAGGGTGTGGGATCCAGCTACACTTTTACTATACCTCTTTCTCCTGGAGACTGAGGATCAGGAAAACAAGGCTGTTATCCACTCACTGGCACAGAGGCGCGTCTGTCTCCTGCTTTGCTGTGTTTTTAACCACCTTTCCTCAGTGTTATGTGTGAAATAAATCAGAGATCTTTCATATTAAAAGAAAAAAAACAAAACAACCAAAACATAGGTTTCCAATACATAGCTCACAGATCTAGTTCCGAGTCTCAGTTCTGCACTGTTTGTTTCTCCTTTATTTCAGTCCGGACCCAAAGTACACAGTTAATTCTGCAACCTGTGGTAGAGAGGCTTTCAAAAGAAAAAGAAGGAAAACCAAATATTCTTCTCTGCCTCATTGGTGGGTGGCCCCTTTCAAACAGACGGTCGCCAGTCTTAGCCAGACAGCACGCGAAAGGAACGCCGATCCCCGACAAACCAGATCCATTTCGCCAGCCGCCCGCAGGTAAGTGGAGAATTCGGCGAAAATTCAACAGTTGGAGCCGCTCTCTGCCTCCCTCCCTCTCTCTCTCGCTCGCTCCTCTCTTCCCCCCCACCCCCCTCCTCCTCCGCCTCCCTCACTGCAGCACTCGCGGGGCCGCCGCGCCGCGCCTCGCTCGCCCAGCGCCGCTCGCCGACTGCCGCGATTCACCTCACGCCGCGGCTTAAACATTGATACGGATTCCCCGCC
>VZRW01008957.1:0-80599 GCA_013398125.1 Aegotheles bennettii | reverse complement strand
GCTCTGGGCCGGGGCCGGGGGCGGCGGGCGCGGGGGGAGGGAGGCCGGAGGCCGGAAAGGTGAGTGCCCGGATTGCCGGAGCGCCGGTCTCGACCCGCGCGTACCGAAATGGAGCTGCCATTTGTGAGCTGTGAGTGACGAGCGTGTAAGTAGCATGGATCATTGAGGGGGAAAAAGAGAAAGGAAAAAAAATCAACAACAAAAAACCCCCCCACCAAACCCCCAAATCAACTCTGGAGCAATTATAAGACGCTCCTGACAATTACTTTAGGAGCGGCTCTTAAAAGATGCAGTTAGGGAAGCTGCTTTTTCGTCTTGCTCAATAGGACAACCTTCAGCCCTTTCTGAGCTATTATGCCGCTCAATATCGTTTGCCTTGGAGAAAGTCTTACAAATGTATAAATTCAAATAAGTATTCTTTCTAGATCCATCTTCCCGTCCTGAAGACCTCTTGGAGCTTTGAAACGGATAGTTTTCCATGCAGAACAAGTCTGCTAGTAACCGTTATAAAACTAGTGCTATGTTAAAATGCGGTATATAAATACACTATACATACATTAGCGTAAAATCATCACTCTCAGGCGTGCCAACTTTCTGTGTGAGAGCGACAGACAGACGAAATAAAGGATGTTTACAAAATGGGCTTTGCTTTCTGAATGAGGGCTGCAGATTGGCTGATGAAAATTGGCATATTCGGCTAACTCACTTGTTTGGAGAAGTCCCTCACAGGAGCAGCACAATTTGAAAACTGGAACAAACACCACAGTAAGCCCCTGAGCTGTCAGGAGACCTCGTTTCACTGTAACTTGACTCCTGTGCTGTGCTTTCCTTTCCTTATTCCGTAGCCTGCGCCAAACCTGCAGGATATCTCAGAATGTCCACAGATTTTCTACGCAATTTCTGCTAATTGGGGAGAAAAAAGGGTCATTGCAATTATGTCATAGCTCCCTCTAGTGTGCTAGAGATACTGCTGCATTAGGGGTATGTACTGTGCGTGTGTGTGTGTGTGTGTGCGCTTCTTGGAGTGTACACATACGGTAACTTTAGTTTCCTTTTTGAGGGAGCAGGAGAGCACCAGCAAGATAAAACAATAATTTCACTATTACAGTGTCATATACAATGTAAAATATTTCTGACAATGTTTCTCATGGTTTACCTAGGTTTTAAAAAACACAAAAGCCTAGATGAATTTGACTGGTTTTGTGTTTTTTTTCCAGGAGACTAGTGTCTCCGTCATGTTTTTTTTCCTCCAACCTAGTGAATGCCTTTCTTTTTTTATGTGACTCAGCATTACACAATAAATACTCTGACTCCACAACGGAGTCGATACATTTGAGGGCACTCTGCAGTTTGTAAAACAAGTACTCCGAGTCTGAATTAAGAGGAAAACTATATAACCCTTTATCCAAGTAACTGAAGTCTTTGCTTGTAAAATCTGTCTTTTTTATCAAACATCTTGCAGCTAACAACATCCTATTGATACCAAAGACATGCATGGAATACTTAGAGGAAAAATGAAATCTAAATCACTGGCACGAAATCCTCAATCCTATGACTGACTACAGGTGATGATCATAAACAAAACTCTTACCTTGCCCTACAAGTCATTGTGGTTTTTAATGTTAACTCCAGCAAAGCTACTTTTTAATACTCAGGTATGGTTGATTATTAGCAATTTCTCATGATTTATTGGAATTTGTATCATCTTGATATTTTTAAAAATTGTGGCTCTTAAACCCAATAGAGACTTAGGTACCTAACTGGAAAAAGCCAGGTAAAAAATGTCTGCATATGAATGTATGTCTCTACCAGACTGCTGTTTGTTATGTCAGACAGTTTATAACAACAAAATGGCATTTATTGATTTTAATCCACCTGTGCAAGTAATGAATATTTTATTTGTTCAATGATTTTACATTATATCTAAAACGCTTTTTCTGTCAAATTTGTAGCACACACTACATATTTGATAGCTTAGACTGGGATCATAATTTTGTATACATTCATGAGGAAATTTCTGTATTTTTCACATAGAAAAGTCAGAAATAAAATGTATGAATGTAATGCCAATGAGTGCCAATAGTACTTATCTGATGTGTCATGTCACTGTGTATTGAATATATAATGTATGCTTATTGGGGAAAAAGTGAAATAAAATAAAAACAAAATTTAAAAATGCTTATTAACAGCTTAATGAGAAAGCTATAATGTGGAGAGGCTAATACATAGACAAAATGCAAATCCTTAATGATAAGAATACACATATAGAAAGCTTACACTGTCTGGCAGAAGAACACATTAAATACACTGTATAGGAGAAGTTCAGCAAAGGACCGAAGTCCAATATAATAGTCCTAACAATAAACTATGTATGGAGAGGTTAAATTATGCTTTGGAAAAATGCTTTTTGATACATGAAATGTTTGTTTATTGGAAGCTGTAGTCTGACATCAACCAAAATAACTGATAGTAATAGGACACATCTCAAAATCAACTTTTTAAAAAATACTGATTAATCATGAACATATTACAACGGTATTCAGATTTTTTTTAAATGTTCATTACGAAATACAGTACTTTATTATTCTGTCCTCAGCAAAGACAAGTAAACCTTTCATATTTTTTAAAAAAGGAAATAAATAAGAAATATCCTCAATCAGAAGTGTCAAAATGAAAATCTTTAGTCTCAGCATGGAGGGTACTTAAGCATAGCGCAAAAGTCTCAGAACAAATATCCCTAAACAAATAAAAGAAAATAGGAAGGCAAGGAAAACATCAATGTAGTTAAATGTCAAGGTTCAATATTTAAGTGATTTCAGCCTAAAATGTGTCATTGGAAAAGCCTTAATCCAATCAGCTAGAAAACTATTAAAAGAAGTAAAATTATAAAGGCCAAGGAGGGAATTTGAGGAATGGAGAATCCATATATAAGAGAATTAATTACCTGTTAAAAACCAAATCTATGCTTTACCAATATGAGGAAGCCACGACAGAACTGGCAAGCCTATTAGTTGGTCAGCTATAAAAGACGTACAGCAGAGAAATTACATTTCTGTACTCTAGTACTCATATCAAATGAAGACATTTCCTCAGGTCAACTTTTTTTAGTAACAGAGATGAGATGTGTGTGTGTACTGAGGTGTCAACAGAGAGATTCTTAAAGAGTGAGAAGCATCTAACTAAATGGTAGTCATCAAGCATTCTTACAGAATCTGAAAATTAAGTAAATGAACTGTTAAAAATATGCAGTCCTTAAGATCAGTTACTATGTGTGAGGATTAAAAGGTACAAAATCTGCTTGTCTTTTAAATGGATTAAAAGTGTGATCAAGGAATTATGGTATGGCAAGCTTTACTTTTTAGTACTAGGAAGATTAGTTAAAATGACCATTAAAATTAGAAATTATATGGCATCTAGAGAAATGTAAGAGAAGTACTGTCCAGAAACTCAATGAAATCGATAGAAACCTTTCCACTGATTTAATTCATCCCATAATAGATCTTACATAGATTAAAAGAACATTTTTTCCATTTATTAGTATTGTTTCGAAGTAGCAACAGAACAATAAATAGAACTACTTTGTCGCTCTGAATGTAAGCAGTTTTATGTCCACAGAAGCAAGACATGTAGGAGAGGATAGTTGCTGAGAAAGGGAACAAGAAATAACAGCACAATAACAACATCAAGAGAAGGTAAGTGTCTGCAAATGATGTTAGTGAAAGAAGGGAGGGGCAGGGGCCAAGAAGAGTGAAATGGGAAAACCGTGAAGTGGAGCATAGGGCTATTTAAAAAAGCTCCAGGCAAAAGAAATTAGCAAGTAGGAGATAAGCCAGAGATTGTCACTAAAACAGTTGATACCTACTTCTTCTATCTAGCTGGGAAGTATTATGTTTACTGTTGTACCTGTGTCATTTTGGCAACAAATAAATACACACACACAAAGATTCATTAGGCTTACCGAAAGGGTGATTTGTTAGGCACAGATAAGTGGCTTAGGACTTGGATTCTCGTGCTTCTTTTCAGGCATGTTATCTAGTGGCTGTTTATCACAGAATACAAAAACTTTTTTTCTTTTTTTTTTTTTTTAATTGCAGTGAAAACAGGACACACTTTGAGTTCAAACCCTGTGTGTTTCAAACAGATTAAGTAGAAGTTTTCTTAATGATTTTTTTAAAAAGCAATTTATTTAAGAGTGGTTTAACTAATGAAAACTGTTTTCCTACAAGTGCATCTTTTAATTTTTCCCCTGCCATTACTATCAGCTTCCTCTTGTGTCTTCAGTGATGGTTACCTTGCAGATGTGAGTGGCTGGCTGAGAGGGATGTGCAGCCGGGCCAGGCAGCAGCTGCCTGGAAAGGTGCAATGACTACTTTTCCTTCTCTCAGGTAGGCTATCAATTTATCTCCCATACAAACCCACCAACTGGAATGAAGTTTAAACTATAATCACGTTTGAAGTGTCTATCCCATTTGTAATTTTGATTGAAATAGGCCAGTAGGTGACAATGTTACTGGACAGAATGACAGAGAGACAGAGATACTCAGGTAATGGTCAGGTGGGCTCTTTGTTTACTTACATAGCCTCCTTAAAAAAAACCCTAGAACACAGAAATTTAAAACATTTTAGCTATTTTATTACAATACTATGTCAGTCCTGGAGGTACAATATGGCACAGTAATATGATCATATGATGTGACTTGACATGTCATAATGCATGCACTAATATTATGTAACAGTGAGATAGGGATATACTCTGTACATACAGACATTAAATATTGTAACATAGAACAGGAAATATTTGCATTTTCAAATAAAGGATGTTCTCTGAAGCATTTAGAAATTCTCTGAATATTTTGTGGAATTTTCTTAAACCTGGCAATTTTTGTTTTCATGGTTAATTACATTAAACCCCATAGGCTTCAGCAACATGTTTTGTTTTACTGAATAACAAAGTATTTTACTGATGAAAATCTGTTTTGTGAATTATTTCTGACAAGCTTATTAGAGATTAGAGCAGGTATACCCTTTATTCTTATAATGTTTTAAATATTTGATTAGAAATATATAAAGGCCATTAAAATTTATTAAATACTTGGTTTAGTAGATGGTGTTTAGTTTGTCTGCAGTTATTGTCTTCTGTGTCCTTTAAAGTTTCTGTGGCAGAGCAGGACAGATGTTCGTCTTCTTGTTCCCTGCTGGGTTAAGCCACATTTCACACCTTCGAGCTGCATGATGTTTGAGCCACTTATTCAAAACATTCTCCCAAATTTTAAGTATCAGAGTGTTCTTCTTATGGAATGGTAGGTTTTTACTGTTAACTATCTTCTAGTATTTCAGTATTTCAGTTGCTTCAGAACTAATGTTTACTGGCAATAGCCGAAGAATTGTGGTAAGGTTCAATGCATCACTTTTCCTCTTAGAGCACTACTTAGAGGTCGAAGGCCGTACATTAAATCAGACAGGTCACCAATTTGCTTGTGAAGGCTTTGTGGAAATTCAGAGCTGATGCTGCCACCTCCAAGTAATGGCAGGAAGCAGAGGATTTGGAAAGACTCCAAAATAACTTAAGTGTAAAATACTACATATGCCTGAGTCACAGAAATTCACCTCTCCCAGTACTCTTACAGTTACCCCCCAACTGGGACTAAGATATCATGATCTTTGAAACTTCTGGTTTCCAAGTGCAGCCCTTAGTTTCCTGAAGAGAATAACTTTTTTTGCTCTATAAGTGCAAATAACCTAAACTATAAGTGCAAAGTAATCTAGGTGTATAAATTTGCAGGACATACAGTTTCTACTGGAAACAAAATAAAAAATAACAACAACCAGAAAAAGAAGTAATTAAGCCAACTTTTTGATTGTCAGTTATTTCCATATACTTGTCATTTTGTTTTTTCTAAATTAGCGTTTTGAACCCACCGACAAGATTGCAAACTCTCCCTAGGGTTTATGAAATTTCTGATACATTGCATGCTAAAGATTCCACAAGCTAAATTTGCCTGTTATGCAGCCCTTTTGCTTTCAAAGTATTCCCTTATTCAGTTATGCAGTTAGTAGCTTTACTTTAAACATGACTGATTGCAAGACTGTAAACAATTCTGTTGCTAAATCTCACAGAGAAATGAAATCCCATTTACTCTCTTCTAGCTGCAATTTCATAAGATTGGAAAGGAAGAAAAAACCAAAAAACAAAAACAGAACAAAAAAAACCAACAACAAAACACAAAGGTAATGAAACTGCCTCTGCTCTCCACCCCAAAAGTCCAGGGACACAACTAGGAATAAATAATGATAATAAAAAAATCTGTCGAGTCAAGTGTCACATTTGTATGGTGCAACATAGGGAGCAACACCTTTAGATTTTCTGTAGATGAAAACCTTTGTTTTCTAGCTTATACATATATTTGAAACCAACCATTCTATTTTGTTCTTGCTAACTCTTTTCATTTGTATACTCCTGTGTGGGCTTCAACATAAACAAGACTTGTAAACAGCAGACTATAGATAAGCTTTCAAAATGTTATGTGGCATTTTACCCACATATCTGTCAAATAAAAGGTTAGAATCTTCACTTTTTAAAGAAATACATACCAATTAGCAGCAAGGCAAGGCTGTCTAGAACATGAGGTTTTCAGCTTGACACGCCTATAGATGCAACAAAATTAATTTATTTGTATGAAGCTGCCTTTCATTTTCTGATGGTGAGTGAGGACCCAGGGTGTGCCCCAGTTCCAATGAATTTGCAAGTGCTCATGGGAATTACAAGATGAGGTTCTTCACCTGATGTGGCCAATATAGCTACAGCTGGATAATGGGGTAGCAGGTGATTGCTTTGCCTTGTTTGCCTACCAAATTGAGGCCTCAATACTGGTTTCAGTGGTGTAATTGGCAAACAGGGTTGTCAAACGTTCTTATCTCCAGTGTGCAGGAAAATGAGGAAGACTTGAGGGCTTGTTTCCTGGAATGGGCTAGTGGGACTGCAGGTCACAGTGAAAGCTGGAGAGTGATGACAGCAGCCTGTTTAGGGCCACTGGTCCCTGTCCTGATGGAACATTGGCAGCCGGCACCCAGGGACATGCAGGGCTTTGGCTTCATCCCCTCAACTCATTGGCCATCTGAGATAAGCTGACCTGACAGTTGGCTGCCAGCACAGAGCAGTAGGAGTTTGTGCCCCCCCTTAGAGCCAGGGGCCAGCAAGAGAGGAAATTTTGTTTCTAAAAGTCATAATTCCCTTCTTCGTTTGCTCCTGGGATGATGCTGCTATGCATCCCCCTTTCTGCAGGCGAACTGTTGTCTTACAGTCTTGTCATAAAAGATTAGTCACAATCCAGTGCTATAAAAAGCTCAGAACCAAATGTAATAACCAAGGTGCAAAATTAACATTTTAAAAATCCTATAACCTGTTGCAAAACCTAAAACAAGTCCTAGAATTAAAATATGAAATACTGTATCCTTGAGACCACAAAAAATGCTTAGTGAATTTATCTGTCTTTATGAAAGACATTTTAAATAAGCTTTATTTTTAAAATGGAAAAGTGTCCATGTCCTGGAAATTAGGCCCTTTAAGGCATCTCATTGACAAATTTATAAAATCACTTGTTACTCTGAAAGTCTTAAAAAAAAAAATTAAAAATCACATATTTTTAGGTTACCTATTTAATAAATAGAGAAAGAAAGAGAAACAGAAAAAAAAATCCATGCAAACACAAATCCTAGTTAGTATTTCTGTTGTTAAGTTTCATCTATTAGGTAGCAAACTAGGTTTTAGTTTTATACAGGAAAGTGTATTTATGGCTGCTACCCTAAAGAATTTATTGTGTCAATAAATTAACATAAATGAATTGCTACAATTTTCTGTTTTATTATAATATCTTAAATTGTTAGCAGAAATAACGGCTTTACAGACATTTAGAGATAACATCTGAATTGCAAATAAATCACTACAAAGTATATGTTGCAGACAGTTTTTATTTAATGTGCACAGTCATTAAGTATTTAAATGGCTATCTTCTACCATTTGCCTTTTCCACTAAATGTGTCCACTGTAGTGTGTAAAGGGGAGTGTATTATATTAGTATGGGTAATATTTTAAATTAAGATTTGGTTTACACTACAGGTGTTTAACTTGGATCTAATGAGTCAGTTATGTTACTAAAACAGGATAGTTATTTTAAATATATTTATTCAGACGTAGGGACTATATAATCAATTTTTATCCTTTTTTTACTTCAATGTCTCTTAATAATTAGTTCCCATTTAACACATAGTAACTCTTATTAAACCTAAATTAAATACTTTTGGAAGATTGCTATTTAAACTTGCACTGAAGAAGTAAAATTTACTTTTTAATTAACTACTTCATTTGCATGCCAAATTAAAGGTATGTAAACACCTCTGAGGCAGAAGAACATGCTGGGTTTTTAGGGTAAATGATGACCCAGCACCAGTTGTCTCGATTCTGCAGTAGTGAAGCCATACACTCTCATTGCATGGAAAACAGCAGCTGACAGGGTACTGCAGTGGAACTCCTCTGTAACACTAGCTGCTGCCTGATGTGTGAGAACAGGAAGCCTGTCTCAAAGTGTATCAGTCCAGTTCAATATCTCACCTTTATCTGAAGGTACTTAATGATTCAGAGTATTGAAAAGGCTGATTTCTTCATGAAGATTCTGGTTGACAATTTTGTTTTTTTGTCCCAGTAGAGCAGTATGCCATAAATACATTTTGTCTGGAGAAGGACCTGACACCTTCGATGGACAGACCCAATACAATGGAATTAAATCCCACAAGGAAAAATGACCATTTTATTCCTCAGCAAATTTCTGCTTTAGATAAAAGGCATTTCTCTTTACTTGTTTTAACGGAAATTTATAGCAAAATTTGTATGTAGGAAACTTTAATTTATTAAGACAAAACAGCTCACACTTTTCTCTTTGAAGCAAGGATGGCAGAACAAAATTAAAACAGATTAATTTGTACTGCTTGGTACACTAATATTAGATGTTTTCATGCTACAGTGATAAACGTCTATCAAACTCCTGTATATTGAAGAAGAGAGGATAACATATGACCAAAAGAAAGATAAAATCACTGATAATAGGTGGTGTCAGGGACCTAAGCTGTATGAAATATATTAGGTCACCGAAACGTCTGAATTCAGTCATTACTGAGCTCTTATTACAAGACATAATCATATAGAAAACTGCTGAAGATGTGCATTTTAAATTGCTTTGCTATTTTCTTCTTTAAGAGAAAGTGGTGTTCCTGATCATTGTCTCCGATCTTTAAAGGCTGTAGTCATGTTAGTATAGCATTCACTTCTTCAGCAGACGTAAATTGTCTCTGTGGTATTATGGCTGTAATCCTGGTTCTGCTTTATTGCAGAACTTTACCGAGTAACTACCTGTTGAATTTTCCTACTAAAGGCTCATCAAAGCACAGCCAGGTTTAAGCCTTCACCTACATGATCATCTTGTTATCATTTGGCCTGTGTGATGCAAAAATCAAAGAAGTCCCCAAGCAATTGAAGTTATAGACAAGCATATTTAGTTAATCAGTGAACTTTTCAATTTTCTTGTTTGGTTGTTTTTTTTATAACCAATGAGTGAGGAGAATTTTAAATTTTAGCTTGTGATTATTCTTAATCATTTCATATAGGAAACTTTTGTTTACAGACCTTATGGAACAGAGTTCACAAACAGGGGCCATTGTTTATTGTCTTGTAGTAAACAGCAACTTTCTCAAACAACTGGCTACAGTACCCTAGGAATTGGTCCCAAACCTCTAAAACGTCACTTGTCATACAGTAAGTGCATAAAAGAAAGATTGTAAAAAAAAGAGTAGATTCACAGGAGGGTTTTGAAAGACCTCAAACAGATCAAATTGCTGTCTATGCTGTCTAGTTCAAAGAGTTTAAAATAATAATACGAAGTTACACTTGGCAGACCCAAGCAACCGATAACTAAATGTCCACATGCACAAAATATATAGCCTCTGCTAAGAAACTAAAGTTAATTTCAGATTAATATTTAATTTTTTTATTCTGTTTGGTGAAAATATTCTTTTTCAGTATGCTCATTTAGAGTTGATGTTGTGAATGCTCTCTGGCAGATTCTAATAATCATGTTCTCGTTCCAATCAGTGGACCAAAAAGAAAAATGACAATAGTTGGTGTTCACACCTGAGCACATAAAGGGAACAAAGATGGTTAATAAACAGAGTTAGGGAAATACTGATACTTTGGGAGACTTTCTCTTGTGTATGACTGGCATGAATTTAAAATTGTTAAATTTGTTTCACAGTCAGCTACAGTGTCACCAAGGCCTATCTCTTACCCTTCTTCTGAATAGAAGAACAAATTCTCATTGGGTTTAAGAGGCCTTTTCTGGTATTAAGCGTTTTCTGGTATTTATGCAATTAATTAGGAAGAAAAATTATAAAAACGTGCTTTTTCCTTTCAGTGAGGTAAATAGCAGTTGTCAAGACGAACATTAGTGCAGCTAACATTGCTAATGTATCAGTACAATTATTTGCAGTATTGACCTGCAGAATACACAAGCATTGAAGTTTTGTCATCCTTCCTAAATGCCACGGCACTGAAAAGAGACAAAATGGAATGTTAAATGGATAGATGCTGTCTTCCACAACAGCAAGGAAACTGGGACCCATGAACTAAAAACCAGTGATGACTAGATGACTACTGGCAGATCTTAAATAATGTCCTTCCTTCCTTCCTTCCTTCCTTCCTTCCTTCCTTCCTTCCTTCCTTCCTTCCTTCCTTCCTTTTCCCCCTTTTCCTCCTTTCTTCCCTTATTTCTTCCTTTATTTCTTCCTTTCTTCCTTTCTTTGAATCTCTTTACATCATTGCTTCTGTCCATTCAACATTTCTTGCAAAAGCATAAATGACAATTCACTTCCAATTATCATTGAATTATCATTCATTAGAAAGGAAAGTCTAGGAGGGAGACAGTGAGATTTAAACGTGGGAAATTATCTTCATTCTTCTAAAATCAGATAGAATTTTGCCATTGATTAGCATGGCAGTAAAAGTACACACTGTGTTATCAATTTTTTTTTTTATCTTAATACAGGTGAGCACAACAATGATTTAGTTTTCAATCAAGAATTTATAAGATTTCTATAGTACCAACCAGAGTAAAACTATCCCAGTAAAAGGTAATGTAAATTATTTAAAATTAAGTATGCAAATATACTTGGCTGCCACACTGAAATATTGCTCTAATTTGGTCCAAAGATATGCTGAAAAAGAAAAAGTAGTCTGCTGCAGTGGATTTTGGCTTTTTTTTTTTTTTTTTTCAAATAAGATACTCTCAAATACTTGAAATTAAAATATTTCGAGTTACTCGCTATCAACGCTGACTCACTAGCACCACAAAGTGGAGAGTAGAGCCTCTGGTACATTTTCACTAGGACCAGTGCAATCACACCTGACATTAACAGGTGTGATTGAATTTAACAAGATGTGTTTTAATAGTAGATGTCAATGTTTCTATCATTTTTGCTGGATTTCAAACAAAGAATAGTAAATAAACTTCAGAACAGATAGATGAAGAGTTGGTATTCATTATGGTCTACATCTCTTGGTGTGTATATGTCACAAGTAATGTGAATGCATGTTTGAATTTAGGCAGTTAGTGATCAGTGTAACACGTTGAGCTCTGAAGCATATTAATTTCTTATCACTTTATGATGACACATTTTTATCCCTTTTGCTTTTTTAATTACTTTGATAAATTGGGGAGGGGCATAATTTTCCCACAGAAGCATCAGATACAGAAATTTTTAGTGGATGTTTTTCTCACTTAACTCATCTACATGTTACGGTTTAAGAAGCATACTGCTAATTAATCAAGTTAATTACATATCAAGATGCAAACCTTGTGTGGCCAAGTTTTGGTGTTTTATTTTAATTTAATTTAATTTTATTATTTATTATTTTATTTTATTATTATATTATTTTATTTTATTATTTTTTATTTCTTCTGTTTCATAACTTTATTTCTTCTCTTTCATAACTAAGTTAAAGAAATGGATCACATATATCACATTTGCTTTAGAAAGAGTTAGAGATTTGCTGCTGCAAGTTTTTGCTTCCATTTCCCACTACTGTCAATAAACTGAAAGCAGTTGCCCTTGGATGCTTCTGATATTATAATATCATCAGTGGTAAAGGTTTACAGACAAGCATTTAACTGACAGTAGATTATAGAATCTTGTTGCCTGAATTATGGGAAAGAATTGTGTAATAAACCATCTGAAATGCCCCTTCCCTGAGGGAATTCCTGAGAATAAAAGGTTCTGTTGTTTGTGGCTTTATTTTTTTCCCTATTTTTATTTTTTTTGAGAGAGAGAAAGAAGAAAGATCAAACTGCTGCCATAAACTTTTCCCCAACATTTTTAGTTGATACAAATCTTGCCTATGATTTCTTTCCATAGTACACTTTCCTCTTTTTTTGTTTTACAGGTTTAGATGTATGTGCCTTTTTGCAGTAGGAGTTGTTCAGTTTAAAGGCAGCATATTTATTCCAGAATTGACTATGGCACAAGCCTTTTCCAATAAAAGTCACAGAGATCATAGCATGCTGTCAGGGGTCTTGTCTTAATGAGAATCAAAAGTATGCTTTAGTCCATGTGCAAGTTGTGCAAGTTGTGGTTTAAATAGGTATCATCTGATTGTGGTCAACCTTCAAAGGAAAGGTAATCTGGTGAGGGAATAAAATTTGTCAAATATACCTGGCTAACATATAGAAACCACTATTCCTTATAATTTTCTTGAGTATAAAACTGGAGGAAAAGAGAATTGGAGACTTTTCTGTTGTTTACTTAGTCCAAATATATTTCGATGTTACTCTGTATGCTTATTTACAGTGTGGTGCAAGATAACAAAATAAGTTTAATAGCTATTATAATAATATAATAACTGTTATAATAATAAATTTTACACAAAATGAATAAAAATACCTGAAAGATGAAAGTGAGGTTGGTTGGCACAATAGAGCAGAGAGGATATTTTAGGCACTGAAAACAGTTGTGGGAATAGAAATAGGTAGTCATGCATGAGATATGGATACACAGAGTAGGCAGGACTGTATCTGAGCCAGGAAAAAGTAAGGACTCAGTTCAGTGGTAGGTTAAGGCAGACTCTTGCAAAGCCTTGAAATTGCAGAGGATAAATTTGACCTTGTAGTGTTATGAGATGGAAAACCACCCGAGGGATTGAGACATGAGTTGACATGATCAGAGTGGTGAACATGAAAGATAACCTTGGCCACTGTGTTTGGAGTGGACTGGAGGACAGAGACTAGAGGGAATAAGGTTACAGTGGCTAAGAGGTCACAGCAGGTGAGAAATAATGAAGGCATGAAGCAAAGAGGAAAAAAAGTTGAACAATTGAAGATACTGTAGATGGAGAAAAGATGTGATTTGGACATTTGAAACTCAATTACTATGTAAAAAATGTATTCAAGGCTTCTGCTGTGTTTATTTACTATTTTATTGGCATGCTGAAGTCAACTTGCTGTAATAAAAGTCACAAAGCTGTCTAGATCATCTATATCTGTCTCTACACGATGGCTATTTTTATATTTTGACTGTAGAGCAGTTATATGGAAATCAAGTGACACAGGCTCATTTTGCTGACTCTACTGCTGATTGTCCCTGTGATCTTGGACAGGTTATTTCTGTTTTCTGTGCTACTGTTTCTCCATCTATAAAACAGTGAAAGCAGTTTTTTCCTTTGTGCCTTTGTAGATGAAAAAGGACAGATACTGTACAGTGGACTTAGAATTCTGTAGAGCTTGTTTAGAAAAGCCTCTTGGTCATCCCACATGGATAAATTCACAACCAGCAGTGGGATGTGATGGTGCCTTTATAGTGACAGCATATCAGTTCCAGATACTGAGGTGGGTCCAGATGTGTTTGGAGCAAGAAAGTTGAAAATCACAGTGCCCAAGTACTTGAGTAGCTTTGACTTGAGGTATGAGAGCTCAGCTATGTCTGAAGCCATCATAACAAAGAAATATGTGCATACACACTTCACCTACCACTTGGCTTGGGGGATCATGTGTGGCTTTGAAACATGTGCTATCAAAGGACAGTGGCGGTAATCTTCCCTGAGAATTTTTCATTCAATGTGACAAAAGACTTCTGAAAATATTGGTAAAATAGACATAAAGCAGACAAAATATTTGCTGGGGACTTCAGCTGGGAGTACCAGTATATTTGGAGTGTCATAATTCTAGTTCAGAGAAACTGCAAACAACAAAAGATCATGCTATAGAAGACAGAAAAAAGAAATTTAGCTGGTATATTAGCCATGAGTTTAGGAAGCAAGAACACCTCTGCAGTAAACACAGGCATAATTGTGACTGTAATTTTTGCTAAATCACAGTTAGACTCTGCACTGATGAGTCAAAAAAAAAAGGGGGGGGTAGAAGCTGGTAAAGAATATTCTTTCTTCTGGAGTACTCTTGCCTTAACAGTCTTCTTCGTACTGCTAGTGTTGAAGCTAAGATCCTGAGAGGATGAGGAAGAGGGAAGATGTCCTTCACCTTAGAGCTGAAGGTGGTTATAGTTGCCATTTTTTTCCAGATGATTGAAATTCTGTATTAGTCAGAATTCCTGCGGAGGCAGTTTCTGTGGCTCATTCCTTCTGGTTTTCGTCCTGTAAGCTATGAGTATAGAAATATGTTTGCAATGGCTGCTGTGCAGATTAGTCAATATTTAGGGAAAAAAAAATAGAGATTAATAGTAACGTTTAAAACATTAACTGCACATTATAAGAATGGACCAGTAAATCATGTTTTGTGTTTAGTACAGGAAAGCATGATATTGAAAAACAATGGAATAATTTTCTTAGAGAGCAGAAAATTCTTAGAGGGATAAATTCAGGAAGAGAATTTCCCAGAATTTCCTATTTCCAAATGAATACATAATACAGAAAAAAAAAATCTGTTGAATATTTAAGACACACTTTTTAACTTTCTAAATTAGATTGTTACCATTTGCTGCTGAGACAATTAGCAGGTGTCAATTAGAAGACACAATAGATTATGTATCCAATTACTTTCTCTTTTCAGACAACAGTTTGCAGTCACAAGAACGTGTGGGGAGGTTTAATCAAAGATTAGAAATTTTTAATTAAATAGGGCTGTATGTGACTAGTCATTTGACATTAATTACTGTTTTAGTTGGATTCCCTTTGATTTGTAAAAGGCCCTGAGCACTGCAAAAATTATGTCACATCATAGAAATTGCTGATTATTAAAACAGAAAGCTTTCTTCATGAGTCCATCAGTCCCCTGCAAAAGAAACAATTTCGAAAGTGAAACGGCTGCTTTAAAGAATGAGACCAGTGAGTTTTACAAGCAAAATAGCAGATGGTACTTCAGCTGACTCCCCTTAGAAGGGACAGTCTGAAAACACTTAATTGTAATGATTGGTAAGATCTTCTGTCAATGCTCAGCAAAATTTCAAGAGGCTAAACAGCTGGAATGAGGTTCATTTGGAGTTTTAACTAGTTGACTACACTTTGGGGTGTCTTAAAGCTAACTAGCATCACCGATATTAATAGAGGACATCAATCAAATTGAAACGCTGTAGCAGAAACTGATCCAAGACTTCAAGTAACATTTTAATTTGTTGGCCTACAGAGAGAAAGATAAATATGAACAGTGTCCTTGTGTGATAGATTTAAATTCAAGTCCAACAGTGGTATCAGTGTTTGCGAGTCATTCTTTCTTCAGTTTTGCTTTTTCATACACTCCACTTATTCATGGTAAAGTAGGAACACTGACAATGAAAGTCCTTATCTGAATAGCCTGCAGAAAGAAAAGGAAAAAAAAAAGAGAAAGATAAAAAGGGAGCAGAAATAATTCTTAGCTCATGTAAAGATTAGAGGTGAACTTCACACAAACACACACTCGGAGTCATTGTGCCTTTTGTGGTGCCAACTTTTAGAAAGATTTGATGGGGGGAGGTGTGATGTGTGTGATATATCTGTCTAAAAGTGAATTAAGAAAGAAAAATCTGTCTTTAACCTGTAGCGCTACAGTGCAGTTTCTGCACATGGGGCTTGGGTACATGTACGTGCAGTTCATTTCTTAAGCTACTGAAATGGTGCTCTGTGCCAAGCGACTGTGTCTGTTTGTCACAGAACTTGTTATTGGGGATCATGAGATGCCTGACACTCAGGGTTGGTTACGATTATCTCATGAAGAAAATCTGGAAATATTTGAACTAGTGGTAGTCAGATTGCCAACAATGCTAAGTACACACCTGGGTCCTGTAAACCCCTGTTTCATCACAGTCTAATCATACTAGTAGGTTTTAAATTGGTAAAGCAATTAAAAATCTGTTTCACACCCCAAATTAACAAAGCACATTGTACTGGGAGTCTTTTGTGGGCAGAAGTATTGACATGGTAGAAAGAAATAACATTACTTGGAATTAGCTAATCTCTACTAATTGATACCTGATTTACATGCAAGTCAGCTGCTTCAGGCTGTCAGCACAGAAGGTTAATCTGCAGTTTGAATAATAGTTAAAGGAAGTAAGGTTATTGGATGAAAAGGTGAAGTCCCATTTATAACCTGGACTGAAACTAAACAGACTTGGGTTAATTTCTGTGGCAGTCTTCCTATGAATGAAAAAAATTTCATTCAATTTCTCTGTAATTCAATTTCTAACTATAGAAAGATGGCAGTACCTTTCTGCTTCACTTAGTAGAGAGTAAGACTTTGAAAAGAAAAGATAACTGTTACCAGCAGTGCCTGGGACAAACAGGTGCTTCTAAATATTGCTGTTATTTCTTGCATAAAATGTATTTATGCCTATTTTTCTAGTTTAGACTCCAGTCTGCTACAGTCTGAAAAATCACTATGGGAACTGTGGCAGTAAATGTGGTATTTAGCAGCCAGCCTTCATACCATGTCAAATCTTTTCCTAAAAAGATATAATCACAATGTATTTACTATAGGATTGCATCCTCTCCTGCAATGGACAGAAGTGTTCACTCCATTCAGATAAAAAGTTTCCATTAAAGTGAAAAAAACTATCATCAATTGTGTATGAAGACAAACGTTGTAGGAAACTTTTAGTTCTAGAATGAATGGAAAAAGGTATGTTTTATTATTGGAGAGATATTGTTTTTCAAGGAAAAAAAAAACTCTGAAGAGAAACACAAAATTATCATATCATTTTGTATTCACTGCATCAGTTATTTCCCAAAGAAAGCCTATCAGTTAAAATGATGAATTTTAACCTTTACCGATTCTTCTAGAGAACATTCAATTTATATTCTTCAGGCACTTTGCTACTTGTTCACCATACTGATGCAAAATTATTGTTTTTGTAATATTTATAAAGATCTAGTTACAAGTTTTCAAGGACATATTTCACATTTTTTTCAAATCTAAACCCTCTAGTATAAGTTAAGATAGAAATGGAACAAAAAGGTAACATGGTACAGTTATATGCTTTAATACATTAATATTTAAATACAGTATTTAAATACAGAATACAAGTCTGGTGGTCAATAGAAAATACAAAGGTCATGTTATCACAGAGTACAGAAAGCTTTAAGAGAAGAATACCAATGGATAAACATTTCTGCATAGAATCTTTTCCTTTTCTTCATTGATCCTATGAGATCCAATAATGCCCATATGAAATCAATGGCTTCAAATTCCCTTTATGAAAACAATCCTGTAAATGTTGTTGGCAGTACTAAATTTGAAAAAAACAAAACAAAACAAAAAACCCCAAAATGCTGCAGACCTTGACTGCTGCTGCAGTGTTGCAGTTAGATGTTATCCTTGCTCTGCAGTGTAAGGGTGTGTTGGGCTGATAGATCTGGGATAAAAAATTGTCAGCACACTGAACAAGGAGACGGTAAGAATGCCATGAAGAAATGGGGTGACCTACATGTCTACTTGCCCACTGTAAAAAACACTTTCTTAGGGTAAGGCTCACAACTGTAAATCCTTCACAGAATTTTTTACTTTTATTTTTTATTATTTTTTTTTTTAATTCACTGTTCAAAATTATATTTAGTACTTCAAAATAAGTGGGTCACATGATTTCCCTCTGTAGGGGAGTTTGGACCTTTTCTGGAGAGTATCTGAGCAAGTACAGAGGTAGCAACTTGTGAGGATTGCCAAGGGTGAGAGTAGTAGGAGGCAGTGATGAGCACAGCAATGAACTGAGATCCTGCACATCTTGGGCAAGTTGAAAACCTTGTTAGAGGCTTCAGGGATGGCAGAAGCAAGGTCCCTACTAACTGCAGAGGACTGTCCCATTTGCTCCAGTTGGGAAGCTTACAGGTAAACTGAAATAAAATGTAGAAGCAAAGACCTACCTTTAAGAACATGGAGAAAAATTATTTACAAATTAATTAATTCATTAATTATCTGCCATGGTCTCTTTGAGTTTTTCTATCTAAAAAAGAAATTAGCTATCCTAGTTGAAAGACTGTTAAAGCCTGGATTTTCCGTGTTTGTCTCCTTTAGAGAGGTCACTCTAGGGAAAACATCTAGATGGGTCCACCTGAAAGATCTGGCACGTTTGATATCCTGTCAAAGCTCTTGAAGATATTCCAGTATAGCTGAAATACTCAGAATGGATTTCACGCTTTGCTGGCGAGTACACTGTGTAATGTCTATTTCATGAATTTTGAATCTAATGATCTAGACATTTACCAATTTAATGTTGTCAGAAGTTCAGTGTTAATACGCATGGCCTCTGGCAATAGCTTAGTTATAGTGGGGATATTACCAGTGAAAATGTTAGTCACCTTCTAAGTGATATCAGAGATTTGCAAATGTCACTGGTACAAAAACTTCAGATGTGGATACCTAAAGCAGTAGTTATAGCCTAAGGACCATGTCCAAAGGAAAGCTTATGTGTTAGTGTAGGTTATTTTCTGTATCTCAGGAGCTAAATTTTGCTGAATTATGCATCTAAGAACAGAATATACAAAATGTTGGAGTACAGAGCAGGGTGATTTCATGATCAGTCATCTGGAAATTATTAAAATAAGTGTCTAAACACCTCTTTGAGAATCTAACTCTGAGATGGCATTAGCTGCGTGGATGAGACTGGACCTCATTTAGGAGTCTGCCTTTCACACAGTAGTTTAGCAGTTAGAGCAATTGCCACAGAAGCTGGACTTCTGGAATAAAACATATTTCTCCTATTTCACAGGGTACTGCACTAAGAGCCAGATTTGCATTCTTGTCCATATTCTTGCCATCACCATAAGTTTTTTATCTAATGGCATTTTAATGTATAATGGGAAAGGAAGTCAGTATCCAGTTCCCCTTGCTATTGAGTACTTCTAGCACTGTACTATATTGTTCCACAGCTGTAGTATGTGAATGTAGAATTCCTGCTCGGCAGCCACCTTTTTCATTCACTCCAAGTACTTCTGAAGCAAAAGTTTAATTTAAATATGTGCTCAGTTCTTTCCCAAAGTTGGTCTGTATTAAGTTTGAGAATCTGACTTAGAATGAACAGCAGTTGATTTGACTATCAATCATTTAAACAAATTTTTTAAAAAAGTTAACATGTATTTTTTCTACATTACATTATTTTTCAGTGGAAAAAAACCCCACCCCGTCTGTGACAATGACAAAAGTGCACAGATCCATTTTATACTTGGCTAAGTGACACAGGAAATATTTTATATCTGTAAGTAGATAGCCAGAAACTTACTCTTCCACATTAGGAATGAACAAGCAAATGAAATAAAAATTCCCTTGCAGAATTAAAAAAGTCCTCAGTTTGTCAGAGGGGGTGAAGCTATAAGGCAGTAACATTGAACATACTGATTTTCTACTGCATTTACCTCAGGCAATAGCACAGTGATATTTAAACAAGATAGTAATTATATGAAAGATGTCAAATAAAAAACATTCAAAAATCAAATTTTTAGAAGACTGGAAAAAAAAAAAAAGAGATATGTTAGTTCTCCTGACTTAAGTAAGTAGCTCACGCAAACCCAAAGACAGTTCAGGATGTCGTAAGAGTTGTGGGTGTAACTGCATCTTTGGCAAAAATGCAGAATACTTAGATGTAGATTTACTCTAATGTCTCTTGTTACATGTCAAAGTCAGTAAATAGTAAGTCACTTTATCTCTAGGGATATTTTTCACCCTATATTTTTGCCAGTCCTTGTAGTTATTAAAGGGATTGCTGAAGAATACCTTTTAATGTCTTATATGGTTTACATGAAATATGGGTGAAAAACTGTGCCATAGGAGCATGCCTCTTGCACTTCAGCATAAGACAAGACTGCTGCTTTTCTAAAGTACCTCATCTAAAATGCTTATGCTGCAGATGATAGATCACTTGAATTAATGGTTTCATTCCACAGATTCACCCTTATTGCACTATACTGCTTCCTAACGTAGACATACCTTCTAATCCCTAAATCTTCCATCAAACTATTCTAAAGTAATTTGATTTGCCAGTGTTGTTCATGGGCTGCTACTGGTTTTGGATCTTCTCTATTTTTTTTAAAAAAAGCTACATTTTCTTCCTTTCTTAAGTTGCTAAATTGATGTCAGGTACAATCGAAGAAGCAGGATATCTCAGTGACATCCAGGCTGTGTCATATCAGAGCTGCCACCTGTTTGCACTTCTGAAGAGGGTTTTTTCCTCAAGACAATCTCTACTGCAATTTAGATAATTGTCTGATAACATCTGAAAATACTTACATGAATAAAAACAACAAGAGTTCATTCCTTAGAGAAAAGGTTTTGTGTTAGAAGGAGAAATATTATGATCCAGAAACATTACTGATGGGAATTTATTGATAATATATTGATGACCTTGGCATAAATGTAATGAACTAACGAGCGTTGGGAGGGATAACCAGTTCAATGGAGGATCATGATGTGGGAAAATATGGATGACATGGATGACTGTACTGTAGAAGGAGAATGAGGCCTACTTGTGTTAAGTGCAGTATCATTATTATGGAGAGCAATAAACTAGGGGCTAAATCAGAGGTGAGTGAAAAAAAAGGAGTAAGAACTAGCTGTAATAGTCTGTCAGGGAACAACAGAGAAATAATAATGTCTCCATACAAGGAATTCTAAGTGTGAAATTTTAGTTTGTATCGAAATCTTCCAAAATACTGAAAATATTTCTCTATTCTAAGACATGCATATTTTGCAGGATTCATTTTTCTGAGAAGCAATGACATAGAGTCTTGAGAGACTTGTCAGACAAAACTTTTCAGGTCTGGTTCATTTCTATCCCATTACTCACCAAGTTTTTTTGCCAGTATTAGAGAGTGTCTACTCCAAAGCTCCAGCTGATACAAAAAAGACAGGAATTCTTGCTGATTGAGACTAGATGTGAAGGAAGTGATGCCTTACAATAGATTAATTCATAACCAGTAAGCTTCAAGACACATATGTAAACCTTCTACAGTGTTGAAATAGAAATATCAACATTTAAATTTAAATTAGTTTGAAGACAACAGCACTGAGTTTAATTGCGTGACATTATTCATTTACACCATCTGAGAGAAGAGGTATTTGGAGAGATTGTGAAGGAGAAGGTGTTAACAAATTGGAAGTTTTAAAATCATACATCCTGTCATTTGGATATGAAACCTTTTGTCTTCTATTCCTTTTGAAGATGTAGAATTTCCCATGAAAATATCAATTGCATTCTTCCATCAGGGTAAGAGAACTAGGAGGATAAATGTATGATTAGTAAATTGCTGAAGATAAATTATAAAAACCCTTTGTGTTAAAGTCAAACAGATGACAAGAGAACCACTGATAGAAATTATCAGTATCCCCCTTTGCTTTCCAGTTGCTGGCCCAAATAATATAAAACTGTAATAAAAAATAAACATATATATGCTGGTTACATGTAGGAGACAATCACCAAAAATGAACATGCGTAATGGTTAGGTCTTATGTTATTGTTTGCTTTTCTGTTGTCTCTTGGCCTTTAAACCAGAAAACCCTTGCATGCCAACTATGAGTAAACAGGAGACTTAGTCAAAAATACCTGGTGTGAGAATTAATTATCACATTAGAGATCCCATTTTTCATTTATGAACAAAAGACTTGGAGTCAAAAAGAGCTAGTGTTAGAATTTCAGTAATGAAGATGCAGAATAGTAGGAGTGACATGTTCTACTTACACGGTCTTGTCAGCCTTGGTGTATTTAAAATATGGCATAATTCAGAGCTCTGTGGTAACCTTTTTCTCCAATAGGTCTCTAGTCTGTCTAGCATCTAGCTAGTATTAAGAGGTTAGGATGTACTATGATGCATGAGGTGAGTCATTTGTGGCTGAGATCTTGGAAGCAAGACTAGTCATTAACACACGTATTGTTGGCAGTCTAAACTGTTCCTGGATCACAACCCAAAGTTCTAGGTGATGGAAACTATCACTGCCTAGCAGAAACTTCACTGCTCCCTGCATACTCACTGTGGCATTCCTCACAAGACAGAATAAATTGTGTTTGCTTGGCAGAGTGAAGCCTTCAGGCCAACACAAATTTTCAGTGTCTCAGAGAAACCTTTGGAGTCATCTTGCCAAGAACATTTTATCTTTTTTTAAGATATAAGGCACTTTCCCTCTGGTGAACAGGTCTTACTGTTCCCTGATTTTGGCCAACAAGGTTCATGGAGGGAGTGTGTTGCAAAGAGCTGCAGCCTGTAGGCAAGTGAACAAGCAATAAAACCCTGTGTATTCCCACCCCAACAGCTGTTAACACTAGTAGCAGCTAGGCAGACAGATGCTCTAAGTGATTTTTTAGACTGAGTATTATGTTTAATACAAACAATAGACCATTGTTACAAAAGTTGGAATTAATTTTCACTGCTAACACTGTGAATAAATGATGCATTTCTCCTATTCAATTTCTAAAATAATTTGCCATTTTATGTCTCTCCCCATTTGCAGTTATTTCCCTTTTACCTCTTTATCACAATATTTTGTGAATCTTGTTATGCCCTTCTTCCCAGGATTAAAACTTTACAAAGTCGTTCAGAGGAGGCCAGGTTAAAAGACCATTAGAAATACTGTAAAAACATATTTATGGTCCAAGCAAGCAAACATTTTCCAACTTTGAAATGATACAAAAATATATCTACTAATGATATATTGTCAAACATGCAATGGAGTAAAAAAATAGAATAAAAGGAACAGTTTGTTTGGGCTCAAGTGGTGTGATCTTTAAGACATTTCACATTTTAATTTATTTTATTTAGTTCTAAAATTGTCTAATACATTATTTCAAAAACATTAACATAAAATTGTTATTGGAAGTTACTATTTCCTCTATTCTGATAACTACATGGGGTCTTAATTAAAAATTGTGATCCATAGCAAAATGTACATGTGCATAATGAAAACACAATTCAAATATGTTGTCAGATAACTGTATTTCATTACTTAAACTAAAGAAAATAGATAGATTTTCTTAAAAAATGGTCAGAGAGTATAATATTTCTCGATGTTGCAGTTGTTCTCTGCTATCCAGCAGTGAAAACAATGATTATTATCACTTCTTCTTGTTCTTAGGGCTGGCATTGATAGTTATTTGCATGAATAATGCAACCATGCAAAAGCACAGTAGCACTTTAGCGGAAGGGTGGCTGCCAAAGTCTCTGGTGAGGCTTGCCAAAAACCGGTAGTCACAGCAGGGTGTCTCTACTAGCTCTCTATCAGAGCGTGTATAGGTCCTGCTCTTAAGGATAATCACCTGCTACTGAATAGAACTATTCATTGAGGCTGAGGGAGTGACTAAAACACAGTCTTGAGCTTTTCAGAACTGCAAAGTTGCCAATGGTCTCATTTTCTCAGGAGTCTTGTGATGCTTGGTTAAATTTGGCTTAATGCCATGTTAACACTACCGCTCAGCCTTGGAACTGGAGTTGGCTTATAACTGACCAGCTGAAAATTGGAAAAGGTTGCCATATGATTCTTTAAGTCTAGAGCATATGGAGCCATGTCCTCAGTCTTTTGATTTATCTAAAAAAATAATTAAATAAAAAATATCAGTCCTGCTCATGCTATCATCCTTCTTTTTCATTTTACATGAGACAAGGCTAATTGAGCCCAAGAATGAAAATGATATGGTGAACTCAGGTATGTCACTCAGCCTAGAGTAAGTAGCTAGTTCCCATGAATAAATTCTTGCTCTGACATGGAAGAATTCAGATGAAAAGACTGAGATGCTGATTTTGAGAGCCTACACACCTTGGGGGAACAGGCAACGAAGGGAATGAGTTTGAAAGTTGCACCCTGTGTCTTCTGAACTGTAGGCTGGCAGTTAAACCATTCAAGCAGTAAGCAGTTTTTTCAAATCTTCAAACAATTGATGCCTCCTGTTCCCCCATACAGCAGTGGCCTTAATCACCGGACTCTATGAACTCTTGAGACACAAGCATCAAGTTGGTGAGGAGAGCTGCTGATAATTGTTTGCCTTTGCTCTTGCAATTAAGCCATTGCATCTTGAAAAGTCAAGTGACCATAGATGGGGTTCCCCAGCTGTTCTTTCAGTGGGACAGAAGTTCTATTCTTGCTCTATCTTAGAATAGATATGTCTTATGTCATTTGGTTGCAAGGACATAGTCCTGGGAGTAAATCTCTGAAATATATATCACATTTCCCTCTTTCCTACTAAATGCCATAACAAAGAGAGAGTGACTCATAAATTTGCTGTCTTTTCTAATACCATGACTCTGGGTTCATGTAGGTCCCACCTCAGCAAGCGGATGGAACATGCCCTCTCCTGTGGCTGCTGTTAAGGTTATGGCCAATGCTGGCTCAGGGCTGGTAATGGGTCTCCAACTCTGTGAAGAGTTCTGAGCACTAAGCAGATGTGAAAAAAAAACCCATAACAATATTTTCAGACTTTTCTGGAGAAGTTACTGTCTTACTATCTTCTGATAAAATCTGGAATTTATCTGGACAATGGGCATATATCGTCAGTAGCCAAGTCTGAACAAATATGGCCACTTGCAGCAGTAGCAAACTTTAAGTCACACTGGAAGGCATTTTACAGATTTAGGCATTGTAAGGATTAGGCAGTACTGGAAAGAGATGACCTAGATAATGGTCTGAGCTGCAGTCAAGTTTGGGCTCCTAAATCCCAATTTAGACTGACCTTAAGTGATCCTTATATTATCTTAGTTTCATTTTAGGCCTGAATCTTATATTGGATCTGGCCCATCAGGTTATTCTTGGATCTGGCTTCTGATGCCCTCAAACAGACTTTTTTCCTTTGAGTTTTGAACATTTTTTTTTTCCAAAGAAAATGCTTCTGCATGGAAAACATCTGTGATGGTTTATATATTTTTGTAGTAATCCCCTAATTCATTAGAAGCAGTATCTCCATTCAGAGGATTACTATGTAAATATATGTGCATAAATCTAGGAAAGTTAACTTTTAAAAGGGACAGATAGTTTGGTTTATAGAAGTATTTTTATTTGTAATGTTTTTTCCAGCTGTGATAAATAATTCTGAAATGCAGTGGGAAATGTAGAAAGCGACACCCTGATCCTGCAATGAATTCCAAGTGTGCAAGAGGTTTGCTGACGCATAGTTCAGTGCAGGATCAAGGCCCTAAAACTTGAACTTACAAGGGCTGATTTTTTTTTCTTTAGTGTTCAAATGGACCGCTTAAAAAAACCTATAAATGCTTCATCTAGACAGCAGGGCACCATTTCAGGAACTGATTGCCCATTATAGTACTGACAATAAAACAGGAAAATACCCCAAGGGAGAAGGAGCAGGCCCTTATGACTTTCCCATTGAACTCAATGTGAAACTTATAATTTCCTGCCCCCACTTTGCAGGATGCGTCAGTTTTCAGTAGCTGTTGCATTATGCTCCTAAGCTTCTTTCAAGGAAATCTGAAATGAAGGGGCTTATTACAATGGAAAACCAGAGAAAATCATGACAAAAATCTGAGTTCCACTGCAATAAAGATTTCTTTCATATATACAAAATAATATATTTTTTCTTTTATATCAGCTTCCTCTCCCCAAAATTAATTAACTATAAGTAATACTCCTTTGATTTACATTTTCTGTGCCAGATTCTGAAAATGTGCTTACTGTACATATAAGTGAGCTCATCCATTTAAGAGGTTTTTAAGAATTATTTTTTTTCAGAGTTATTTTTAAAGGATCTCTGAAACAATACTTAGGGAAAATAAATCAGACTCATATACAGACTCACAGATTCTCCTTTCCTGCATTAGAGCCAAGAAACCAAAATACACCTCCCTCCTTCCCACACTGAATCTCCTTCGTGAAAATTCCAGCAGTCTGTGGTAGCAGAGAGCACCTGTTTGGATAATGTGAAGGGATAAGGGAGTATGTTAAACAAGGGCAGAGGGAATTGGGGAGGGATGCAGGAGACACAGAGCTAATTGAAGCAAAGCATTTTATTAATCTAGAATGCTGTCTTCAGGCATGCCTGAATTCTAAATAATGATACTGAACTTCAAAGGCTTTATTCTCCATCCCTTGTGCACTCACTACTCCTATTTATGTCAATGGAACTTCTAAGCATATAAAAATGCAGAATCATACCGTGAATAAGCTGTAAGAATCAATTAGCAATAAAATTTTATACTGTTTACAAAAAAACCCCAACCTTTATCTGGTCGATTCTTTCCTGTCTATTAGTAGCAGGAGTAGCTTGAACATCAAGGTATGTGATTTTGACGCTCTGGAGAGCCATCTAAAAGCCTGTGTCTCCTTTGAGACTTTATTGTTTTCCAGGTGATTTATTTCACTGATCTATTCTGTTGCTGTTGGACACTGTGCATACATGGCACATCAAGGATTGTGTAGAACCTGACTTGTGCATTTTAAAACTCCTCTGTTGTTTCAGCATCTTCGTATATTGAAGTATATTATTTTATTAAGTAAACATTAATTACTTGATGATCTCATAGTCCTTTGAAGCTGTAAGATATTCTGAAAGTGATCATTATTACTTATAATATGTACTATTGTTATTTTATATTTATTTTTCAAAAGGTGAAGATCTGCTTATCCTCTTCCTTAAAGGAATTCACTTACACAGAGACACAGGACCCAGCCCTTCATCTGCCTCTTCAAGGGGTGTTCATAAGGATGTCATTTGCTAAGACAGGGGACACACTGGGAAATACTGTTGCACAAAAAGCCCAGTTATTGTTACCTTCAGGTAACCAAATCCAGGGCATTGCTCATTTTTGTCTTCCTTTAGCAATATCATCAAAATGAACATCCTAAGACTCATCTCTCTCTGAACTGAGGAGAAAGTGTTCTCATCCATTGAGAAGTCTAATTTCATGTGTTAGTGTATTGGTTTTGCATGGCAAGATTTTCATAGCAGTGGGGCTACAGGGGTGGCTTCTGTGGGAAGCTGCCAGAAGCTTTCCCCATGTCTGATAGAATCAATTCCAGCTGGCTCCAAGATGGACCCATCACTGGCCAAGGCTGAGCCCATCAGTGATAGTGGTTGCACCTCTGTGATAACGTATTTAAAAGGGGAAAAAAACCCAAAACCCGCTCAATGACAACTGCAGCCAGAAAGAGGAGTGAGAATATGTGAGGGGAATAGCCCTGCAGACACCAAGGTCAGTGAAGAATGAGGGGGAGGAGGTTCTCCAGGTGCTGGAGCAGATATCCACCTGTAGCCCTTAGAGTACCTCACATGGGAGCAGGTGGATGTGCCCAAAGAAGGCTGTGGCCCTGTGGAAAGTCTGTGCTGGAATAGACTCTTGGCAGAACCTCTGGACCTGTGGAGAGAAGAGCCCATACTGGAGCAGGTCTGCTGACAGGACTTGTGACCCTATGGGGGACTCGTACTGGAGCAGTCTGTTCCTGAAGGACTGCACCCAGTAGAAAGGACCCATGTTCATGAAGAACTGCAGTCTATGGGAAGGACAGGAGAAATTGGAGGAGTTCATGGAAGACTGTTTCCTGTGGGAGGGACCCAATGTTAAAGCAGGGGAAGGCTGTGAGGAGTCCTCCTCCTGAGGAAGAAGGAGAGGCAGGGACAACGTGTGATGAACTGATCGCAACCCCTATTCCCCATCCCCCTGTGCCACTGGAGGGATAGATAGAGAAATTGGGAGTGAAGCTAAAGGGTGGGGGGAAGAAGGGAAGGGTGGGGGGAAGATGTTTTTAAGATTCAGTTTTATTTCTCATTACCCTACTCTGATTTGGTTGGTAATAAATTAAACTAATTTTCCCAAGTTGAGTCTGTTTTGTCCATGATGGTAATTGGTGAGTAATCTCTCCCCATCTTAATCTCAGCCCATAAACCTTTTGTTATATTTTCTCTCCTCTGTCCAGATTAGTAGAGGGAGTGATACAGCAGCTTTGGTGGGCACCTGGCATCCAGCCAGGGTCAACTCACCACAGTTAGGTAGGATATAATCACTGAATACGCTATAGAAGACAAAAAAGTATAAAGCTGATAGATGTCTTTCTCAGTTGCATTTAAATATTACAATTTACATTATTTTTTGGGGGTTGATTTTGATTTCAATTTTAAAATTTCTATGGCAGATTGTTTTCTAAAACTTTCCTCTTATTAAAGAAGCTTAGTTAGCCTGCTGAGGTTGGCTTAAAACATTAATAATAATTAGCTGGTTGGTATTTTTAATGAGATTATTTTATGGAGAAATGGGAGTTAATCCAAATCAATAGAATTTTTGAGAAAATGTCTATTTCAATTAAATTGATTGGAATCCATGATCACAGCATACAGTAGGAGAAATCTAGTCTCAGACTTTATTTGCTTTGTTTTATAAGTAAATCAAATTAAAACAAAATTGTTTTCCCTATGAATTCATTTTTTGGGTGTCTGTGGCAAGATGTTGGTACGGAGGGGGACTGCAGGGGTAGAGAGGCCAGGGCTGTCCCATGTCAGACACAGCTAGTTCCAGCTGGTTTCATCAGATGCACCACAGCACACAGTCAGGCCCCTCAAGCACCTCAGGGAAAGCATATTTAAGAAAGGGTAGAATATGCTGCACAGCAGCTTTGTGAGAAGGGAGTGAGAAAAATGTGAGAGAAACAGCCTTGCAGACACCAAGGTCAGTGAAGAAGGAGAAAGAGGATATGTTTCAGGTGCCAGAGAAGAGATTCCCCTGCAGACACCTGGAAAAGATCATGGTGAAACAGGTTGTCCCCCTGCAGCCCATGGAGGCTGATGAAGGACCCCATGCCAGAGCAGGTGGATGTGTCCTGGAGGAAGCTGCAGCTGGTGGAAAGCCTGTGCTGGAGCAGGAGAAAAGTGTGAGGAGGAAGAAGTGGCAGAGAGCAGCTTACCCTAGACGCCCATTGCCTATCCTTGTGCACTGCTCAGACTGGGAAGGAGGTAGAGGGATCAGGAATGAAGCAATGAAGTTGAGCCTTGGAAAAATGGAGGAGTGAAAGGAAGAGGTTTTAGTTTAGTTTTTCTTTCTGACTACCCTATTCTATTTTAATTGGCTATAAAATAAATTAATCTTCCCCAAAATTAGTCTATTTTGTCTGTAATAGTAAGTGGTGAGTGATCTCCCTGTTGTCATCTTGACCCATTGGCTTTTTCATCTTATTTTCTCACATGTCCCACTGAGGAGGAGAAGTGAGAGAGTGGCTGGGTGAGCATCTGGCAGTCAGCCAAGGTCAACCCACTACAATTAAGCTTCTTCTAAAAAAAAAAATATTTGGGCATTTGTACTGTGAAATTTTCTGGAGAAATTTTCATGGGTGCTAATCAAACCTGCATGTTGTTCTTAAAGAAAATATTTTCTTTAAATGTTGTCATAGAAGGTAAAAGCTAATGTCTTTTCTTCAGTGTTCTGTAAATAGCTTGTTATGAGACTACCCTTGTACCTGCACTTGGGGAGCTTAACTTTGGTTTCAGACTTCCACTGACTCCTTCAAGTTAGAGGGCAGAGTATCACATCTCCAATCTTGTAATTCCAATGTTCATTCTACCTGCCATTTTAAAGGCTGAAAAATTAAAAAAAATAATAAATAAAATATTTTCCATTTGCTCTCTGTCTTCTGTGATGAAAAAACAGCTATTATTTCACCAGCCTAACTCTCCTTAGTGTAAAATACATTAAAAAGACATTGGAAACTACTTACCAAATGCTTTTCTCTGCACATGTTTTCTCAAGGGACATGAGAGGAGTAAAGAATAAGAAGCTGCTAATGCTAAGTTTCTGTTGTATTTCTGTAAGAAAAACATCTAAGAGTAATACAGCAGTGTTAGCCAGAAAGATAATGTGGGGGAGAGAGACTACAACCCCCTCCAAAATGGATAGATTATTTTACTAGTGCAGTTCACATTAGTATGGTTGATGTTTTTCAGTTACAACCTGACCAACCATTCTTAAATAGTAGTGAGTATAATTTGTTCATGTAAATAATCCCATGAAATTAACTAGTCTGTTTCAATGGATGAAGTTAGACACGTGTAGGTCTCTGCTCCAACTGAAACTTATTTAATAAAAAAGACACTTCTTTATCCATAGGTAATTTTAATACCACTAATGGACACATATTTTTATCAGGAAAAATGGGAAGGAAGAAGGGAACAATTGATCATTACAGGGTAATCAACAAAGAAGACAGAAGGAGTACCAGCAAGGGTGAGATGGTGTTAATGCGACACACGTAAGCAGCCAATGCATCCAAAACTTTTTAGCGACATTTATGTATTCCCAGGTGATGGAGAGATTACAGTACAGAGAGAAGTTCCCATGAAAGTAAAGTGGAGAAGATTGGATGCTGGGAAAGAAGCTCCATAGAGGAAAGTTGCCTGTGATAGGAGAAATGCATGAGCAGAAATTGGTGTACTGAAGAGGCACAGACAGTGGAAGTGGTTGGACTTCTTGAGTGGATGGACTATGCAGGGACTGGGGGAACAAAGTCCCTCCCACTGTAAGAGAAGATCAGGTTTGTGACCACCTGAGGAACCTGAATTTACATAAATCTATGAGATCTGTGGGAATTGGTGATGTAGTTGCCAAGCCACTCTCCATCATATTTAAAAAGTCATGGCAGTCAGGTGAAGTCCCTGGTGACTGGTAAAAGGGAAATATTACACCCAAAAAGAGTATAAAGGAAGACCCTGTGAACTGCTGACTTGTCAGCCTTGCCTCTGTGCCTGGGAAGATCATGGAACAGATTCCCCTAGAAGCTATGCTAAGGCATACGGAGGACAGGGAAGTGATTCAAGACAGCCAGCGTGGCTTCACCAAAGGCAAGCCCTGCCTGGACAACCTAATGGCCTTCTATGGCAGAGTGACTACATCAGTGGACAAGGGAAGAGCTACAGATGTCATCTATCTGAATATCTGTAAGGCCTTTGACACCGTCCCCCATAAAATCCTTCTCTCTAAATTGGAGAGATATGGATTTGATTGGTGGGCTGTTAGGTGGATGAGGAATTGGTTGCATGGTTGCATCCAGAGGGTAGTGGTTAATGGCTTGATGTCCAGATGGAGATTGTTGATGAGTGGTGTCCTTCCAGGGGTCTGTATTAGGACCAGTACTGTTTAATATTTTCATCAACAACATAGGAAGTGTGATCTAGAGCTCCCTCAGCAAATTAGCACGTGGCACCAAACTGAGTGGTTCAGTTTATATGCCTGAGGGATAGGATGCCATCTAGAGGGACCTGGACAAGCTCAAGAAGCAGGCCCATATGGACCTCATGAAGTTCAACAAGGCCAAGTGCAAGGCCCTGTACCTGGGTCAGGGTAATCCCTGGTATTTATACAGGCTGGAGGATGAATNGGCTGTATCAAAAGAAGTGTGACCAGCAGGACTAGGGAGGTGATTCTGCCCCTCTGGTGAGACCCCCACCTGGAGTACTGTGTCCAGCTCTGGAGTCTTCAGTACAGGAATGACACGGACCTGTTGGAACAGGTCCAGAGGAGGACCACAAAAATGTTCAGAGGGCTGGAGCACCTCTCCTATGAAGACAGGCTGAGAGACTTGGTGTTTTTCAATCTGGAGAAGAGAAGGGTTTTGGGAGACTATATTGCAGTCTTTCAATGCTTAAATGAAACCTATAAGATGGGGATAGACTTTTTAGCAGGGCCTGTAGTGATAGGATGAGGGTTAATGGTTTTAAACTAAATGAGGGTAGATTTAAACTTGATATAAGGAAGAAATTTTTTACCGTGAGACTGGTGAAACTTTGGAACAGGTTGCCCAGAGAAGTGGTAAATGCCCCATTCCTGGAAACATTGAAGGTTGGATGAGACTGAACAAGTTGATCTAGTTGAAGACGTCCCTGCTCATTGCAGGGGGGTTGGACTAGATGACCTTTAAAGGACCATTCCAACCCAAACCATTCTATGATTCTGTAAGAAATATAGTTCAGGCCAGCAGTGAGATTTTTTTTTGAAAAGGTGTTTGGAGTTCTTCTTGTGCAGCAATGGGTCACCAAAATTGAGGGCAAGGCTCCTCAGGTGTGGTGCTGGGGGATAAAGTAGTGTGAGATTTTCATGAGGCTGTAAAATTCTTGTGACATCTTTCAGGGCCAGTGAGAATTTGAAATATATTCAATGCTGTTATTGGGTTGAAAGACACACTGCAGAAAAAATAATAACATATAACAGTGTTTCATTCCATTGAAATATCTCTGGTTTTGCTAATGTTGCTTAATGTGTACTAGCACAGTAGATATATTGTAGAGTAACCATTACTTCAATTATAAGACATAATAGAAAGTCACTAAAAGATTTTTTAATGATATTTTCATGTTAGTATTTAGCTATATAAAGAAGGAATGCTTTTACAGTTACTTTTTGCACATCAGACTAAATTACAATAAGAAGATAAGTAATTAAAGCAGACTGATGGTCGCTTGATTTTTCTGTGCATTTTTCTATTAGTCTTCCTCATTGTGTTCTGGGCCAGATCTTTTCTTTCGCAGATTACCCGTCAAAAATAATGGTGTGCTTTGGGAGAGCAGGAAGAAGAAGCTAGATAGAAGAAAGGAGGAGGAGATTTAAATGTATTCAGTGATATAGAATCGTAGAATGATTTGTGTTGAAGGGTCCTTAAAGACCATCTAATTCCAACTCCCCTGCCATGGGCAGGTATATGTAGGTGCTTTGGTCCATATTCTTAATTCCTTAAATCCCAGTCAAACTGCTTCTCAGGTTCTTTGAATAACTGGATATGTGTAGCTGTCTAGCACTGAATGTATTGATGGTGAAGTCAGGGCTGAACTTGCTTCTGATTGTGGTTTTTGATCCAATAGTAAGAGAATTTTAATGCAAAATCCTTTTAAAGTCTCAGTCAAGAGGAGAGAAAATGACAGTATACCATAGTACTACCCTGGGTAAATTGACACTTACATACTGGTATTTTCCAGTTATTCACCAGTTAGTACTAAATATGAGGTACAGGCGTTGTGTCTGGAACTGTCTGGGACTCTCAACCTACAGTCAAACATCTAGACACTTGAATACAGAACCATACTCAGGTTCAAAATATTTTGTCCTTTATATGGAAAAATGAAGAACACATCTTTTCAGAAAATGTTAAAGAATCGATCTTAGAAAATTTTGTTCTCTTTTCCTCTGTTCTAGCTTCTGAACTTGTAAAATATTTAATCTAATATTCAGGTTTTGTGACACGTATTTTTTTAATTACTTCCAAGTTACACAAAATTCCTGAAATGAAGAGTGCTATAGAAAACATCTATGCATGTTTTCAACTCAGGTCCTGACACAGAGGAACTCTGCTTTTTTCTAGTACACATTGAGATAATATATAACCAAAAGAGAATTTGGAACTCTGGAGCTTCTATGAGCCATTTTCATGGTTCACTCAGTGTTATAGTTTGAAGAGGGCAGGCAAAAATTCTTACGGCTTTTGCTGCAAGGACCCAATGAGGGAGGGGTGGAGTTTAGGACCCTGTTGTGAAAAGGGGCCTGGGGTATCAGGTATCAGTATTCCCTCCCATTTCCTGCCAAACTATAAAGCCAGGAGGACAGGAGGCTTTTGCTCTATTCCTCTTCCACTCTCTCTCGCTCTCTCCTCTCCTGTGCTCCCTTCCTGCCTGTCGCCACATGGAGCCAGCCCGTAGGAGAGGCCCAGCCTTTTTGGTCACCAGCTCGCCGCGTGCTCTGTGGCATCTGACTGCATTGGGTGCTGGGGGTTTGGACTCTTTTTATCTCCATTGGCCTTGCAGTGAAGGACCTTTTCAGGAGCCTGTATCGCCAGTCATCGGAGCTCGGGTTGTATATATTTGTATATATATATTTTTCCCCTTTTNAAACTCTGTCTGGGTTGTGGCTTGCCCTGGCCGTTGCGAAACCGAGACACTCAGTCATACTCTTACAGATGGAGTAGCAGTGTCTTGGTTTAATCATCAGGGCGAACCACAATACAAAGATCAGAATTGTTCTCTGTTATTCCTCTCCACCCTCCCGGGGGAAGAGAATTGAAGAATAAGTAAGAGAGACTTAAAGGTTAGAAGTTAAAACTAACAGGTTTAATAAAACAAGGGAAAGGGTAGTAACACATGAGATAAGGAACAAAAATGTGTAAGTATATACAAAACCCGATTTTGATGATCGCTGATATGGAGTTCCTGAAAGTCCCTTGCGGAAAAAGCTATGCAGGAAAAAAAGGTCCCAGGCTCTTCCCAGCACTCGATGGATTTGAATCCTGTCGAGCACGTGGCAAGCTGATGACAAAGGAGCTTGACCCTCTCTCTGAGCTCTCTGAGTGCAAAGAGGCTACAAGGAAGAAGAGAGGAGAAGGGGCAAACTTCCTGTCCTCCTGGCTTTTATAGAGTATGACAGGAAATGCGAGGGAATATGGAGCCCTCTCTGTTCTGCCACTCCCAGATCCCTCAGGGTCCTAAACTCCACCCTCTCTCTAGGTCCTCACACTAATATCGTAAAATTTCACCTGTGCCTCCTCAAACGATAACAAACACGTTCCTTAATATTTTCACAGCAAATAAATAGCTCTTTTTTGAAATATAAAATTGATCTTTTCGGAGGCAGAATAAATTTACTAGGTTAACTAGCAGCAAACGCTTGAGTTTAAATTATTGAGATATCTACAAATGAAGGTAATGGCAAGATCAATCACGATAGTTGTACATGAGAATTTGTGAGATATGTTTGAAGTCCTACACATAAACATTGTGCACTGACAAATACTATCGCTGAAAAGAAACTACACAAATGACATAAAGTACTCATTAAAGAATAGTGTTTCAATTTTTTTGTGATACAAAATATTAAAAATTACTATTAAATTATTAATATTTCAGCTTGCTTAAATGTCTTTCCCACTTATTATTAGAGTTACTATGAAAAGGAATTCTAGATGATAAAACCATTTGTCCTGTTTTTATAAGGATTTCTTAATTTAAAACAGCTTTAATTCTAACTAGTGTTGAACTAATACAAGTCTACTAAAAAAAATCTGTCTGGGATTTGATGTTTTCTTGGTTGTTTTGTCACATCAGTGGTAAACGGTTGACTTTTTTCTTGTATCTTGTAATATCTTTTCCTTTACAAGCCCTGAAACTTATTGATGATCATCTACAGTGGAAAAATACAAGCAGAAGATTCTTCTTTCCTTTGGCCATATATATCATCTCACTGCATAGGAACTTACCACCAGATGATTTTCTAAGGGAAACTGTATGACTTCATAGAAGTTTCCATATGACTTTTTGTCATACATTGTCATACATGTTGAACTACTCAATCCAGTTACTTTTCTCAAGGTTTAGCAATATTTTTTTTATAATGAAGTCTTTCCCACATCTGCCACTACATTGTTTAAATTAATTTATTCTATTCCCTTTCCACTCAGTTTTGTATCAGCCCTTCATATATTTTTTCTGCTTTTACTCGTTCACCTGATTTGCCTTACTCTTCCCACTGCTCATCAGAAAAGACAACACTACATTTTTAGTAATGACAGCATTTATGTCTACGTTTTACCACTACTATTTATTATGTCTGTCATAACTGCAGCTGGAAAATAATTTTCATTAAACTTCCCATTCTAAACTTGATAAACTTTCTGTTACATTGAGAAGTATAATTTTTTATGAACAATGGTTGTTAAATTACCATATCTGGGTATGACAGGTTGTGTATCAAATCCTGCACATTACCTAATACAATGAAGCTTTCATTGCAAATGTAGGATCAAACAAATTTCTAAAAGCACTTAGCATTACTGGCAAGTTATAATATAATCTAGATGTTCTTGTATGAATTTTTCTGATGTTGAGAGTGACTATGTATTGATACATCAGCTACTGTGAATTTTATATTTCTTAGTAATTATGTGTTGTATGACAAGTTTTCTCTGTAGACAAAGTTTGTATAGGACAATTTTATTTATATTGCCAGACAATTAGAGAATATGTAGTTTCAATTAAAATTTCTGTAAATATTGCACCATCTGAATTTACTGTAATGGAAACTAGTCATCTGAGCCATATAAGGTAAATAGTAAGTAGGAATGATTATTCTAATTCACCTTTACATCTGTATTAGACACTTACAACATGAGATATTTGCGTAGGCTTCTTTTATTATTAGTGGGAACAGGCACTCAATCTGTGATTCATATAATCCTAAAGTAGATGTCTATAGTTGGTCATATAAATTCTATCTTCTACTGCGTATTGATCTCCACTGGATATAAAAATATTTGAAAATTACTAGCAAATATGAAGATGTCTTGTAGACCTCCAAATTTAGGTGAGACATCTCTTGACCACTTACACAAATGCTATGGTATAAGTATATTATACTACTGAATTTTTTATTGCTAATTATTTTCAGCTATTGCAATACTTGTTTTATGTGCAAAATGTGTATCTATTATACTCTGTAGTTGATAAGGCTACATGGCAGAACTATTTGGTCTTTCCACGAAAATGGTTATTTTTATAGCTCGATCATATTAGTTGGTAAAAATTCAAATCCCACATTGTGTTAGTCATTTCATGTCTCTTTCACTGGATACCAAAACATGAAGAAACAAGAAAACAAAACCTATTTACTAAGTTTGGGTTTTGTTGGGTTTTTATTGGTTTGTGTTTTGGTTTTTTTTGGTTGGTTGTTTTTTTATTTTGGTGTTTTTCTGGAAAAATAAAAAGGCAAAATGAGTGTGAGACAAACATAATCATTACATTCTTTATTCTTTTTGGAATGGGTGAGTTTTTAGAGATAAGCAAGTCACTTTCTATTCTGACAGGCTGTAAGGGACAAATTCAATCATTACCAGAATAAAGGATTGTTTTGACATTGTTTTCTTATTTTAATATCTTCTTCATATATCCTGCAGTTCATTTGTGTGCTGAAACCACCCCTGTCTTCTGGAATCATGAACAGATGAGTGTAAGTTAAATATAATTTTTAACATTTGCAGTTTCTAAGATCTTCATCCCTGATGGGAAATAAGTATTTTTCCATCAGTTACTTTGGGAGAAATCAACCCTTCTAATTTTCTTGGTAGTGTTTCTGGCTGTACACTGTTACTCAAGCAAAAATCTTGTTTATCTAAAATTCTTTAACACCTTTGTGATATAGCTACTGTGGAAATCAGTTAAAATGTACCACTAAGAAAAATTCTGCAGTGACAGAGAAAAAATCAACTTGACTATACAAGTCTCTTCTATTTCTAGATTCTACAGAATAATCATTCTCTAGGTGTCACTTAAGGGACTAAAGTGGGTTGAGATTAGGATCTGAGATTTTAAGAGGTTTTACAGGGTGAGATGTGTTCAACACACATGACATCACTTCTGAGGCCATCACTATAGCATGATGTCTACTGTATTTTCTTTCCAGCTCTTTGGTAGATTTTTCTTTTTTTGTTTTTTAACTTTCCAAACTAGTGGAGTATACACCAATAAAAAAGACAGATCTCTGTGTGGGAGATTTGGTAAGACTTCCTTGTTATTTTTCCAACAACTTTGACTTTATACACATGAATCAGGACATTGTTTTTTCTACTGATTGACAGATCCAATTCCTTATGAGACATTTCTTAGTAGATGTCCTAATACTTCTGCTCACACTTTTCATGTCCCTACTCACTGTGTGGATTATGGAAGCTTCACTCATTTCAACTTTATTCCACAGCTTTTGTGACCCTGAGGGTTTTCTCTGATCGATTTGTAGGATTATATTTTTCTACAAGTTAGTTCCTCTGAAATGAGAGGTCTCCTGCCAACATTTCTGTCATCACTAGTAATGCACAATGTTGGAGAATGTCCTTCTGATTTTTTCCTGTTGCCCTTTTCCACAGATTACTACAGTATCATTTGTGCTCTCTCTTCCTCAGTGTTGCACAGACTGAGCCAGAGCAACTGGACTGAAGGTTTCATCATCTGGGATTGCAGACCCATCTTTTCAGCCATGGTATAGTCTTGGTATCTGGGGATCCGGGTCGATATCAGTCCTTGGCAGAGTTTTTACATTTCAGGGTACTATCTTGCCTGCATGATTTACTGATAGTTTCTCAGGAGCTGCAAGAGTGATCTTCAAGTACATTTTCTTAGAGCTGTAACATTGGAAGAAAATGTTAGTTGGAGCAAGCAGATTATCTAAACAGAGCCTGATAATCCTTGTTCCTGCTCACTGGTCTTTCTTAATCCATGTTTGCTTAATTCATTCTAATCCATGACCTTTGCTCCCACTTTAGCTTTGTGGTGCCCCACATTCATCAGTGCATCATGCCTTGGCAGACTGTCAGTGCATCAGGACTCCAGGATGCTATCATCCTTGGCCATTGTCAAAGAGAGGGGACCTGGACAGTAGTCAGGTTATCTGGAAGATTTCTTTATGGAAGATTAAAACAAGAACAGCTGTAAAAAGATTATATCTTGTTAAGATTAGTGTTTTGTCCCTATGTAGGGATGCCAATGCTTTCTTGTTTTTTAAACATGAACTTTGAAATTATAAAATAAATAGCAATTGAAGGGTAGAACACAGATAATGCATCAACAATTGTATTTTACTGTCATACAGTGTTTTTGTGATAACAATATTACCAAAAGTGAAAAATTCATCTCATAGTTTGTAATGGAGAGGTTTGTGGAATGTACAGTGAAAGCTGGATGCTTTTATGTCATGAAAGTGTTATTGTCCTGAAAAAAAGAAGACAGAGGTATACAACTTTGTATTTTTTCTAGATTCCACCAATTAAGATAAAGCAGCTTTTCCATCACAGGGCTTCTCCTGTATTAGGACATAACAGTAAAATCTTGAGTGACATATTAAAGCTTTTAAGCTGACCATTCAGCTTGGAAATGCAGATAATTTCTACTCCAGAGTATCACTGTAAGTCAGCAGACACAGACTGCTTTTGAAAACAGAATTTCTAAGTTTTTTCTTTTTCTTTTTTTTTTTTTTTTATTTGCTAGGCATACTTTGTATCTTTTAGCACACAATTTGGGATACACCACTTGAAATCTTATTTATAAAGTATATACTCTCCTGCCATTTTTCATTTACACAGTATATCATATGCAAAATGGTTGTGCAGCTTTGAGTCTCTCCAGTGTACTTTAAGCAGGTATTAGCATATGTATCTTTAAGCACAATGAACTTGGAATGAGACTGGACAAACATAAATTGAAATGGAAAATTAGAAGAAACACTGGTAGAACTGGAACAAAGGATCAACAAAAGTAGATAAAAAAGTTAGATAAAGTGGTTCTGAAAAGCTACATGCAACGACTCTGCAAGCCCTGGGGTAATTCCACAGCAACTTGAACACATAGTACTTTATGTAGCAAATAGAAAATGACACTTGCCAGAATCTGACCTTGACAATTGTTTAAGCAGTATTTCTAGTATGATCGAACAACTTCCTCATTATTTTAGGCAGTAAGAGATTTTCCAGAACCGTGTGTCTGCTAGTTCTTATTATACTCTCTGCTTTCATAAATGGAGGGAGAGGAGTATAGGAAATATCATTGCATTTAGTTTTTAACCTTTTTATCGAGGTTCTTGTTTGGTCTGCACTACATAGGTATCTAAGCAGTTTACAAACGTGAACTTCTTTACTTTTCCAGGGAAACATAATTATTGTTGAAAGAGAGAAAACATATAAAACAGGACATAAAGAAGATTAAAATATGCTCTTTAAAGGTATTCAGGAATCTAGAAAACAAACTGGGAAGAACTGAGATATTTCAGTCTCAGAAAATGGCAGGATGGTAGGCACAGAAGTTTTCTTCATTTAAGATAAATTATTTTTTAATTTAATATCCTGTTAATTTAATATCCTGTTACATGCTGAGGAGATTCACCATCTTCTTTGTGTTGAATATCTAGCATATTCTTTCTGCCCAAGATTTATGACTAACATTTATTCTGGCACAGATCACAGCAGCCACAGATGTAAATGTTTTTGTACTGTATCTTAATGGTTGAATTGCTTTTCCAAGAAGCAATTCCTCTGTTGTGTTAGTCTAGAGGACCCTGAGCTCTGCCTTCCAGAACAGGAGGAGCTAGGTGATGAATGTGGGCACCTCTTGCTTAATGGCAACCTCTTGGGTACTTTATACTCAAAAATAGAAGCATCATGGGACCAGAAGAAACCTGGGCATGCATTCTTATTTCTATCATCCTATACAATGAGAGGACAAGCCTGACATTTAACTTCTTTTTCCTGGACTGCTTCAGAATTCAATCCATGGAGTTCTAATGTAAAATTCACAAAAACCCCAAGATCAACTCGCTCAGATCTATGTTCTGGCCTTTAAACAGCAATATCAGATTTTCTCTTGCCTTATTTCCTTCCCCTATAAATCTTGTAATCTTGGCTATGTATTGGCCATACCCTAGCAGCTGATGTTCCCCTTCTTGTTCTGCATCCTCACATGCTCTGTAATCTGAAAGTTATATGCTTAACAGGTAGGATCTGTGTTGCCTGGACAAAAATGATATGGACTCTTTCCTCCATTTTCTTCTGTAGCTGCTATGTCACCTCCTGACTCTAGGATTTTTTTTGTTGGTTTGGGTTTTGTTTGTTTGTGGGGGTTTTTGTGGTTTTTCTTTTTTTTTCCTTGAAACAACTGTCATTGCTGTGAACTGCAATTTGTATGATGTTACAACTCCTGAGATGTAAAGAGAAGCAAAAGTGAGAGTTGTAGCCCATAGTCACCTCACTTAGGTACCCAACCATCTGTATACTCCTAAAATGAAGGATTTAATTATTAAGACTGGAGTTGCCTTAGATGACTCTATAGTTACTACAGAAAAGCAGGCTTCTCCAGAGACAATTTCTCTCTCTGGAGAGAGTAGAAGAGTCTCCAGAGAGACTCTATAGTCAACCTAGATTGTTAAATCATGTTTTAAAATTATAAAAATAGAAACAATATGTTTGAAGATTATTCGACATTTGAATCTAGATGAGGTGAATTTTGCACATATTAAGAAAGACACTTGAGTTTTTTTATATTTAAGGTGTATAAATTATCCTAGTATTGGTAGATCCTTACAGAAATGCCTAATTTCAGTGGGTTTCTTGGAGCTTGTTAGTCTTATTTAGATACCAAGTAATTTCTCTCTCTAGTTCAGTTTTGGTATTAGTGTACTGATTGCTCATGGCTCATAAATCACACAGAATCACAGAATCACAGGGTTGGAAGGGACCTCGAAGGATCATCTAGTCCAACCCCCCTGCCAGAGCAGGGTCACCTAGAGTACATCACACAGGAACGCATCCAGGTGGGTTTTGAATGTCTCCAGCGAAGGAGACTCCACAACCTCTCTGGGCAGCCTGTTCCAGTGCTCCGTCACTCTCACAGTGAAAAAGTTTTTCCTGATATTCACATGGAACCTCCTATGCTCCAGTTTGCATCCATTGCCCCTTGTCCTATCATTGGACGTCACTGTAAAAAGCTTGGCTCTATCGTCCTGACCCTCACCCTTTTCATATTTGTAAACATGGATGAGGTCACCCCTCAGTCTCCTTTACTCCAAGCTAAAGAGACCCAGCTCCCTCAGCCTTTCCTCATAAGGGAGATGTTCAACTCCCTTAATCATCTTGCTAGTTTGTTCCTAAGTTCTCTTCTGACCCAAACACTTCCCTCCTAAATTAAATACAGTCATGGATCAGTGGATTGCACACTCCAACAAATGCTTTCAAAAGGCATTATAGATGAGAGGGGTTTTTTGTTCCCCTGCCCTGAAGAGTCCTCCATTATTATCTCCCAGGCTGGGGACCTTCCTACGCTCCACTGTGTCTTGGTCACCCCCTCAAGATATGTGATATACGGCCACATTTTCATGCTATAAAAACTTTTCAGGTGAACTGCAACCCAATTGTCTCAGATACATTAATTCAAAGTCCTTTCCTAAATCCTATTATAAATAAATACATATACACACATACATGCAAACACACACAGATTGACAAAAATATATATAAATATGTATTTTATATATGCACATACATATGTATTTTTACAAATGGACCCTTGTACAAACTATACAAGACCTAGAAAGGATCTAAAACCAAAAACTGCTCATGCGAACACAGCTAATCTACCCTAGAGAAGACTACTTCTGAGGCTGGCTGCCAAGCATCCCTCCCTGGGATGCATGCAGATAGAAGGGTAGATGTAGTTAGATTTCTTACAAATTGTACCTGCAACTTTTCTATACTACAAAACTCACATATCATCAGGTTGTTCTCTTACACCTTTTCCTACTTTTTATTTCATGTACCTTTCTTATCTTGTCATTTATTGTAAACTTTTTAGGGTGGGGCGTATTTTTACTATAGGCTTATAGAGCCCCCTTTGATCAAGCAAGACCATAAAAACAATGCCTTTCCAAAGTCCCAAATAAATAAGCTGTAAACTAATTTCGTTAGCTAAAAGAAATATATTTATAATGTATTATGCATAATTTGTTTTTTGGGAAAGAAGTGTTTTAAAAGAAAAAAGGTTATAAAGTTGGGTTTTTTGTGATTTTATTTTTTTTTTTAAATTCCAGAAGAAAATATATGTAATAATTAATTGTATACAATCTAATTCTCAAATATGTAATTTAAAAGATCTTTATGGATATGTACACACACAGAACATGAACACTCTTGAAGCTGAGGAAACTCAAACTCTTTATAGTGGATTTCTTTTGAGAATACTGGAGACATAACTTAAACTTCTGCATTCTGAGAGAGAACTGATGAAGGTAAATAATGGCATTTGTAACAAAGCTAAAAATGTGAGATACCTCTTCTGCCTGGATATCCTTTGTAAAGTATTAGCTAATTATATTTAACATAGAATGAGAACATAATTCCCACTGTTTTGACAAGTAACAAATTTCACATTAGCACCTAATAAATAATATTATTAAAAACAGTTGTCCTTGTTTGCAGTTTCTTCTTCACAAGAATAAAATTAATTTCACAAGATGTGCATTATAATATCAAAGCAGCAATTTTAAGACACGGAAAACTCAAAATCCTGTACACCCTCTACACAGAGGGATAAATTTGATGCTGTAATAAGATAAAAAACAAGGTATGTGAAGTCTATGATAGCAGCATGATCCCTTGTGGTAATCAGATTTTCAGCCATGATTAATTTGAGTCAGTCATTCTACTAATAACATTATCTTGACTATAGTCTAAGCATATTATTCGTTTCCATTGAGAAATGTAAATTGTAGATTGCTAAGCATTTGATTTTTTTGTTATTAGTTGACTAATTAAACTGAATTACTTACCCTTTCTTTCTTAAAAAAATCCATGTAAACATGAATTTTAATACTTTGCATTTAAACTCTTCATCTTTCATCCAAAAACCCAAAGGTGCTTCACAGTACAAATATTAATTTGTACTGTATGAATGATCTCACAACAGTTCAATTAAATATATTACTAGCTGTTATTTTTTAAGGCTGTTTTTAAAGATAAATATTCACATGCTTCAGTAGGATATAATAACATAAACATCTACATGTTTGCAGAGTCCTTTTCAAGCCAAGAGACAGTGCTTGCTGGTAACACAAAGATTCCATTCATTCAGTAACCTTACAGAAAGATAATAACTCACATTAAAAGTAAGAAGGTTTTTTTCCCATTAACTTCAAAGGGGTCAGATTTTCACTTAATAATGCATAATGGTAACAGTGTCAGAGACAGATATAGAAAGGGAATAGTCAAAATCATCAGATATTCTATACACCAGTGAGATGCAGAATGTACCTGAACAGAAATTTTATATCTAAGTTTAGTTGTTTCCCAATAATATTCTTCACTTTTTTTCTCTTTTTAAAAAAAATTATGTGTGTAGGAGTATTGCTTCCTTCAAACATGAAGCCAGATCAAATGCTGGATCCATTTCAATCCTTAAAGTTAAGATGCAACAGAGCAGTAAGAACCTACTTTCATAGAGATGCTGCAGTAGATACCTCTGTTGATTACATGTTGTCATTGTAACCACACTTCAGAATCAATGAGAAAAGTCAAGTGAGTCATAACAGCAAGTGTGAATATAGGAAGTGAATACAATACTACCATACATGGTATTTAGATTCCCTCCTATGTTCAGGCTGTTTAAAAAAAGTAGGGCTAAATTTTACCTTTCTTTAAACAGAAATGATTCAAGAATAATATATTTTCCACATAAATTTAATCCAGATTTAAACTCAAATAACTGAAACCAGAACATGGCCTTCATAGTTGAAGGGAAAAACTTTTTAAAAGTGTGCTATAATTATTAAAGATACAGTAAAACCAAACACATGATGATCTCAGAAATGAGCAGTTTGTATTAACCAGATCTATGCACAGAGACAGTACACTTCAAATTCATGACTAAAAAAAGAAGCATTCCTACTTGAAACAAGGACCTTGGATACAGTGCTTACCTTAGGATATTGCTTAAGGCTCTTTCACTGGAATAAGAGATAAGGTTCTTGACAACTCAAAGGACTGAATCAATTATGTTTTAAAAACAGTGAAACACTCATAAACTGCATGTAACTGCTGCATTAAATAGCAATATGCTATTATTACAAGGAAAATAAAATGGATCATTATAAATGAAACACACACAGAATTGTTATCAGCAGAACAATTGTTACATATTGAGAAATCAAAAACACCCACTTGGAAATCCTTAACAAAATGCTTAACATTTTACAAATAGAATTTCCAGGGAATTTAGAGATCAATACAACTGTCTAGCCACCTTCCACCTGTCTGGAACTGCCTTCCAATAAGAGTAAAAGAGAGAAACAACTTAAGTAACATTAAGGTGGAACATAATACATTTTTGAATGGGATTATAGGCTGCAGAAAATGCCTGTTAGAGCAGAGGCTAGGAATCAATGACCTGGGAGGCCTTTCAGTATAATATATAGTGCTCCAGAAACCTTCTTGTTGCTTTGTCTCCAGTAAACATAGTTTCAGCACAGAAGACAAGTTTCAACAAAACACCCTGTTGTTTAGAAGTTGTTCTAGCTAGTAGTGGTACCTCAGGAACATTTAATCTTCAAGTAATTCTAATATTAACCCTGTATGGGTGGAGTAGGAATCCAGACTTCATGCAAGCTTTAGCAATCAATAGCAGAAGTGTCTAAAATCTATAGCTAGCATGCAGTGGGGCCTTACAGAGAACTAGGGTCAGAGTGTGACAATGGCAGTTGCTTTTCAATGCACCTATAACAACTGGGATCAAATGAAATTTCAATATTTCTTTCTCTGGTACTCACAGCTAACATTTATATATATACACAGTAGGCAGGCCTATTAGGAGACTATGCATGTCAAGGTTTAAATCCCTGTATATTCAGCCACCATCGTGCATCTGTAAGGAATATCTACATGCAGAAGGAGAAGAAGAAGCCCTCAAGGTTAAGTGCAGAGTCATGGGAATTCTTCCTATTCTAGCTGGAGAATGAGTTAAAAACAATCAATGCAAATTCTTCTTGGCTGATGTGCCGCAAGTTTCTCATTATGGTAATTAGTGACGCATGAACTCTGTTAGACTTTACAGCATGTTATATCCCTTAATGCTTACTATTTACTGTAATGCCCAGAGGCCCTAATAGGAATGCTGAGCTGATGCAGCACAGTTGGGAGGCTGACAGGGCTGCAATAGGATGAAATGCCACTGCCGGTCTTAGCAAGGGACCCAGGGATCTCTCATTGCCCTCCATCTCCCATGGAATCTGCAGCTGCTGAGATAGAGTAAGGGAGCAAAGCTATCATCCTTGGTGGGCTCAAGGACTCTATGCTCATGGTGCTGTACCTGGGAACTTTGATCTGTCTGTGGCATGGGAGTTATTTCTTTGCACTGTCCATAATATATAAGTACTCACTATTGAAATGGACTTTATAAAAGATGAGTACTATATTGCGTGGAGTACTGTGGAAAAAAAAATACATTTTTTTATTTTGCAGACAACACCAAGCTGAATGGCGTGGTTGACACACCTGAGAGACCAGATGTCATCCAGGGGGACCTGGACAAGCTCAAGAAGCAGGCCCATATGGACCTCATGAAGTTCAACAAGGCCAAGCACAAGGTCCTGCACCAGGGTTGGGCCAATACCAGCTGGGGAATGAATGGATTGAAAGTAGCCCTGTGGAGAAGGACTTGAGGGTAACAGTGGATGAAAAGCTGGACAGGATCCAGCAGTGTGCACTTGCAGCCCAGAAAGCCAACTGTATCCGGGGTGGCATCAAAAGAAGTGTGACCAGCAAACTGGGGGAGGTGATTCTGCCCCTCTGGTGAGACCCCACCTAGAGTACTGTGTCCAGCTCTGGAATCCTCAGTACAGGAATGACACGGACCTATTGGAACAGGTCCAGAGGAGGACCACAAAAATGTTCAGAGGGCTGGAGCACCTCTCCTATGAAGACAGGCTGAGAGACTTGGTGTTTTTCAATCTGGAGAAGAGAAGGGTTTTGGGAGACTATATTGCAGTCTTTCAATGCTTAAAGGAAACCTATAAGAAAGATGGGGATAGACTTTTTAGCAGGGCCTGTAGTGATAGGATGAGGGTTAATGGTTTTAAACTAAACGAGGGTAGATTTAAACTTGATATAAGGAAGAAATTTTTTACCGTGAGACTGGTGAAACACTGGAACAGGTTGCCCAGAGAGCTGGCAGATGCCCCATTCCTGGAACATCCAAGGTCAGGTTAGAAGGATCTCTGAGCAACCTGATCTAATTGAAAATTTCACTGCTTACTGTAGGGCGGTTGGACTAGATGACCTTTTAAAGGTCCATTCCAACCCAAACCATTCTATGGTTCTATGATTCTATATTTTGTCTAAATTCTAAGCATTTCAATAGTCATTCAGAAGCAGACCACCCACATGTGGATGTGACCCTTGTAAAATTGCCAAGGTCAGGGAGACTTAGGACAGTCTACTGCGTAAAGGCTAATTGCACAGGTTTAAGCTGCCTGAGAGCTGCTTTAACTTATTTTGTCATTTTTTCTGAAACTCGGGGGGAGAGAATACTGTATCCTAAACTGATTCATTCTACTTTTATTTTTTATTTTACCCCTTCTTAACAGTCACCAAACTCCCCGTCTATTGCTGTTTGGTAAAATAAAAGTATGTTACTGTATTCACCAAAATATTTTTCTGAAATAATTGACATATACATTACTTAATTTAGAGAAACACCTATGGATCAAATGCTTGGCTGTGCTTGCTGAAGATTAGGAAATGGTCTAGTTCTCAGTCTTATTTAATTGAGACCTCTATTCTAAGCTCTTGCCTGGTACTCCAATATAAGTGTTAGAAGTTAATCCTTTAAGTCTAACTATTCACCTAGTCTCTCCTTATGTCAAAGAGACAGAAGGCATCATCAAAGATTTATCTCAGTTTGTGATAGATATTTAAGGCATTTCAGATAAACTCTTCAGAGGTTCCTTTTTCTTCTCATAGATTTAAGCTTAGTAGGTTACTATGTTTAGTGTTACAGTGTATAGGTTAGATGAAATGAATTGCACAATATAAAGAGATGGAATGTGATTTACATGCTTCACCCAATAAAAGATTACAAATAAAATGTTGGGATGTGAAGGAAAGCATTGCCTAGATGCTGTCATCCACAAGCAGATGGTTGGAATTTTGATGTAAAGAAATAATAGCCAAAAATATTAGTGTGTAGCCTGTGTAAATCATGCTTCAACATGTAAACATCACGAGTCAGTAATAAGAAATTATGTATATGATAAAATAGTCAGTTTAATATATAAAATAAGACAGAGTGAGAATTTCTGGTTGCATAAAAGTATTTCTAGAATTATATGATGCTAAAATGATGGAATAAATGTTATCAGATGTTGGTTACACAGCTACTGTTTCTGCAATTGTAATTAAAAAAACCCCAAACAACCCTAAAGCCCACCAAATAGTCAAATATCTGGTAGTAGGTAGTTTTGCTTGACACTTTGTGTAATTTACACTTTTATTTAAAATATACTAATTTTATCATCACATGCCTGTATGCTGTGACAATTCAGGATCGATCATTCAAACCCAGAAAATTCTACTTGAAATGTGCATTCCACCTGGTAAACTTATCTGAACATATTTAATGAAAAAAAATTTCAATTGTAAATGTACAGTATGAAATTAGCTACTTCGTCTATGTTGTATAATACCTTAAAAAATGCACCGTAAGACTTTTATCTGATTAGTATGAATTAATAAAAATACCTTAAATGCATACAAACTAGAGATCATATAGCCTAACCCAGATGTCATGCAATTTATAAATACAGAAGCAACAACCCACATCTGTTCGTCTATTTTCTTTTTTTTGATTTAAGAGGGAAATTGACCTTACAATCTTCAATGTGACTTCAGGTCATTGTTATTAGTGATGAGAAAATGCTGTGGTCTTCTTTTGACTGAGTCTGGCAAACCTCCCAGATATTTTACAATCACAGCATAAAAGCTCTGAAATGCTGTACAATATTTTCTTTTTCAGGTTTAAACACTTGTTGTAGTACCCTGTACAGCTGGCAAATAGAAATCCTTTTGCAGGAAGTCTGAAACCCTGAGTTCTAAAATAACTTGGATGAAATAAAAAGTTACGAGGTCTTCCTTTAGGCAAAGAGGTTAGTAATTTTCATTTAGGCAAGATGCGTAAAGAACAGTATCATTATTTTTCAACTTTCAAGAAGAAAAGATTTTTGTGTGGAAAATTAGTGTTGGGTTGAAGCTCACTCCAAAGAAAACATGGATCCACAAACACAGAAGTATGGACCTTTCTACTCTCCCTGCATGAAAGAGAAAATCCAGCTTTTTGTGGCATAATTCCCATTAACTACAGTACTATTAATATATAATCCTGTTTAAATTTTTTATGTCTAAGTTAAAAAAAAAAAATCAAGAGTTTAAATACCCAATAAAACAATTATATCACTATTTATCAGCATCCAAAGGATCTCCACAGGAACTTGTCTGACTTCTTATCTTCAATCTGCAGGAATCTGGGACCCATGCAGTAAGTCTTCATGTTTAATATAACAACAAGCAGCCTGTAAGAGCCAAAATAAAAATTGTTGCACGTATGTATATTCAGATAGGATACAAGTATGATGAACCTGAGAGTTATGCTCCTTTCTCCACCTTTTGAAACTGTTCTGTTTTGCATAGTATTAGGAAAGAAAGATATTCCTCCTCTAATAGCTGTTTAGTATAGCACACACACACGATTCTGAATCTGGGGCTGGAATTGAGGTTTCTACTTCTAGAACTATTAGGCAAGAGGCAAGAAAATCATGCTTAGAAAAGTTCTTGGGTAAAATGAATATTTAATAATGCTGAAAGAAGGCAAACAAACCTTCTAAGAAGAAAAGTACTTTCTTTTTCTACTGAAACAGATTGTTATTCAGAGAACAATTTTGATAATTTTGAGCAGAAATAGTAAAATAAATAATAATTCAGTGATAAATATAAAAAAATTAACAATACAAAAGAAAAACTTGTTCCTTTTTGCTAAAAAATATGTTATCTAAAGTGATTTTTTTACAAAACATTGCCAATTTCTTTAGAAAACAACATAAGCTATCTCAGATGTCACAACATTCTTGCATTTGTTCTTCTAGGAAGAGGGGAGAAGAGTAAGACAGTGCAGATATTGAGGAAAGCACATTCATTTGCCATAGGCAGATTCCTATGGGTCTTCTTTTTACAGCCTTCTTGGAGAAAGGCGGAATAAACAGGTTTTGTAGCACAATTTTAAGACCAGCACATTCAGTGCTGTTAAACTATAGGGGTAGCAAGATTTAGGACTCTGTTGAAAAAAAAAAACAAACAACAAAAACAACTGCAAAGAATGATCACAAATAGTAGTCTCCTTTTACCTCCCATCTAAAATATGGAGTTAATATAAGGAAGCAGAAGAGTTTGTGGTGTCATCCAGGAATTTAATAATATGTGCTTAGTGGGGGGTGAGAGAAATATTTATTACCCAGTTATTTACCAGGAAAGGTTTACTATAATTGTGAAATGTAGCAGTAACATAGTAGTATAGACAGCCCCCTAAAATTTAAAACATCTTAAAACTCTAGAATAGGGTTATTTTGAAAAATGAATAGATCACTGAATATGAACTGCACAGTACCTTTATTACTTTTCACATAATTAGCTATTATTTAATAAAACTTATTATTAATAAGCAGTGATAAGGTCTGAATTAAGCTTATGAAAAAAAGGAAATTCAGAATTCAGAGTTTTCATTCCATCTTTAACTTGGACCTTTGTGTCTTGATATTGCAAGGACTTGGGAGCCTTGAGCATACATCTTTTACCTTATACCACAGTGCATGTTCAGCAAAAGATGCAAGTGTGCAGCCTTGCAATAAAGCATTGCCATAAGCTTTGCACTGTGTTTGCATTGCCTCAGGACCCAGGTTTGTCACATGTGCTCTGCATGAACTTGAATTGTCCTGTCTGCAGCTTTACTTCACTTGAGTTAGCTGTCATAACAATTTCTCTAATTGACTACAACTAATGTGTCTACAGCTAATCTGTTTTATTTTTGTTGTTTGTGTGTGGTGAAAGCATTGTTTTATACAGATAGCAGAAACAAGCATTTGTTCTATGCAGAACAAAATATTCACAGTATTTGTAGAATCATAGAATACCAGGTTGAAAGGGACCTCAAGGATCATCTGGTCCAACCTTGCTTGACAAAAGGACCATCTAGATAAGGTGGCCCAGCACCTTGTCCAGCTGAATTTTAAAATTGTCCAGTGTTGGTAAATCCATCACTTTCCTGGGAAGATGATTCCAATGGCTGATCTCATTGTGAAAAATTTTCCTCCTGTGTCCAATTGGAATCTCCTCAGGAGTAACTCATAACCAATTACCTTTGTCTTTTCCGTGGGATTGCTTATAAGAAGAGAGTCTCCATTTGCTTTGTAGCTGCGCTTGAAGTACTAGAACATGGTGACAACCTCTTCCTTTAAGCCTTCTTTTTTCAAGGTTGAACAAAACCAGTTCTCTCAACCTTTCCTCATATGGCAGGCTTCCCAGTCCCTTGATCATCTTTGTGGCCCTTCTCTGGACCCTCTCCAACCTGTCCACATCTAGTGGGGACCAAAACTGAACACAGTATTCCCAGTGACAAGTACTGAGTAGAGTGGTATAATGACTTCTTTATCTCTGCTGGTGATGCCCTTGTTGATGCAATCCAGCATCCTGTTGGCTTTCTTTGCGGCAGCAGCACATTGTTCACTCAAATAGAGCTTGTTGTCCACCAGGACCCCCAGGTCCCTTTCCGCAGAACTATACTCCAGCCAGGTAATTCCCAACCTGTGCTGCACTCCTGAATTATGTTTTCCCAGGTGCAAGACTGTACACTTGTCCTTGTTGAACTTCATAAGGTTCTTGTTAGCCCACTTTTCTAGAGTATCCAGATCTTCCTGCAGGATGGCTCACCCATCAAGAGTGTCCACTTCCCCACTCAGTTTGGTACCATCTGCAAACTTCATCAGGGTTCACTTGATGTCATAATCCAGATCACTGATAAAGGTATTAAACAGCATTGGGCCCAATATTTATCCCTGGAGATCTTGTGTCAGGTTCCCAGTTTGAAAAAGAGCTATTTACCACCACCTCCTGGGTAGACCCCATCAGCCTATTCCCCACCCACCACACAGATCACTTGTCTAGACCATAGCACATCAATTTCTCAAGGACGAGGCTGTGGGAAACCATATACAAAGCCTTGGAGGAATCCAGGTAAGCAGTGTCCGCCACTCACCCCACATCAACCAAGCAGTTTGCTTCTTCATAGAAGATGATCAGGTTCACAGGCACAATTTGCCTTTAGTGAATTGGTGCTGGCATTTCCTAATCACATTTCATTTGACTTGTGATATCTCCCAGGAGGATTAGTTTCATAACTTTCCCAGAAACTGAAGTAAGGCTGATGGGCCTATAATTTCCTGGATCCTGCTTTAAGTCCATCTTGTAGATGAGGGTGATATGAAACTGCTTCCAGTATTCTGAGATGTCCTGCAGTCTCCACAACTTCCCAGAGATTATAGAGAACAGCCTCACAATGGCATCAGCCATCTGTCTTAACACTCTCAAGTGGATAGTGTCTGGGGCCATTGATACGTAGAGGTTAAGCTCCTGTAATGGCATAAGGTAGAGTAATATAGGCCTGGTACAGCAGCAGAGGGCTTGAGAAGTGGGAACACAAAGTGGGAGCCACAAAGATGATGAAGGGAGTGGAACATCTACCTTATGAGAAGAAGCTGAGGGAGCTGGGTCTCTTTAGCTTGGAGAAGAGAAGACTGAGGGGTGACCTCATTAATGTTTATAAATATGTAAAGGGTGAGTGTCAGGAGGATGGAGACAGGCTCTTCTCGGTGATGTCCAGTGTCAGGACAAGGGGGAACAGGTGCAAGTTGGAACATAGGAGGCTCTGAGTGAACATAAGGAAGAACTTTTTCGCTGTGAGACTGACAGAACACTGAAACAGGCTTCCCAGAGAGGTTGTGGAGTCTCCATCTCTGGAAACATTCAAAACCGAATTGGATGCATTCCTGTGTGACCTGCTCTAGGTTGTCCTGCTCTGTTGGGGGGGTGGGCTAGGTGATATTTTGAGGTCCCTTCCAACTCCTAACATTCTGTAATTCTGTGATATGGTGTAGAAATGGTCATGAAGTGGTAAGGGATGGGTCACAGGATAGCATTTCAGACCCCACAGTTACAAACAACTTGCTCATGGTCAGTTACAGAAATGCACATCTGGGCAAAACTGGTTTTAGGGCTAAAAATGAGAATGAAGAAGCAATATGTACTCATATGTAAAAAGTACTATGTATAGTAAATTTGGATGTAATGTGGAGTTGCAGACTAGCAAAAAAAAAACAGCAGAGATGTAAAAGCTAATTAGCAAACATAAAAATGACCCTAAGTGAACCCTAAGTAAAGAAGAAGAAACCATCAACATAAGCATCATATTCCTCCCAGTAAAACACTCCAGATGCTGACAATTCACTGTAGCAACACCCCCATACATCCTCCAAAAAAAAGAAAAGCCTGACCCTAACATCCCAAAGAACAGGATAAGAGTAAACATAACACTAGAGAATGGGATAAAAACAAAGTGCATGTACAGCAATTGTAATTGCATTATTATTATTTCTTTCTTTTTTTTTTTATTCCAATTAAATCTAGACTGATAATGATTACTGTTACGATTTCGATTATACTAACAATAAGTTCTTGGTTTTATATGTGTATAAGATGTGCCTACTCTTTACTCATAAGTATTTTGAGTTTAACAGACACTGACAGCAGGGAAGGAGGTAAAGCAACAAGTTTTAAGTGTCAGAACCAGAGTTGTTCCATATGGTCTTCATTGTGTTACTACTGTTTAAGATAGCCAGTTATAATACTCAGATTCAGAAGTAATGGCTCTAAAATGTCTTAGTTGCATACTATTTTTTCTTTTAGCATTCTTGCACTAAGAAGTAAAAGAAAAATACCCCTAACAGAAAAGGTGTGATGATATCATTAATATTATTTTGCACAGAGCCATAGATTCATAAGTTTCAATTGTTTAGCCACAGAGAACTGGTTGCTTGGGCAACACACTGAATTTGAAATTCAAGTTCCTTGAGTTTGCAACAAATCTTCTGTGTAATCTAGGAATAGTTATAAGTGTTTCATTGTCCATCTGTTAACTTATTTCATCCCACCTTTCTCCCTGGTATTTTAATTTTCTTTTTCTTCTTTTGCATGATATTTTTTTTTTGTTGGGTTTTGTTTGGTTGCTTGTTTTTTTGCTGTTCTGTTTCTTTTTTTTTTCTTTTCTTTTTGGTACAAGACTGATGAGGAAGAAGATGTGTTAGTTATTAGCTCTAGAAAGTGCACAGAAGAATAGTTGTCTAGATGATTATAATCAGATGTTCCAGCCATACTGCTCAATGCCCTGTTCAGCAACTTCTCTCAGGTATTTTTGCTATTGAAAAAGGTTTTTAACAGTCAATATTTGAAAGCAACAGCTCTATTTTTCTTACATCTCCATTGACAAGGATCTGTTTGGCCTTGAATCCAGGACATGATATTGCTAATTCATTAATGATGATGACAGTGAACTGAAAAGTGAATCACGGAATCACAGAATCCTAGGGGTTGTAAGGGACCTCGAAAGATCATCCAGTCCAACCCCACTGCCAGAGCAGGGTCACCTAGAGTCCATCACACAGGAATGCATCCAGGCGGGTTTTGAATGTCTCCAGTGAAGGAGCTGGAGTGATATAAATTGCAACGAAAGTATTTAATACTAAAGTTAACCAGGGGAAAGAAATCTGTTATTCTCAAAAAAAAATAAAATAAAATAAAATTTGGAAAAAATAACAGTTTTTTATTTTATCAAAATCTTCTAAAACAATAAATGAAATAAAAAGAATATTTTTATAATACAGGAGTTCAATAGGATTTTTATAGTGTTTGAGACATAATTAATGCCCACTCTTTATTACCAAAAAGGAAAGTAAATATAATATGTTCAAAGGAGCTAGAATGAAGGATTCATCATTAAGTGAATAAGACACTTTGATTTTCCACGGGTCATTAGTTCAATATGCCCTAATGTCTCCTAAAGAGCTGATGTGCACTCTGAGATACTTAGTAACTTAGCTTATAATGCATCAATACAGAAGAAAAAATATCAATATCAGAAAATCATCTTGGCAGGTCTATAGTTGATTCAGAATATTTATATCCAATTTTCAGTTATTATGTGCATGAAATACCCATGTTTTATTCATAGCAACAGCTATTGCTCATGACACAATCATTGTTTGAAATTGTTACCCATTTTCACATTTTTTTAAATTTATACCACGTAAAACCCAAGTTGTCAACTTCCAGAATTCATATTGGCTCTTTTATGTGCAGGTTAGGTGGATTTTAGATGACCATGTGCAAGAAAACAGTCCAGAGAATTCCTGCTCACTAATCTATGGCCATTTAGGGTTTTTTCCAATTTAGAGTCTTATATTTTTAGTGAGAGATTACTTAGACATTAACATTGTTACTACTGCAATACTTGTCAATATAATTCTGCAATCTTGTGTGTTCTTCACATGAATGTAAACATTTTATAAATCTGGAGCTTCATTCTATTTCTTTATTAACTTTTTCTTTTTAATGTATTCTGACCTTTCTTTACTCCTACAGTTATTGCCCTACAGTACATACAGGCTCACTGAAAAATATTTTACTGCTTTCTGCTTCCTTTTATGTCCTTTCATGTCCTAAAAAAATATTAAATTGGATATCTCATGAAAGCACACACCTAAGTAGGGGCAAACACACATAACCAAATACCATCAGGATATCAAAAAAATGTCATTAGCATTTTTTCCCAGATAAAAGAAGGCTGCAGTTGCACACTGAAGTGATGAAAATATTTTCATGGGATCATACAACTATCATATGATAACTGAGTTTGGAAGAGACCTCATGATGTGATTTATTCCAACCTGATGCTCAAAGCAGGGTCAGCTCTGAGATAAGATCATGTTACTCAGGACTTTGCCTAGTTAGGTCTTGAAGATCTCCAAAGACAGGTGTGTGACTTCTCTGGACAACCTGTTTCATAGAATGGTTTGGATTGGAAGAGATCTGAAAGATTATCTGTTCCAACCACCCTGCCATGGGCAGGGACACCTCCCACAAGACCACGTTGCTCAAAACCCCATCCAGTCTGGCCTTGAACACTTCCTGGGAGGGGACAGCCACAACTTCTCTGGGAAACCTTTTCCAATGTCTCATCACACTCACAGGAAAGAATTTCTTCCTAATATTCAAACTAAATCTACCCTCCTTCAGTTTGAAACTGTTCCCTCTTGTCCTGTCACTCCACACCCTTGTAATAAGTCCCTCTCCAGCTTTTCTTTAGGTCTCCTTCAGGTGCTGAAAAGCTGGCCTCTCTGGATCCTTCTCTTCTGCAGGGTGAACAACCCCAACTCTATCAGTCTATCTCACAGGAGAGGTGCTCCAGCCCTTTGATTATCTTCATGGCCCTCCTCTGGACTCTCTCTGACAGCTCCACATCCTTCTTATGTTGGAGACCCCAGAACTGGATTCAGTACTCTGGTGGGGTCTCATAAGAGCAGAGGAGAGGACAAGAATCACCTCCCTTGACCTGCTAGTCGTACTTCTTTTGATGCAGACCAGGATACCTTTGGCTTTCTGGGCTGCAAGCACACATTACTGGTTCGTGTTGAGCTTTTCATCAACTAGCACCCCCAAGTCCTTCTCCTCAGGGCTGTTCTCAATCTATTCTTCATCCAGCTGGAATTTGTGTATGGGATTGCCCCAACCCAGGTGAAGAACCTTGCACTTGGCATCGTTGAACTTCATGAATTTTACATGGGCTCACCTCTCCAGTCTGTCAAGGTCCCTCTGGATGACATTCCTTCCCTCCAGTGTGTCAACTGCACTACACAGCTTCATGTCATCAGCAAACTTGCTGAGGGTGCATCCAATACCACTATGTCACTGACAAATATGTTAAACAACACTGCTCCCAGTACTGACCCCCGTGGAATACCACTTGTCACAGATCTCCACTTGGACATTGAGCCATTGACAACAACTCCTTGAGTGCAACTATTTAGCCAATTTCTTATCCATAATAATCCATCTATCAAGTCTGTCTCTCTATTTTAAAGACAAAGATGTCATGTGGGGCAGCGTCAAATGCTTTGCACAGGTCCAGATACATGACATCAGTTGCTGTTCACCAGCTGTGAAACCCCTTCATAGAAGCCCAGCAAATTTGTCAGGCATGATTTGCCTCTGGTGAAGTTGTGTTGGCTGTCAGCAATCATGTCCTTATTTTCCACGTTCCTTAACATAGTTTCCAGGAGGATCTGCTCCATGATCTTAACAGGCACAGAGGTGAGACTTACTGGCCTGTAGCTCCTTGGCTCTTTTTTCTTTCATTTTTTAGAAATGGAGTTCATATTTCCCCTCTTCCAGTCAGTGGGAACTCCATCAGACATGGAGTTTCCCCACTTAACTGTCTCTATCATGAAAAAGCCTTTTTTGACATTCAGCCTGAACCTCTCTTGTTTCAACTTACGCCTACTCTCTTGTGTAGTCCCACCTTGCACAGCTGTGAAGAACCTTGCTCTGTCCTCTCCACTAACTTCCTCATAGGTAAGGGAGGGCTCCTGCTTGCCCTCCTTAAGCAATCACTTCTCCACGAGGAACAAGTGCAGTTCCCTCAGACTATATATCTTTGATACTATTAACTAAATTTTGAAAATTTGTAAATATGTTGCGTAAATCTTATTTTTGAAATCATTGGATTAATGTGTATCAGCCTTAGGCTGAGGTTCAACAAATGATTTATGATCTTACCTACCATGAAAGCTTTTATCATCTAATGTTAGCAGTCAGAAGTTAAAAGCATAAATATTTTGTTGGATCTCAGCCTTGGCATTTTCCTTGTTTGTTCTCACTTTGCCCTTAGTCATGCATCTCATCTACTCCAATTACAGTTACTTTTATATTATATTCTATTCATGCAATCTTTTTCTCAGAATATGTCCAAATACTGCATTTTCTCCTTAATATGTGTGTAGCCTCAATCAGCAATACATGATTTGCCCTCAGCGTAATATGCACCCAAAGGATATCTATAAATTCCTTATTATGTCTCTTGTCTCCAAGTTCTGTCAACTTCTCTCTGTCCTTCTTTAGCAACTCATCAGTTTTTTGTTCCTCTCTAAATGGAACTATTATTGCTGTACATTTTTATCATTAAAACATCTCCAATTCCATTGTCTCTTACCCCTAGGACTATTTTCATCAAATCTATCAATCACAGAGCTATTAGTTCTTCTGCTTTTGATCTGTTGAACCATCACAGCAAGATCTAGTTGGTTTCACAACTCTGGATCTTCTTACAGAACTTTGCCTAGGACAGCTTATCAGAAATCTGCAAAAATATATAGCTTATATCAAGTCATCTGCTATGGTTGTCCACTGTCACAGTCATGGCATTTCAAGAAGTACACTTTATCTCCTTCCTGTTTGCTGCTGGAGAAAGGGAATTTAATGCCTCCATTTATTAGCCAGCTAAGAAAAAATGGATTGTCTGCAATAACAGTGCAGAATTGTCATCAGTAGGACCCTATCTTCTTTTTCCCCACAACTGAATAGAAGGAGGTACTATTTAGAAGACGCAGGGTTGAAACCTGATTGATACAATCAGACAATATGAAGATCCTGGATTACTAAGGAAAAGAAAGCTATATTTGGGGGGTTGGTTTTGGTGGTGAGTTTGGGGGTTTTTTTGTTGTTTTTTTTTAAGCAAGGATCTTTTTGTAATTGGACAATGTATTTTGTATGTCTGAGCTGAACAGTCTTTGAAGACACATTATAGTATCAGCCATACATCTTCCCTTTTTGCTATTGCAGTTGTCTTCCTTTTGCTCCCTGCTTGCCTGCACAGTCCAAACCCTGAGCCTTCTCTTCCAGTTTTCACTTGGTTTTAATTTCTCTGTTCTGATATAGAAGAGGAAATTGACCACATTTTCAGAGCTGACTTTATTTTTCTAGGTATCAACTGAATGGATGTAGCAGTCAATTTCCCTCCTACTACTCTGTACCAGGTGCTGGTTACCAGGCTGAAATTAGACATCTGTGTGCCTTGGGATAACTAGCCTTTTTGTCTCTCCCAGCCAAATATATAACACGTGCTGTCTGTAGAATACAGTGTTGTGCATTTCTCATTTCCCTAGCTTTCTGACAGGGTTTCTCTGCACACAGAGAATTACTAGGTCCACGAAGTCCTGTCATACCCTCTTGCATAGGTATTCAGGAGCAACTGAGCAGGGACTGGGAATGGGAAGAATCCCCACTATCCCTAAGTGGAAGATATACTTTCCACTAGTAAAGATCCAATATCATTTAAATGCTTCTCAGAGCAATGTGGAGACTGAGTTTTACACCAAAGCAGAGCAATAAGATGTTACCCATAACAAAGAATACAGGTTCAATTCACAAGATAGCTTTCCAGATTTTTCATTCATGTTTTTCCAGTAAATTTTTCATTTCATTTCAAACTGCTTAATTAGAAATATATGCTTTTGTCACTATGACCTGTTTTTTTTGTCCAGGCTTAGTATGGGACAATTGATACCAGCCCAGTGTGAACTGCTGTTGGGTAAAGAGACACAGTTTAGTGAGATGATGTCTGTTTCTGCTGAGATTTAATGGCTATTTGACTTGGCAGCTGCTTTCTGAGACATGGTTCTCACAGGGGATCTCTCCATTTCAACAGCTACAATATAGGTTTCCTCTCTGGTACTGAGTGTCAAACATCTGCTCTCCTCTTATCTTTCCCTTCCAGTTTTCCCTGTCTCTGGCATAACTTCCTGTGGGCTAGAAATCCTTTTCTTTCCCCACTTCAGGATTGTGACAGTAGCTCTTTCTTGTTCTGTCCCACTAGGACCAGGAATATGTAGATATTTCAGGAAACACAGGGAACTACTGTGACCTGTCCTTTCCATCTTTGCCACTACTGCATCCCTCTCTACAATGATCCTTCAAGTGCCAGGGGTCATCCTGAAAGTGCCACATGCACTGTCAGATGGTGAAGAGACGAGTCAGCTCCATTCATGCAATACTTATCTTAGTGGCCACATTTTCCCATGATTGCATTTTCACTCCGATCCACTTCTCTATTTCCTAACATACTGTATTGCCCTACTCCAGTTCTGCCTTCCTCTCCTGCACAGGTTATTATAATGGAACCTGGGACAGTCAGTTGTGGTTTTAGTTTTTTGTTTTTCTAGTTCAACACAGAATTTAATATAAAGGGATTGACAACTTAAATTTCTATTTCTTTTATATAAGGGCTTTTCTGCAGGGCCAAATTAAAATTTTACATTAGTTGGTCCTTACTTGTTATTGATATTTTTCTCTCAACTACTATACCTTATTTTTTAAAAGGAATTTCACTCAATATACCTTAACCTCTGGAACCACACTTTAATAGGAAATGTGAATGTGTATTTTATGAGGAGAAAAATGGATTCAGCGGTACATACAGATTTTGGTTTCGGGTTTCCTCAGGAATTATTACAATTGCTTTCATCGCCCATACTTATTCTCCTTTTCACCACATTAAGTCATCAAAAGAACCTGTGAGGAAATAAAATATCATATTCTCTTGCAGTCTACAAGCTTATTTGAGGGCTTGTATAAATATACGAGACTCCATTACCCACTACTAGAAAAATGAACTCTGCCCTCTACTAGTTATGTAGAGGGCAGAGACTGGAATTTGGATGTATGGCAACTGTTCAAGAAACTAGTATCTGTGAACGCTCTCATCTTTGATAGGCTCAGACATCTAAGATTTAATTAAAGCACAACAAACAGACATTCAGACCTCGAGTTTTTACAAATAAATAACTGTATTTGAAAAAAAAAATCTGACTAGGAGGTTTAAGGTACTTAAATGTTGCTATGGGTAGAAAATCCGATTATAGACACACACATTCAAGGTAGTGGTGAAATGCTGAGCAGATAGGGGAAGTGAACATATGTGCCTAAATAGGCTGAGCAGAAGGGGTTTCAGAAGTGTGTTATGGGCCAAGAGTTCATTTGAGTATAGTGAGGCATTATGCTGGCTTACTGTTTCTTAAGGTCAAATTATAGGCTTGACTGATGGATACAGCAATACCTTCCAGTATTTGGCATTTATTTTGTTGACATTTTAGTGTGTAGATTCAAACAACTTCCCTTAGATCTAAGGTGTTGTCTAAACTTTAGATGACAAATGTCAAGAAATCTTCAGAACTCCAAAAAAGGACTCCACGTATTCTCATGGAATCTACTTCAGCTGAATCACTGTGAGATACAAATTAATGGCTCTGTAGAAAAGAAGAAAAAAGTCCACACTCTTTTCTACTTTTCTTCCTTTTTTATATTTGGCCTTTGTCCTGAATGAAGAAAGAGATGTCAAGCCTCTCTAATGACTACTCAGTTTTGCTCTTTGACTTTTGAGGGAAAGAGCTAATGTCAACTCCTTAATCCAATTCAGGTGGAGAAATTCAATAGAGAAATTATTGTCTAGGAAAGAAATGCAACAGAGATGTTCCTTTGCTAACTAACCAGACCTGAGTTAGAAACAATAATGAGGTAACTACTGCTTTATTTTTACATAAGAAATTATATTCAATATTTTATATGTTAAAACCATATGGTTTTTTTTCTTGAATCAACCGAAAGACAAATTTCCAGAGGATGTCATATGTTGGAGAAGTATTTAAATGAAGGCATAAGAATGGTCACTGTGATTATAGAAGGGAAACATTTCCTAGATATTTTGGCTTGTAGAAATTTAGACTTTGATTGCAGATGGAGATCAGTATTAGAATAAACACCCATTTTATATTAATCATGAGAAAAAGCATATACTCAGTGGCTGAACTCAGCCATAGAGTTTGAATGCACTTTAAAAACTCAATTTTTCTACCTTTTATTCTAGTCTGAATACAGCATAGCAAAAGATGGGTTCAATAACACTGTAAACTTGCTGGAAATGTTTTACAGTATCTTGCACTATGGTTATCCAGAGACAGGGACCACCTTTGATTTTAACTGGAGTGATTTATTTTGTCTTTAGAGGCCAACACATTGAAGTTTTCCCTTTTATCTGCACAGTGAAACACAGGCATGGTACTTACAACAAAGTCTGTGGGATATTCCACCCAGATTTACTGGAGAAAGAATCTCAACAGAGTCAGACAACAGGGAAAACCCTCTCTCTCTATTTTTGCTGGCCAGATTGCATGTAAAATTCACATAGAGAGACACAGTGTATAAATAAGGCAAGGGTTGCACATTTACAGCAGAAGTTGATGTTTCCTCTGTAGCAGTCTCATCGTGACCGTATGCCAAATAGCTCCTGGCAGATGCTCAGCTCAGCCTGCATTCCTTAGCAGCTACAGCTTAACAAATACTTGTAAGAGACAGAGACAGACTGTGAAGCTATTGGTTCAGAAAACATCTTGCTTCAGAGGTAGATGATGATTCCATAAAGAAAACAAATGACAGTTACAGGTTCAAACAAGCAAAGGCAGTCTTCTGCAGACCATGCTGATCTTTGGCATAAGGGACAACTAATTATTCCTAAACATTTATACTACTCTTAAAAATACGATCCCAAAGTGAATTATAAAGGTAGTCTTTCAGAAGAAGGAGCAAGTTCTCTAAAAACTCCTGAATCTTAGCTAAACTGTAGGGATATTACATGTTACAAATAAGATTTTGAAAAGTGATACAAAGTCATATAAGCTGAAGCTCTGGTTCCAGCTGTTCTTTGCGTAATACACAAACTGCTATTATATGGCACATGGTATTTTTACACTCAGTCCAGGATCTTTTTGAAGTAGAGAGCTGATTCTTGGCAATGATGCCAGACTACTCTCTAGGATGTAAGCTAGTGTTTCAGCTAACTTTTTTTCCAGAACAGACAGCTTTTCAGACTCAATATAAGAAAGGAAGTTTAATATTTTGAGGAAGAGGAAATATTAACTTGAGTCACTCAGAAGTGATTTGTGGTCCTCTTAAGGATCCTGTCTGAGGCAGCCCAGAGGGAGAACTTACAACAGAAGACACTTGAAAGAGAAGAAACTGGAGAAGAGTAGTAACTGATTACATGAAAATAGTGATAAAGTCTAGCAACCAAGGGTTAATATGGAAAACAGCAAGAATCCATCAGGATCACAGAACTTTGCCCAAAGTGCAGCTGTTATTTGTTGGGTGAATTTTATGAGTGTGGAGTGCTGGAACAGAGTACCTAGTGTCCTAAATATGCTCCCCAAGATATAAGAATATACTTATATGACTTCTGTATCAGACTTCTTCAGACACAGTGAACAGATGTTTGCTTCACCATACTCTGACAGACAGGGGAATAAATCCCTGTAATGATCAGATGTTAGCATCCCAGTGCAGAACTGTAATGTCTCATCAGTCTTCCATGTGCAGAAATGTGCCCCTGACACACTGTGGAAGATATTGGTGTTACAGGCTTCCAAAAATCCTTGTGAACCAAATGAAAAGCAGAAATAATGGTGGGCTATCATTATACAGAAAGTGAGGTAGTAAAAGTTAATAATTTTCCCAACTTGGGCACTGTGTAATATAAGTGGTTGTAAACAAAGCTTAAAGTGGAAAGTTATCTCCTGTGCTTTCTTTTTTTTCTATCTGTACCTATTTTATTGAGGTCTTTTTAATGTTATCAGAATAACATTGTAGCCACAAATTTCCGGTTGTCTTTCTGTGAATTTATCCAACTGAGTCATTCAAAATGTATTTTTGCAGTGTTTCACACTGACATTAATCTTCAAGAAAGACTAAATTGGGTCTGTCCTGACAAAGTCTATTTCTTATAGACTTAACTTTTATTATTTCCTCTTTTGTACGAGAATTTTTGTGCAGGTTTGAGAATCTCTGTGCAGGTGTAATTACTCCTGTAAAATGTGAAGACCTGTCCCCTGCATCCTCCCTTGCTCCTCTCAAAGATCTTTAGAGTCTTTCTCTGTCAAACTGATAAAAGTAGAGAGTTGTGAAGTGCTATTTGTCTGGTTATGGCCATCCCATAAGTACAGCTGTAAGAGAGATGACTTGTCATATTTTAGTTAGAATGGTAACACAAAACCTAAATGATGATAATTTAAATGTCAACAATATCAAGACCAAAGCATAAAAGAAGGAAGACAAATGATCCTAATTATACTTTAAGATTATAGACTCACAGAAGCAGATTGAAAAGCATTTTGAGAGGTCTAATAGTTTGTCCTTAAGACTGGGAAAACTAGACTTAAATAATTCATGGTAGCTATTTTCCTAACTTGTTTTCGAAAATTTCTACTGATAGAAATTCCACAATATTCCAAGACAACCTTCACCTTCTGTACAGATCAAAAGTTTTTGCTCATTCCTAAACTAAATCTAACATTTTACAATTTAGGAGCAATACTTCTTGTCCTTACTACATGAACAAGGAAAGGAGCCTTCTTTAACAACCTTTCCTATAATTTGGGACTGAAATTTTTTTATATGACTTTCTCTAGATCCTTCTTTTCTTATACATAGCTCAGTCCTGATGAGGTAACCAAATGGAGTATTTTTATCCAATCAGGATGGAATTAATCTCAGACTGTGTAAACCTAAATGTCTAAACATATCTGTCAGGTCTTTGAAACGTGCAGTCAAAATGCTGTATTTATATGTCATATGAGTCCCCAGTAGCCATTGGAAATGTAAGGCCTGATTTAGCTGCTTGCATAGGGGTGCCCAATGTCATCTGAGGTACCCATTGTATCTGAAAGATGCAGATGGGACTTCCAGGTACGACACAATACTAGTGAGAAAACTGCTTTCCTGAAATGGCACCTGGAGGTCACTGAATCGAGCCTAGTGTAGCCTGGACAGCTATTCATTTGACAACGTACATATGCCTACTTTCAGGTGAGCTAAATAGCCCTTTGGGCTTTGTTGGCTGCATTTATTTAAGACTCAGTTCAGTTACCCACACACAGATGCTAAGGGCCATTTGACATGCCCTAGCATACCTAAGACATGCAGATGTGACCCCAAGGTATGACAGAAAGCCAACTGTTACAAGTTTTTTCTGGAGGGGCTGCTAGAGGACAGGCACAATACCATAGGGTACAACAAACCGTGCAAGGCGCTCAGTGTGTGTAACTAAGCCAGACAGTACTTCAGTGTTTTTCAGCAGCACTGCTGTCTAACATGTTGATTTCAATGTTGTACTTGTGGTTATTGATATCTACATTAAAGTGTTACTTTGCTCTTGTCCAGTTTTGAATTGCACTTTATTTACTTTATACTATGTTCTCCTTTTGTAAATAATTTTGAAATCTAACCCTGTGCTTCAATGTGCTTGCATCTGCTCCAAGTTTAGTATCATCTGTAAATTCAATAAACATTGCCTCTAGTTCACTGTCCAGATAATTAATGAAAACATTAAATAGTGCCAGTTTCAGAACAGTCCTCTGTGGAACATCACTTGACACGGCTTTCTATTTTGACACCGCACCACAATACCTACTTTTTCAGTATGGATCTTCAGCTAATTGTATATGCAACTCACAATATTTTGATATAGATTAATTTTCACTCATTTCATAGTGAGAACATGATGTGTGGCAATATCACATACATTACTTATATTATGGTGTATGACAACAAATCTTTTTCTTCCTTACTACAGATCAAAGTTTCTTTTGAATGACATAGTTCATTCTTGACAAATTGGCCTTGACAGTTACTTAGCCTGTTGCGGTCTTCCATATCCTTACCAACAGTCTGTCCCAGCAGTTTTCTGAGTTTGAGAGTATGATGATAGCCCTATAATATTCTGTCTATTCCTTTTTATAGATAAGCTTGTGTTTGTCCTCTTGATAATCTGGAAACTTAGCTGTCCTACACTAATATTATTTTATTGATTAACCAGGTTGAAATCTAAGTACCTCAGGGTAAATTTCACCGGGTCTAGATGAGTAATTTACAGACTAGTAGGAATTACTTTAATTTCTCATATATTTGAACTTCATTTGAGGCTTTTTTAGATCAAGGCATTTTTTAAGATTTTTTTTTTTTTCAATGTAAATACTATCATTGGACAAACAGTAAGGAAAGATTGAATCTAAAATAAGCCTGAAAGAAGGAAGGTTTATTGTTTTATCCTTTTTTTTTTTTTTTTGGTAAGAGAGATGTTTATAAATTTGATTAATATTATTAATACTACTAACTGTTGAACAACATTTTTTTTAAAACATAAAATAAAGCTCCTTATATATTACAAATGAAGTATTGGAGGAAATATCTAACATGCTAAAAATATTCTCTGTAGCAATGTTCTAAAATAACAAGCTGGTAAATAATAAGAAACATAGTATACATAACACTAAAGCAATGTTAAGGCTGAGCCAGCTTACTTTTGTTTCTGTGGAACAAAGAAAATAAAAGCACAAGGAGAAACCCAGACAGGAACGCCAAGCTCTAATAAGATGGTTTTATAAGGACAAAGCTGTCTGGTGCATACCAGATTCTCCTAAAGATGAAATACAAATAAACAAACAACTGCAGATAACACTACATCATCTAAACAGACTGGAAAACAAACTGTTGTATGGCCTGGACAGTCTGTTATACAGACTCGAGACAGATCATAAACAAAAACAAGCTTCTGCAATTTCAAAGGAAAAGCTGAGCTATGATTATGCATGCTTTAGAATTTCAGTATGCAGAAAAGAAGAAATCACTTATCAAGTCTTGCTGCATAAATACCTTGGGAAGCATCTTGATAAAAAGGAATCCTTCTGTGACATTTGGATATGAACGCAGAGAAAAGAAATTACACATAAATATTAGATAATTTTAAAATGCTGTCTTTCCCAGTGAACCTTGGTACACCGATGTCATGGAAATATTTCCTTCTTAAGGAAGGAATCACCCATAGATGATTTCATTTCAGAAGCAAATTTCAGGATTTGCATGTTATGTTGTTAGAAACAAACTGCTGAAGTTAGTCCAAAATTTCTGAGTAAACAGCAAGAAACAGACTCAGTGCCATTTATCGTAAGGTGTTGCAATGGATAGGAAGTGCTGGTGTCCCATTCTGTATCAATTCTACCTACTTTGATATTTAAGAACTTAAGTAGATAAACTACTCAGTATGTCTCAAGTTTTTAATCCTTAGAGGAAAAGAGGTGTGTAATATTGTGTGGAATAAAATCTGAAATTTTATTTAGGCTGAACAATCAGGTACTGTGAACTTTTAAAAGATTTGAAAAAATCACCATATCAATGGTTTCAGTGGATAAGTAACAAAGAATTTATCTTCTTGTACTCATGTGATCATTTGGTTATTTTACAATTAGTAATTCTAAGAGAATATTATTTTGAACTTGAAACTCTATAAATCACTTAGAAATTTAACTAAAAACTTTCTACTTTTTGCATGGTTTATTTGGTTTTAAAGGCTGGATACTGTAAAGAATAATCAGAACATTTTAATCTTGGTGTATTTCTTTATAATATTCTTTCATTTGAGCTGTAACATTGGTGGGGAAAAAATAGTCCAGGAAACTTTTTATAATGAGATTTTTAGTCCCCAAGCTTTCCAGTCATTTATGACAAAATGAAGAGACAGAGATAAAAAACATTCCATGAAAAAGGAGAGAAATAGATGGAGGTAAAGCTGCATTGACCACTTTTCCTTTAAAAATATGCGGTTTTGAACATTTTTGTCTTGTAAAAATACCCCCATAAAACATACCAAAATATCTAGGTTTTAGTTCAGTGTAGAAGTACAAACACGATAAATATTAAAACATGCAAAATTAAAATTTTTACAAAACAGATCCATTGTTCTCCAGCTTGCCCTATTGCTGGAATCAGAAAATTAATTCAACTACTTTCATATCATAGAATCATGGGACGATTTGGTTTGGAAGACACCTTAAATATCACCTAGTTCTATCCCCTCTACCATGGTCAGGAACACCTCCCACTAGACAAGGTTGCTCAAAACCCCATCCAGCATGGCCTTGAACACTTCCAGGGAGGGGGCAGTCACAGCTTGTCTGGGCAACTTGTGCCAGTCTCTCACCACCCTCCCAGGAAAGGATTTCCTCCTAATATCCAATCTAAATCTACCCTCTTGCAGTTTAAAACTCATACCCCTCATCCTATCAATACATGCCCTTGCAAACTTTAAAGTAGCTCCTGTCCTAACAGGAACTGTGCTCTAAGAAGCAATGCAAGTATTCCAAGGGAAAAAAATTTCAGATAGTGCATTATTTTTTTCCAGCTCAGAAGATAAAGATTTTAACAGAGAAAGAAGCTTAAAATAACAGTATGATTTATAGGGTAAAATGATTATATTGTTTTATCATTTTGTGAGGATAACATAAAAATTGATTGTAAATCAAGAAGAGGATTATCTGTACACATTATCTGTAGTTAAACCATCAGGGAATTTCAATATAAATTAGAAAACTAGTTTTAAACACATTTTTTTTTAAATAATGCTTTCCTATGATATTTTATGTCTGCATATGGAACAAATGAAAAAAGTTTAATAGTATTACATCAATGTGCAAGAAAACAACATTTAATGTATCTAATTCAATAGCTGTTTTTACACTTGTCTTACTGATGGCTGCACTTTGCTGGACTTCCAATTGATGTTCTTTGATTGCTTTGATTAGCATAAATCTGGATTTACTAATTATTGAAGACACACAAAGGAAGCAAAATTTTCTGTTGGGATTCAAGATAACTGCAGTAGAAATTTAGAATAAATATAGGACCTTAAAATAAGAATTGAATTTATTATTATTTGATTAATTATTTCTTGATACATTTTAGCACCATATGGTAAATCCATTAATTAACCTTTGCTAGCAATATGTAATAGCCTTCATTTAAATTTTATAATTTCTTATTTGTTTTTAAATTGCATGCTGGTAAATTTGTTGAATCTTGTGGTTTATCTAAACAATTTGAAATTTATGATTGTGTAAGATGCATCCAGCAGTTAACTGATGAATAACCTTCCTTTAGAGTATGTATTTTATACTTTATTCAGTCTAATGTTCACATACATTGCAATGTTTCACACTACCTAGGTTTATGTGCTGTATTAGACTGCTGACAAAGTGTGGAATTTTAATCTGTTATTGTAACAGTTTGAAATGAAGAGAAATTTGTGTTATACTTTTATTGCTGCTTAAGTTGTTGCCAGGAAATCTGATTGAAGGTACAGAGAAAGCAGCCATGAAGAGGAAAGTGTAAGCAGTCTTCCGTTCTCTATATTACAGCCTGACACATATTAGATCAGTGTCTTTTTATGCAACAGACAGTCTGGGATAATGAATACCAATTTCATGCATGTTACACACAGGCAAGTCCTATTGCTCAGCTTTTTCCTACAGTTTTCTTAAATATCGGACCAGATTATGAAGTTTGCTTCAGTTGCCACACTCTTAGTATGAAGTAAAAAGACATTTTGTCCAAATGTTCCCTGGCAAGAACTTAAATTTAGTAATATATTCCTTTGAAAAAATGAACAATTTATGTTATTGAAAGGAATCTCAGGTGTGCAGCCTGTCAAGCCACCACTCTGTGCTGTTAAAAGGTCTCAGACTTGAATGATAAGGGCACCAGGACTTCCCAGCCTGACACAGAGACACTTACCAAGCAATTTAGATGCAGCCTTACTTCCTGAACTCCACACTAAATGTAGATAAAGTTTTTTGCTCCATATATTTTGACTGCATGTTCTCCAGGGCACTGCACAGAAAACTAAGAAGCAATTCAGATGCCTAACATGGGTGTCTGGTGTCTTTTTAGATGCCATACAGCGTATAAAACATTCACACAGGAGCAGTAGGCATGATACAGGACTGCCATCTTTTGAAAGGGCATCAGGAGGCCATACAAAACACTTTAGGGTGCCTGAAATAGAAACATAGAATCATAGAATCATAGAATCATAGAGTGATTTGGGTTGGAAGGGACCTTAAAGATCATCCAGTTGCAACCTCCCTGCCATAGGCAGGGATACCTCCCAGTAGACCAGGTTGCTTAAAGCCCCATCCAACCTGGCCTTGAAAATATCATCAAATACCTCTGTTCAGACTCATGTATCTCCTCATCCATTCTGAATTTTAGATGACATTTTTGCTTTTATGTCAATGCTGTTCTCATACAAGTAGTGAATTTGGATTTTGATAGAGTTGACTGTTTCTGCTTTTCCTTGTTCTGGCTATATATGTTTGGGATGTTATATATGTTAGCTGTAGAGGTGATTATAAAGTTATATTAGGTCACACTGATCCCACTGTGATCAGTAGTCACATAAAGTGTAAGGGGAGTTGTATTGGCTCTGGTCCACCTATTTTCATGTAAATTTGCCTATCACCAAATAATTTCAGTGTGTGTATGGAAGAAACAGAAGTCTCCACCTCCTGCCCCCAAGGAGAAAACAGAAAATGTTTTGTAGCTAAAACCCTTATTGCTGAGGTAGAGCAGCTTCTTCCACAGAAACATTTTTATCCCAATATGCTCAGAACATGGCACGTAAGTCTAGGTTTTAGCTGGTCTGGGCCAAGCTTTCTACCCATGGTTTTAAATAGATCCATATTTATGGAGCTATTCAGAAAAAACAGTATGTTTTGCACATATATTCTCTTTATCATATTACTCCTTGCTAAGGAGAAGTCCCAGTTTGACTCACTATGTTTTCCACATATTTTGCCTGAGTGACACACAATATTTACAAGCATAGTAAGTACTGACTTACTTTGAAAGGCAAAGAATTTTATACAGTTACCTAAATACCTATTCCAATTTCACCTTCTTCATAGACCATGAAAATGTCTCTAGGGACCTAATTTTAACTTTTCTGATAATTATACTCATTCCTGTGAAACCATATCATTACTGAACTGCAATGAAACAAAGTTTACATGTTTCTTTACAAGTGTTCACTTACGACCCATGATTGAAATCACATGTTCTATAGAACCAGTTGTCTGACAAGTTTATCTTCTGAGCAGAGAAGACTCTTTAAGTATGTATCCCAGAGGAGCAGGACATAGGGTAGGGGGTCTGACTTCTAGAGTTGTTCCTGCCATAGTCTGTCTTGTTACCGTGGCAAGTAATTTCACGGAATCACAGAATCAGCTAGGTTGGAAAAGACCTTCATGATCATCGAGTCTAACCATTTCCCCAGGACTGCCAAATCCACCACTAAACCATGTCACTAAAGATCTCATCTACACGTTTTTTGAACATTTCCAGGGATGGTAACTCTACCACTTCCATGGGAAGCCTGTTTCAATACCTGACAACACTTCCAGTGAAGAAATTTTTCCTAACATCCAGTCTAAACCTCCTCTGGTGTAGCTTGAGGCCGTAACCTCTTATCACTTGTTATTTGGAAGAAGAGAGTAACCAATTCTTCACTCTATGGTCCTTTCAGGTAGTTATAAAGAATGGTAAGATTCCCCTTAGCATTCTCATTTCAGACTAAACAGCTCCAGTTCCCCCAGCCATCCCTTGTAAGACATGTGCTTTAGGTCCTTCACTGCGGGGGGTGTAGGGACTTCACTACTCCAGTATGAAGCCAGTAAAGAACCACTTTATTTACTTTTCATTCCAATTTATACATTCGTATCGGGCGCCGAGAACGTACACAATGATTGGGTCGCATCCCCCATACGTGGGGGACGGTACATGTTAGACACACTGCCATTGGTCCATGTCCCATCACTCCTCATTAGTCTATGCCTCTTCTGGTAGTGTGCCAGTCCCGCGACCGGAAGCATACCCAGGTGACCTCCGGCATTGCTCCATATCACTTCTGGTGTCCGGCTGGAAGCAGACGATGCTGTCTCTTTGTTCCTATCCCTCGAAATGACTCCCAATACATATGGCTGTGTGGTAAATCCTAAAGTTATCGAGTAGCTGGTTCATTATATGCCATTGACTTACCCCTACACTTCACCAGCTTTCTCTTCTCTGGACCCACTCCAACAACTCAATATCTCTTTTGTAGTGAGTGGTCCAGAACTGAACACAGAACTCAAGGTGCAGCCTCACTATTGATGAGTTTGGGGGATTATTACTTTTCTAGTCCTGCTGGCCACCTAGCCTGCTCGTCACTCCCCTGTGCTTCAGATTCTCAATTTGTAAAAAGAGGGACACTTTATTTTTTTTTTTAAATTTTGATAAAGTGCTAGGTTTTTTTATTCTGCAGAGCAAAAACAGTCTTCTATACACCAGAGAAAGGAACTAAGCATTTTCTGAATGATTATGTGTGTACAGCCTGTGATACTGAATTTTACTAAATTGCAAAATATAGATATTAGTTTTTCTCTTTTACCTTGAAGATGTTAAAAATAACTTATTTTTCAGCAATGAGAGAAAAAGCAAAACTAATTAACGAGAATGGTTATAAGTTTGACAACTTGAAAGAGTACCTTAATTAAAAGGATCAATTAACTGGATCTCTGGAATATGACTTACAATATAATTTAATCAAAGAAACAGTGTGTAGAAATCCCACCTTTCAGTATCAGTCCAGTTTCTAGATTTTTGCACTTTATTAATATAGCATTTTTTATGCTGCTGTTGCTGTTGCCATATTTATAAGAAATCCCATTCTAGTACTGCCTTCACCCAGTGTTTTAACAGGAACTTGTTCTATAGGACATGCAACCAGCTGCATTAAATTATAATTTACACAGGTTACAAATAATTCCTTCCTGACTACAGCATGATATCAGAGTATATCCTACAACAAGAGATCTGATAAACCTTACCATTATCTTAGCTACCATAGTTACAAATGTTATCAGTGAGTATAAAATTATCCATCTCTTTTTTTTTTAAAGACCTAATTGAAATATATTCTTTCATGATTTTTCTGCAGTACTGACTTTGTTTGCTGAGACTATTTAATGTAGAAACATTTTTTAAAAAACACTGTATATGTTCTTTTTACTTCATTTTATGATGCTGTGTTATTTTTCATATATTTTGTGTGACAGCCCAGATGACAGTACCTATATTTTCTTCTTTTTTTTTTTTTAGAAAAAAAAAAGTTTTGTATTGTATTGATGACCTGATTAATTTCCTTTTCAATAGTTCTCTTTTAGTGACTAAATAATTCAACCTTTTGCATGTTTTTATTACATGTAAATTCTGCCCGATATCTCAGCCATTTTTGCTGGCCCTAGCTGGCCCTATTCCACTTCCAAATGTGTCCTAATGCCTTTCGGTGGAAACCAGTTTAACATAAAATACCGTAATGATTTCTGAGTGGTTGTTGCAGGCCATTCGGTCAATGGTCTGTGAACTCAAGTATCTCTAAGTAAACCAAAAACCATTAGGTCATAATAGCTGTGAAATAAAAAATTGGAACATCTGAATTTTAGTATCACTCTAATTATATATTTATTCCTTTCAGTAAAACCACTTAGAACTTTTATAATTTTGCATTATTTCCTGTAATGTCTCTGACAAAGTTATCAACATCTGCTGGTTCTGTGATCTGCAAAGAATAAATTTTAAAAGCAAGTACTGACTTAGTAACTTCTAAAGCCTCTTTTCTTCAGTGCTGTTTGGAGAGAAGGGCAATTCAGATCACTTTGCAAATGAACAGCAGTATATCTTTAATCAAAGATGCAAGAGTGCCTCCACAAAAACATGTTTGGGGGTTGATGAAATCAGTTGTACCTTGTCTAACACTTAAAGACCAGCTTCATGTATTCTGTGAGCAGGTTTTGGGGAGCATACACAGGGTACGTACAGTGAAAGACTTATGTATCTAAAACAAGAGTTAGTTAACCCGAGGTCCCCTAATTCAGAAATCATAGACTCATAGAATCATCAAGGTTGGAAGAGACCTTCAAGATCATCCTGTCCAACCGCCTACCTGTATCACCATTAAACCATATCACTCAGCGCCACATCCAGACACTTCTTGAACACTTGCAGGGACAGTGACTCCACCACATCCCTGGACAACCTGTTCCAATACCTAATTACCCTCATGAACTGTCAGAAAACTTCTGGGTCAGTTGCTATCTAAATTGTGCAGGTTTCTCTAGGCTTGGGTCCATACATTGCTAGAGCTCTTCTTCTGCACACACCCAAACCTGGGCATTTGACATCCTTCTGCTGAAGAACCAACTCCAGAAGCCAGGGCTGGAGTTTTTTCCATTTGCAGATGTAGGTATGAACACTGTAGAGCTGTGCAAGGAAGCCTGTGATATATGGCTTCTTAAGCATAAATTGGGGAAGAAAAAGAACAAAACAAAACAAACTAAAACTACTCTCCGGATGTGTTTAAACTGATCTATTAAGCTGATCTAGATGTCTACCTTAGAATTTCATTAATTAGGCTTCGAAAGTGCCCATTTCTTCCAAGAGGCTATATTAGGGAGATTTTGAAAGTTTATTCAGAAGTCTTCAGAACTTTTCCTGTGACTAAATGAATCCTGTGTGCTAAAGACAAAAGTGATTCACTAGAAGTCTGGCATACATGCTGGCAGTGTGTATCTCAGGTAGCATAAGGAGCCTGTATTAAGTCAGATTAACTCTACCCTGTGTGATCTTTTGACTGAGAGATCAAATCTGGAAAGAACTCCCAGACATTCCTACCATGCAGTAATAGATATGGACTTCCCACAGAAATTTAGCAGAAACTGTATCTTTAAAAGCAAAAGAATCATAATTGTGGTGGTTCTTCCCATCTCTCATGAAGTTGGTTAATATATTCTTTAGCCAGAAGGTCTGTAAAACTTTATACTGGGGAAGTTATGTCAGTACCAAACACAGGGTAGTATGCAACAGAAAGTGCTGGAAATAGGAATAGGTAAAAATTATAATCTAATTCCACTCTGCAAAATACAAAGACATTTTCAAAGATTTATTGTACTAGATAGAAAAAGTAAGAAAATTACAAGAAACATGAACTTGCAAAGCCTTAAAGCCTTAAAATCCAGTCTTAAAGTCCTATGTTTTATCCTCATCTACCAACAACGTTAAGGCATTTTGCAAATTTATTTTTTAGATGTAAAAGTAATAAAACAATTCCTGAGGTAGGATATAGATCATGAAGAGAGTGTAATTTCCTAAACAAGCACTCTTAGTAGGCCACCAGGTTATTCTTTTGCTCTGGTCACTGTGTGGCAACTTCTGAAGAGGCTTCTTGGCCTTGGATCCTGAAAGTAATTTCCAGAAATAAGTGGGATCTCAAATCCTACTCTTGTCCTGGCCTCCAATATTTCCTTTTGGTCAGCAGCTATCTCAGAAAGTGGATTGCCTTCTAATGTTCCTCATGCTGCTATTTAACAATATAGGCAGGGCAGATGGATTCCAAGTACCTTGAAAATACATATTGCAATTGAAGAATCTGGCCCTAAAATGACACCTCACCACGACAAAAAGTATCAGATTCTTGCCTTTCAAAAATAGTTGTATAAATAGTATCTCTTGATACTTTTCTGTTCAGTATTATAAAAGGAATGTTGTTTCCATGATAAATATTGAAGCTGTGAAAATCTCATGTAAATATTCAGCAATTTCAACTAATTTATGTACTTTTTTCTTTTTTAAAAAAAAGAAATAGAAAATGAAAAAAAACTTGGGAAAATATCTTAAAAGAATTCTTACATGTGATTTTTTTCTTCCTTTCCTAACTCTTATATTTGTATTACAGTCTGTGCTAAATGAGAAATATGAAGGTAATAAAGTTCTTAATTTAAGTTATATCATTGAAATGACAGTTGGGAAAACAAGAGACAAAGAGTCACTTAATGCTGTAATTAATATTACTAGTTAGATTGCCCTACATTTTGAGTGATTAAAAAGAAACAAACAAATAAATTATGTCTATAGAAATAATTACTGATTATTCATAAGGGGTGGAATCTCCAAGGTGAAGACAGTTATAAAGCTGATCTTCTTACACCTTTTAATTAAATACAACATCCCAAGAAGCCCCATTCTGCCATTGCCAAGACTTTGCCAAATGCTTTTTCTCTGCTCTTCTTGGGAACCCTACTCATACTTGATGGGTCATGTTTGGCTGTCACAGACTATTTTGGGTTCTCCATGTGCTCCATAATCTATACCAAGCTAAGTGTGCTGCACTGCTCCTTGGGAAAATGCACTCTCTTTTCAGGGAGTTTCATCTGACCCACAGCGTCACAGTCCAAGAGAAGCTATATCTCCACTAGTAAGTTAAAACTGTGTTTGATTGTTCTCTGTAAACAAGGATGACTGCCTCGGAAATGCTCAAGTCTGAACTGCTAAGCTCTAACTTTCTAAAACTAGCTGACTATGGTTACACTGCCTTTTGAGAATAACCCCAGGTCTCTGATAACTTCCAAATATGGACCTAGCATAAGTGTCCCAGATTACATTGGTTAAGGGACTAAGTTCCTAATTTCAATGGAAGTGATGACTGAATACCAGAGCAGGGAAAAGTTCTGCATATTCTTTTAATTTATTATTACAAACACAGTTGCTGCTGTTTCTCCCTATTGGTCAGCTCAATCCTTTGTGAAAACGAACAGACACAGTTCTAAAGAACCATATGTTTGGTTCTAAAGAACCATATGAACCATGTTCAATATCTTCATCAACAACCTAGATGAGGGTACAGAATGTATCCTCAGCAAGTTTGCTGATGACACTAAGCTGGGAGGAGTGGCTGACACACGAGAAGGTTGTGCTGCCATTCAACGAGACCTTGATAGGCTGGAGAGTTGGGCGGGGAGAAACTTAATGAAATTCAACAAGGGCAAGTGCAGAGTTTTGCATCTGGGGAAGAACAACCCCATGTACCAGTACAGGCTGGGGGCTGACCTGCTGGAGAGCAGTGTAGGAGAAAGGGACCTGGGGGTCCTGGTGAACAGGAGGATGACAATGAGCCAGCAATGTGCCCTTGTGGCCAAGAAGGCAAATGGCATCCTGGGGTGCATTAGAAGGGGGGTGGTTAGTAGGTCAAGAGAGGTTCTCCTCCCCCTCTATTCTGTCCTAGTGAGGCCACATCTGGAGTATTGTGTCCAGTTCTGGGCCCCTCAGTTCAAGAAGGACATGGAACTGCTTGAGAGAGTCCAGCGCAGAGCCACTAAGATGATTAAGGGAGTGGAACATCTCCCTTATGAGGAAAGGCTGAGGGAGCTGGGTCTCTTTAGCTTGGAGAAAAGGAGACTGAGGGGTGACCTCATCCATGGTTACAAATATGTAAAGGGTGAATGTCAGGACGATGGAGCCAAGCTTTTTACAGTGACGTCCAATGATAGGACAAGGGGCAATGGATGCAAACTGGAGCATAGGAGGTTCCATGTGAATATCAGGAAAAACTTTTTCACTGTGAGAGTGACGGAGCACTGGAACAGGCTGCTCAGAGAGGTTGTGGAGTCTCCTTCGCTGGAGACATTCAAAACCCGCCTGGATGCGTTCCTGTGTGATGTACTGTAGGTGAACCTGCTGCGGCAGGGGGGTTGGACTAGATGATCTTTCGAGGTCCCTTCCAACCCTAGAATTCTGTGATTCTGTGATTCTGTGATATAAAAGAATGATTTTTCTTAAAGCACCAGAACTTTTCATGGTACCATGAAGGTTAGGAGACTGCAAAAGGGGAACCTCCTTAGGGAGTTATACAATAAAGACTGTTGTTCAGTTTGAAATGTGGGTGGACTACTTTATTTGTGCAAATGTCTACTGAACTAAGAGTTCTGGCAGCCTTTGCTGAACTCAGGGACATGAGACCTGTAGGTACTACTTTTGTACAAACTTCTAATACATGCTTTCTTTTTGGAGTAGCTGGTGTCACCTGGAGCTAAATTCTCGATTAAATTCCTGGTAAATGAAGACAGAAAATTAACATACAAGATCCCACACAATGTAGTGACTCACCCCATTGCACAACTCTGCTTCACCATGAATATCCACTCCAGACAGGCTAGAAAAGTGTTCTCAGTTTTCATACATATGAAATGATCAGGAAGGTTTTTGTTTGCACTGTTTTTAGTTTGCTTATTTGTTTACCCAGTAAGAATGAAGTGGAGAGAAATTAGTCTGTCAGGATTATGAACATTGATTTTAGCAGAGTTATGAGTTGGTGAATGGAAAGGTGGCAGCTAGACTGAAATAAATTAGACTGCCACAAAAATTGTGGGGAAAAAAATTAAAAAAACCCTTAAAAGATCTTAAAATATCTTGATAAACTCTGACCAGCTGAAAACCAAAGAAACAGAGCATGAACAAAAAAAATATTTCTGACTTACAGATGACACATGTTTAACTCTTTGTTTTTTCTGTAGATGGCTTTGAGAATCCTGGAACTTCCAGATCATAAATCTAGTACTGGTAGACATTTGCGAGCAGGATAAAAATAATCTTGAATGTGGTATAGTGACAAAAAAATATTCTAACAAGTATATGTAGTTCTGAATTTCAATGACCTTCATTGTTCTAAATGAACCTTCAGCATTCATAATAGCAAGCTCTTAAAAATAATCACCCTATTAACCATTCAGGTTCTTATGCCTTGGGAAATCTTAAGTTTGGAAATTTAAATTATTTCTAAATGATTGTCTCACAATCGTTAAACAATGTTTCCTGAATTGCCTGTTGAAGTAGTGTACAGTACCACCTTGATTTATCCTCTATTCCTGAACATTTAATGAATATTTCTAATCCATTGTTAACATTTGAACTTGTGTGTGATTTAGATTTCCTGGCACAATGTGTGGCATGATATTGTAAATAAATAGCTGCTTTAACTTCACTAATGCACAAAGTTAAATGTCAGAAAACCATATTTGCATTTATACACAGAATAATTACATGCTGATCAGAACAGTGTAATTAGGGATACTAATGTAAAATGTTAACCAAGAGACCGTGTGTTTGCAGAAAAAAAATCAATTGGAGCAAACCATTAAAAAGAAGCTGAAATTTTAGTTTATGTTGCGTAAAGTAAAGAACTGCAAAAATTTACAAGATAGCTGTAATGTATTTCAACCAGCTATTCAAATTAGTTTTTACCTGGTAAAAATGTCATATGTCATATGTTGTCTCTAATATTTTTTTTTTCTGAGATCTCTTAACATCACAAGAGCTGCAAATCTTGACTGACTTAATGTATTTAAATTTCCCTTATGGAGAACTGGATTTGAAGTGCTTGGGATTACAATCAAAATGAATTTGATGGTTCAGCTCAGCCTCTAATGGATTACAGTATGAATGCCATCAACTTCATATTACAGTAAAAAGTGTGATTTCCTTCCAAATTTAAAAGTCTGGAACTGAACAGGGTGGCTGAAGTCCATCTTTTGATCTCAGAAAGAAGGCAGAGGGGGAATCATTATCAGTCTTCATTCAGAAGAGTCTATGTGCTGAGCACCTGCTTTCTTGACATGGGAAGACATTAATGGAAATCTGAAGAAACGTTTAAAAATATCAAACTAGCCTCAAGATGTGAATCATAATTTTATAATGCTGGAGTGAAATGTTGATATGCGAGGTGTTAGAAAAAATGTTTCTGTTGTTGGTTGTGCCTTTTTTTCTTCTAATTTTCAGATGCTTTTAGAGTCCTGCATCTGTAACTAGAATTAGTGTGAAGTATGGGTGGCTGAAACTGCAGCTAAAAAAAAATAAAACAAATCTTTGAGACTGTAACACATACCTGCTTTAAGATTAGCTTCAGCAGTGTCTGTTTTTTCCCTTTGTAACATATCCTCACTGTTTGTGAGTATGATTTTTTCAGGCAGGTTATTTTAGTGGAAATAGGTAATACTAGAGCTAATGTTTTAGTGCTAATGAAGACCAGATGGCCTCCCACACCCCTAGGCCACAGTCAGTGTGCTCAGCTCGTTCCCTGAAATGCCTGTACACGAACACACGCGGTATGGGATGAAACAGGAGGAGTCAGAAATGTGTGTGCAGTCAGGGGGTTATGATCTGGTGGCCATTACAGAGACATGGTGGGACAGCTCATGTGACTGGAACATGGTCATGGATGGCTATGTCCTTTTTAGGAAAGACAGGTCAACAAGGCGAGGTGGTGGAGTGGCTCTTCATGTGAAAGAGCAACTGGAATGTATTGAGTTCTGTCCTGGGGCAGATGACCAGTGAATTGAGAGTTTGTGGGTGCAAATGAAAGGGTGGACTAGCATGGGTGATACTGTTGTGGGTGTCTATTACAGGCCACCTGATCAGGATGAGGAAGTTGATGAGGCCTTCTACAGGCAGCTGACAGCAGCCTCACAATTACAGGCCCTGGTTCTCATGGGGAATTTTAACTACTCAGACCTTTGCTGAAAAGCCCACTCAGCCAGCCATTCTCAGTCCAGAAGGTTCCTNGAAGTTGATGAGGCCTTCTACAGGCAGCTGACAGCAGCCTCACAATTACAGGCCCTGGTTCTCATGGGGAATTTTAACTACTCAGACCTTTGCTGAAAAGCCCACTCAGCCAGCCATTC